>CM053770.1:526201113-526302499 GCA_028658325.1 Potorous gilbertii
CCCCTCCTCACCCCCCTCCCCTCCTCACCCCCTCCCCTCACCACCCCCAAACGTTGGCTTATTATGGAAACAAGGCTAAGCACAGTATCTCCAGCATTACGCCATAATAGAAGTACAGGATAATGATTTTCTTTCTCGGTCCAGATACCAGAGACCCAAGTATTGATTGTCTGTTTCTTTTACCTCCTGTCCTCTGATGAAACTACACTTTTGACACAGAGTTACAATAAAATGTGCCCTTTCCAGTATGAGATCTCTGTAAATGTCATTCACACAGTCATTATTTTCTAATTCTCCACGTTTCCTTCCTAATAGCACAGAGGACCTTCACAGCATAGAGAGGGAGAGAGAACAATGTTTAGATTCAGTAGGAAAAAGGGGGTGGAAAGGGAAAGAAAAGAAAAATCTTCATTCCTTTTTTTCGCTAGAGGCAGTAATCGTCTAAAAATAAAGGCTTTTCCTCCAGAGTGACTATGAAGATATCTCTGTTATGGAAGCCCCTGAGTAATGAAGGCTTGGGCATGGGGAGGTATATTTCTGAGAGTATTGATATAGGCTTCAGCAGGTGAGGAGAGACTGTAAAAGGGGGTGGGGGAACCAAAAACCTGTGAATTTTAGTATTGGTGGAGTGAAGGGTCGGTTGCATTAGCTGAGGTCGAAGAGAACCATGGTAGGTAATGGGCAGATGCCCCGCTCCACTCTGCCCAACGTATCTCCATCCTGACCTGTAACAGTTTTTCTGTCTCAGCCCTGTGTCTCTACTGAGCCGGGCTGCCATTGGATGATTTGTGATTTTGTTATGAGGATGAATATCCGTAGTAGACTAGCTTGAGGCCACCAAGCTCATTTCATGTGTGCCCTGCGCCAAATTTGATCCCAGAGGTGGCAAGCTGGTATATTAACCCAATGTGACACTTATTACCTTCCTTCCTCCTCCTCTGTGAAATCGGTTTATCTAAAAAGCTCTCACACAAAAGAGCCTGGAAACACCAACCATACATACACAAAGCATTCAACTAATGCCTTGATAAATGTAATCAGTGCAACAGTAGCTCTTTGAGACGCGATCGTGCTGTGACCCTCCGTTGGGCGTGCAGCAGCCTTTTTATTTATTTCTGATAGCTTCCCAATCAGTCAGTGCTGGCCGTCCTTTTTCTCACCTCAGATCATGGTCTAATAACCAGTTTTGGTGCCTTTATTGGCCTCAGAGGTAGTTTGGGCTGTTAAAATCTCCCTTTAACAAGTTTTGCTTTGATGAGAGACGTTTCATGTCTCACTTACCTTTGCCTAAATGTTCCTAGGCTGACAGGAAATCATGGGTGAAAGAGACAATGGGAAGATGTTCTAACCTTGGCAAAGAGACCCTATCAAAAGGTTGATCACCCACAACTTCTGGAAATCCTTAATCGAATTGGGAAAACAAGGTTCTAACCGAATTAGAGCGCTCAGCTACATCTTAGGAGGTATTAAAAAGGTTGATGTCTCGAACACAACATCCTTCCCGCTGCTGGGTGGTTTTCTTATCTTTTTGGAAATGGAAAACAGGAAAGAGGATCAATATTTTATTTTTGCTCTCTATGCTTATTGCTCATGTCTGTCTCTTTCTCTACCTCAGTCTAGCCCCATGCAGTCACCCTGGGGAAACCAGTCTGACTCATTCTACCCAATTATAGTTTGTGTCTAGAGACACTTACAGCCAGGGGCCCTTCCTTAGTGAACACAAAGGCATATGTTCTTAGCAACAACTGGAGACTGATTTGGAAAATCTTCAGTTCTCAATAGGGACATCGTAACTGAACATTGTCAACAACAAAGGTTTTTCTGGGTAGCCTCTCAGAAGAGGGATTGGGGACTCAACCTGCTCACTTCTCTCCCCCTTTCCTTTCTTTTTCTCCTTGTTCATCATAAATTACCATAAAGAAGGAAAATGTCAATTGGAGTTATTTGAAAACAACTGGGAGAGACTGAAAGGAAAGATAAAATAAGTTTATAGTAACTCACACTTACATAGTCCTGTAAGGTTTATTAAATGCTTAGCATTTTACAGATGAGGAAATTGATGTTCAGGTTAAATTTTTGCTTGAGATTATACAGCTGACTGTCCCATCATGCCACTCTGTCTCTCTTAGATGAGGAGAAAGTCCTCCTGTCCCCACTTGGCAGCAGCATTTAAGTTGTGAGAGGTAAAGTGAAGACATAGTGTGCGTTAGAGATGGACAGACTCAGTTTTGAGGTTTCAGTTTTCAACCCATGTAAATCCCTCTGCCCTGCAACTGTCTCCCTCCGCCTCCCCGAGTCTGTCTTCTGAAAGGGAATTCCTTATACATTGGCGGAATCTGACAATATTACTACTCCCTACACAAGACTAACCCCAGTTGGATGGGGTACAATCCCCTCCCCAAACACCCCTCCTTTTGGTTACTTTATATATACCTGGTATCTGTTGTGTACCTAAGTTCACAATGTTTCTTCCCCTACCCCAGTAATACATGAGCACCTTGCTAGCAGAGACTCTGGTCTGTTTGTTTTTCCTTTGTACCCTTAGCACCTAGAGTAGGTAGCATATGTTGTGATTATTCAATCATTGCAGTCATGTACAACTCTTAGTGACTCCATTTGGGGTTTTCTGGGCAGAGATACTAGAGTGGTTTGGGTCCTCATTGAGAACATAGCACAAACAAGAATACCTATAGTGGTTTGCCATTTCCTTCTCCAGATCATTTTACAGATAAGGAAAGTAAGACCACAGAGTTAAGTGACTTGCCCAGGGTCATACATCCACTAAGTGTCTGAGACCAGATTTGAACTCAGAAAGATGAGACTTCCTGACTTCAGGCCTGGTGCTCTACCCACTATACCACCTAGCTGTCCCTAGGTTAAGTACTTAATAAATACTTGTTTAGCAAATGAACAAATGAATAAACAAATATTTATACATGACCAAGGCTGTCCCTAGAGAGACCTGGGACTCTGGGCTTTATCACTTGGGAGCTAATGACACATTATGTGTTCCAAACCACATCTTGACAATTTCTACATAGATGAAATAATGTTAAAGGGTGCATCAGAGTTAGTCATAAAGGGGAAAAAGAAGTCCTACAAGATAGCCTAACTTGGCAAATAGTAATAGCTCAAAAAGCAACAAGGTATCATAGAAAATGCTAGACTTAGAGACCGGGGATCTGACTTCACCTCCCATCCCTCTCATCTATGTGACCCTGAGCAAGTTACTTAACCTCTGGATTTCCTCATCTGTAAAATGAGGCAGTTGGAATAGATGACCTCAGAGCATCTTTCTAGTTCCAGATCTCTGCTTCTTTAATATTTATAATATTGATAAAGTACTTTAAGGTTTGCAAAGCACTTATTTAAGCCTTTCTTTGAAAAAACAACACGAGGCAGGAAAAGGGCAATCTGACCTTTTTGTCTGTGATTGAGAGAAGTTTTATGGGCTGATTTGTATAGATGTGACATGTAATCCTTGTAGCATATTCAGAACTCACTCTCAGAGCGAGAGCCTTGAGATCCAGAGACAGGCATACATGGGCCCTTATAGATGCTCTCTATCATGTACAGATGGTCATCATTGCCAGAGCGGGGAGAGTGGGAAGCCATTTCCCCTTCCCTGGAAAGCTGAGGAAGAACTTTAGAAGACGGGGACAAATGTTTACTAAGTACCTAATATGTGCCAGTTTTAAGATCTTTACAAATATTATCTCATTTGATCTTGGCATGTCCAACAGTTAGGAATGGAGGATGATGGCAGAAATGGTCTCTTTCTTTTAAAGTTTACTAAAGGGAATCTTCCTGTTCAGCTGTAAGTTTTCTCTGGCAGCTGCTCTTCTCTCCTCTCCCCTCTCCCCCCTCCCCAGTCCTGGGGGACAGAAGCCTCCGTTGGTACATGTTCTTCAGCAGGAGGTCAGGGCATGTTTGTTATCAGAAATGGCCCCATCGTAGCCAACTCTGTAGGAAGTACCTCCAACCAGGACACTTCAGAGAGGGCTCTCCTGATTACCTCCTTACATAATGTTCCTGCAGTTCCAATGCCTGTGGTCCTGCACCAAGACCTCCTTGTGGCGTGGGAGTAGCCTGAGTTTTCAAAGAATCTGCCAGAGGGGCTAAAGCTCTGGCAAGTTCTATCAGGTAGAAGGGCTTTGAACACAGGCCTAGCACGGACTACGCATCTGCTGTCTGACAGTCAACCTAACCTCATCTTCAGAAAGTCAGTTATTGGTACTAAATTGGGGGAGCAGAAGGGGGAGGCACTACTCACAAAGACACGAGATCATAGATTTCGAGCCGAAAGGAATCCCAGAGGTCATTTTACAGAGGAGGAAATTAAGGACAAGAGAGATTAAGAAATTTTTTCAAGGATATAAATATAGTAACTGACAGAAGTGGGATTTGAACCGAGTCCTTGGATTCAAACCCAGTATACTTCCCCAATACATATGCCATGCTAGAACAGCTAGGTGGTGCTATAGTAGATAGAGCACTGGGGCTGCAGTCAGGAAAACTGATATTGATTTCGAATCCAACCTCAGATACTTTCTAGCTGTGTGACTCTGGATAAATCACTTAACCCTGTTGGCCTCAGTTTCCTCATATGTAAAAATGAACTGTAAAGGAAATGGCAAACCACTCCAGGATCCAAGAAAACCCCAAATGGGGTCACCAAGAATAATGAAGTGATCTTGCCACTAGAAATGAAGACCTTCTGAAATATTGAGTAGATTACTAACATCATTGTGATTCTGTAAAAAGGAGAATAAATGAAAAACAAGAGAGTAACATAATTCCTTTCCACACCAGGCTGAGAGCTGTGTGTTATCCTGGCATAACTTCCCTTGCATGACTTAATCAGTTGTGGTTCTTTTAATATTTTTATTTGTCAGAGAGGTGGGGAAGGGGGAGCGAAGAACCCCTTCCTATCATTCTCATCTCTCAATACATTACTCTCCTCCACACAATCTACAATCTACAGTCCAGCCATGCTGTGCTATGCTCACATACTATGCTCCATGTCCCACCTCTGTATCTTTGCCCTGGCTGTGCCCCATATCTGGAATTTTCTCATTCTGCTCTCTTCTACCCACGGGTTTCTCTGACTTCCTTCAAGACTCAGCTCAAGTCCTGCCTTCAGAAGAAGACCTCTCCCTGTTCCCCCAAGTATCAGTGCTTTCCTGTCTAAGGCTACCTTCTATCAATTCTGTATTTATCTAATATAGACTGATTGGAATTAAGCTTCTTGAGGGCAGGGACTATTTCTGTGATTTCATTGGAAAGCTACTGGTGAAGAAATCCCTTTACCAATGGTGGATTAGCAACTTAGTCTGCCATCTGGAATCGTAGAGCTGCAAGAGGAGAGCAGTGAGTGGTTAAATGATTTGCCCATGGCCACACATCCATTTAAATAACCGCACAATAATAACAACATTTATATGCCCCTGTAAGTTTTGCAAACACCTGAACTGTATTATGTCATTTGAGCCTCACAACATTATGAAGTAGATATATTATAAGTATTGTCCCCATTTAACAGATTAGGAGGATGATGCATTCAAAGGTTAAGTTACTTGCCCACAGAGCTAGCAAGTGTCAGAGGTAGAATATGGCCTCAAGTCTTCCTTTACTCCAAGGTAAGCTTTTATTCTCTATAGTTGCTGTTGTTCCCTCGTTTCAGTTGTGTCCAACTCTTTGTAACTCTACTTGGGGTTTTCTTGGCAAAGATTCTAGAGTGTTTTGCCATTTCCTTCTCCAGCTCATTTGACAGATGAGAAAAGTGAGGCAAACAGGGGTAAGTGACTTGCCCAGGGTCACACAGCTAATAAGTATCTGAGGCCAGATTTGAACTCAGGAAAATGAATCTTCCTGACTCCAGGCCTAGCATCCTATCCACTGTGCCTTCTAGTTGCCTCTCTATAATGATCATATTGTTTAATGTGGTACACCATATGACATAGATATAACCAGGGAAAGCTGTTTTCAGGATCCATTGAATATTCTTCATGTAGGAGGTATGGCCAACCCAGAAATACTGTAACAACATGGAGATACTTACTAATACTCCAGTTCTGCATGACTCTCCTATTTGGATTCTAGTCTTCTGCTTTGGACCTGTGTTAGCTTTTTCAGGCTGTATGTTCAAACTTTCATTTTAAATTGTACCTCAATTTCCTCACTTTATAAAATCAAGGGGCTGAACAAGGTGAACTCTAAGGTTCCTTCCAGCTCCAACATCCCACCTGTAATTCTGTGAAAATAGCATTTCAGCTTTTATTAGTAGTTGAAATTTAAGACTTAATTTTTTTAAAAGGTTTTTCATGAAGTCCATGTAACTTTCACCCCATCCTTCCTACATATTTCTTTTAGTAGTCACTGCATTTTGAACTTAGGCACTATAAAAGAAAAACCTGTTTTGCATCTTTGCCCAAGAATATCATGATGTTCCAAAAAGTACACCGTGAGAACCTTAATGCCCACACAAGGACAGCATAGTTTTCAAGAGCTAATCAGAAATCAGTGAGATGTTATCCCTGTTTTACAGGTGAAGAAGCAGGTATGTGAGTGACTTCCCCAGAGTCATGTGGTATAGTCAAAATATGACCTGCTTTTAGCCACCTGCTCTCTGCTTTCTCAATAAAAAGCATAGAATGTTAAAAATGGAAAGGGATCATATAATCTAACATTTCTCAAATTGTTCTCCAAGGGATCCCATTTTTTGTAGAGTGTGAATAGAGGGCCTAGGACAAAGTGTCAGTGCAATTGTTTTCATTTTAAAAATTAAATATCAAATTACGTATGTATTAAAATGGGTATAATTTCTTCTGTTTTAGCTCCAAAACTTCCCTCTTTATTTCCACTATATCACCTGCCCTTAAACAGTATTTATGGATCTCCTTCATGTAGTATTCTGTGGGCAAATCGGTTTGGGAAACACTGGTTACCTCCTCTATAGATGTACATGTTTTCTCTGTACTTGTGGTTTTCTTCCGGTAGAAAGTGAATTCCTTGAGGCCAGAGACTGTTTGTTTCTCTTATATCCCTAAGATTCCTGGAACATGGTAAATGCTTAATAAATGCTTAATAAATGCATATATATATATATATATATATATATATATATATATATATATATATATATATATATATGACTTAGACTGTCCCTAAGACAACAGGGAACAGGGGCAGCTAAGTGGCTCAGTGGAGTTTTCTTGGTTGCAGGAAGAGCAGAAAACTCATCTTCCTGAGTTCAAATGTGGCCTCAGACACTTACTAGTGACCCCAGGCAAGTCACTTGACCCTGTTTGCCTCAGTTTCCTCACTGTAAAAATGATCTGGAAAATCAAATGGCAAACCACTCCATTATCTTTGCCAAGAAAATCCCAAACAGGGTCATTACTAGACAATAACAGCAGAAGGAAATCTGGGGCTCAGGAATTTCAGCAAACTCAAATGAGATAACAGATGTAAAGCACCTAGCAAAAGTGAAGGCTCTTAAAATGCTGTTATTATTAGGTTGTTTACATTGTGTGTTTCTAGCCACCTCTCCTAACATTTATATAGAGATGAAATTGGGTTAAAGGTTGCATTGACGTCAGTCTGAAAGGGGAAAATAAGTCACAAAAGTGATTCTATCACCTTCCATCTGTTGATTGCCTCTAATTTGTCTTATATATGTTATTTGCACGCATCTGTCACTTGTTCCCTCCCCTATTAGAGTGTGAGCTCCTTGAGAGCAGGCACAGTCTTTTACATTGTATCCTTTGCATCTTTGTATCCTCAGCACTTAGCACAATGTTTGGCATATAGTAGGCGCGTGATAAACGTGTATTGACCGATTAACTGAAAAGTGAGGACAGGGATGGTTTTGGTGACAGTGTAGCAGTGGAGGCTTAAGGAGGGTCATGCAGCGCTAATTGGCAATAGATACACTGATTCCCGTGATCCAACCTAAACTAGCCTATTGCTCTCTCACAGTCTTCTCCACAAAGTAACCAAGAGCCACAGAACTTTTTTTTTTCTTTAAGAAATGTCTTTCCTGATAAAGAGCAGAGCTTCCTTGCACAGTTTAGGGGGAGGGGGCGGTTGGGATGGAGATCGCCAAAGGAAGGAAGCCTGCGCCTTGTGTACTGAGGAAGGCCCCGACTACCTGCTTCCTCAGCATGGCAGCAGTAAGGCGGGCGGAGAAATCAACAGGAGCTGGACATCCTGAGCTCGCCTTGCAGCTTTCAGATAAAGTCACAGGCCAGAAAACCAGCAGAGGAAAGGGTTTGACTCGGGGAATGTTCTGTTTACTTGAGGAGAAGCAGACCTCTTGGACCCTGCTGACCACAGGGCTGTATTTGCACTTCTGAGGGGGAATGTGGGGCGGGTGGGGGAAGGGGCAGACAGGAAGAGTGAGTTCCCAGACTCCACACTCCTATTACACTTTGTCAGAAAAGGACCTCCAGCCAGAACCAAGGAGAGTGGGTGTATCTGGGGCTGCTGGGTTTGGTTTTTTTTCCCCTTAATCCTGATCTCATACTGCCTCCCTGTGGAGAATTCTAAGAATTGCAGTTTCCCCCAGCAGGCATGTTTCCTGCTTGTCGTGGACCAGGGGTCTGATTTGGTCTGGGACTTGAGGGCCACCATGGAAAAGGAATAGGAAAGATGCTGAGGGTCTGCCTAGATCAGGAAGTTGATAAAGTCAAGGGACCACTTCTCAGAATAATGTTTTTAAATGCATAAAATAAAATACATCAGATTATAAAGGAAACCAATGTATAGAAATACAATTATCAAATTTTTAAAAAACAAAACAATAAATTCATGGACCTTAGGTTAAGAACCTTGGGTCAAGAAATGGGTCAGATCAGAAAGTTTATCCAGTGTGCCTAGTGGATCTCCATTCTCATTTCCTGCTACTGCACTACCAGAAAAGGGCACTAAACCTTCCTTTGTCCAGACTTAGGCTGAGGTTTATGTGCTGGGTTTCCTCACTTAGAAATTTCACAGAAACAGATCTTCCTTTGTATGTTTGAAGACTACTGGTTGTTGTACTTTATGTTGCAGAACTAAATCAAATCCTCTGAGCAAGATAGGAGTTCAAATTATAAGGCAAGTTTAATTAATTAGTGAATTTTGATGTAATTATATAAACATCTTTTCATAACTGCCATCTTTCCATCCCATCTACATTCACAATTTGACTCAGACTATCCAGGTAGAATGGAAAGAGCTCTGAACTTGGAGTCAGGATATAGAGTCATCTAGAGTTGGAAGAGACCTCAGAGACTATCTAGTCAAACTCCCTTATTTTACAGATGAGGAAACTGAGGTCTAGAGAGGTAAAGTGAGGTACCTGAGGTCACACAGATGATAAGCCCAGAGACAGAATTTGAAACGTGGTCCTTCCACTGTGGGCAGTTAGGTGGTACAGTGGATAAAGTTCCAGGTCTGGAATCAGGAAGATTCATCTGCCTGAGTTTGAATCCAACCTCAGACTCTTAGCTGTGTGAACCTGGGCAAATCATTTAACCCCATTTGGCTCAGTTTCCTCATCTGGAAAATGAGCTGGAGAAGGAAATGGCAAACCACTCCAGTATCTCTGCCAAGAAAACCCCAAATGAGATCACAAAGAGTTGGACACAACTAGAAAATGAATCAACAATAAAAACTTTCCACTGTATTCCATAGGTGAGAGCTCTGGCTCCCCCAATCACTAGATGGGTGACCATAAGTGAATTATTTAACCTCTTGCCATTTCAGTGCTTTTCTCTCTAAAATGAGAAGGTTGAAATAGATTATCTTTGAATTCCCTTACAACCCTAAAAGTCTCTGAGTTTACAAGTCTATGAGGCATGGATAAATTTCAGTCATTAATAAGAGTACAACCCCCTCCCGTCACCACTACCAGGCTTCATCCTTGGTATAAGGATAGTAACATATCTGTGATAGGCACACTGCTGCCTCTACCCTTACATTGGCACCTTATTGTAATAGAGAGGGAAATTACTTGTGCACTGTCCTTTCAGCTGCCTGTTTGAATGTGAATACAGCTTTCCTAGGTTTTCTTTACTGGAGAGATATCAGTCAGAAACCAGTGAGGAATGATGAGGATGCATGAATATGTTTGGGATAGGTAGAAAAATACATCATTTGGGCTGGTCAGAGATATAATCCAGGCAAGATTTGGGAGCAAAGGGTGAAGGAAATCCATGGCTAATCTCACAGGGGACCTTCAACCCTGCTTTTTTTCTATCCTCACTCCCTACGTCTGTTCAAATCCCAAAGACGAAAGCTGAAGGTTGAAGGATACAAGCTGGCAGCTAGCTTGTGGTGAGAAATGAAAATATTTGGATTAGCTGTAATACTAAAGCTGAAGATATTTACAAATTATCATCCTGCCATCCTCACATCAAAAGCTTTTTTTTTTCCTTTTGTGAAACACCGGCTGTGCTTTCAGTTTGTGTCAGGGGCCATTATTTGGTGTTCCTCCTTTTTTGTTGTTTACATTAATTAAGACAAAGGATTAATCATTTTGACTTTTTCTCCCCATCGGGGCAAACAGTTCAGAGCCAGGGTGAGAGCTTGCCACATCTGAGAACCTTGCAGGTGTTGGAGTACTTTTATTCATCAGTTGTTAAAGCACACATTTGTTCTCTAGGTCGTGTGGACAGATTGACAGATTTTTTTTTTATTTAGAAAAATTTTTAAACGTTCTTCCTGTAGTGACAAATGACATTTTTATCTGGAACAAGTGAAAGTGGTGATGAACTTAATTCCTGTTTGGGAGATGATTTTCCTGAACTACTGGAGCTTGACCTTGGGAAACTAGACCAGGAGTGATATGCCCTACTCCTAATCCCTGAATTATTGCAATTTTTTCAAATTATATTTTATTTTTTCAAAACATGTAAAAACAATTTTTGTCATTTTTTAAATTTGATTTCCAAATTCTCTCCCACCCTTCCTCCCTTCCCCACTTCTTGAGAAGGTAAGCGATTTGATGTATCTTCGTGATATATCGCTTACCTTCTCAAGAAGGGGGGATATAGATTATACATATGGAGATATGCAAAACATTTCCATATTAGCCATGTTGTGGAAGGAAACATAAACCAAACACAATAATAACCCATCAACCAAAAGTAAAATAAAGAAGGTTAAAAAAGTTAAAAAAAAAAAAACAGTCTGCCTTCAGACTTCATCCATTCCCCACCTGAAGGGACATAGCCTCCTTCCTCAAAAGTGCTTTGGAACTGTCTCAGATCATTGTATTTCTGAAAATAGCAACATCTTTCACAGTTGATCAATGTACAATATTGCTAATACTGTATACACCATTCTCCTGGTTCTACTAGCTTCCCTTTGCTTCACTTCATGTCTTTCTGGGTTTTTCTGAAACCACCCTGCTCATCATTTCCTATAGCACAGTAGTATTCCAACACAATCATGTGCCACGACTTGTTCAGCCATTCCTCAATTTTGCATCCCCTCAATTTCCAATTCTTTGCTACTACAATAAGAGCTGCTATAAATATTTTTGTACATATAGGTCCTTTTCCTTTAATAAAAGTCTCTTCGGAACCTAGACATAGTAAATGGATGACTACAATTTTTCAAAGATGTTTTACAATCTACATCTCCCTCCTGGTGTTGTCAAGCATTCAGGCCATCAGCAATATAGAAGTTAGGTCTGCCATGAAAGTTTCCTCTCAGAGAGAACAACATGACATTGAAACAGCAACAGCTATGTTCTTTCTCCCTGTACCCAGATGACATTGCTAGCCCATATTCATGATCTCAGATTGGCTTATACTAAAGTATGGGTTACTTATAGCCAACTATCCACTCTTTCTCTTTCGGTCTCATTTGTGCTCAAAGTGGATTTTCAAGGCATCTGATCAGATTAGGGGTACATTCACCATCAGAACAGAATTTTACCCCACGGAAAACTGCCAAACCTCAATGAGGAGTCACCTTGTGACCTTGGTTTCATCAGAAACTTATGATCAGAGACTTAAAAGTTAAGAGCCATCTAGTTTAGTCTTGTCATTTTACAGATGAAGAAACTGAAACCCAAAAATGAAAAGTAGCTTCTTGGGATGCATTAAATTACAGAGGCCAGGATTTGAAGACAGCATCCTCTAACCCACAATCCAGTGCTCTTTCCACAGTACCACATTCTCTCCCCTAGCTATTCAAACTATTAAACAGCTGGGAAATAATTAAAATGAGGAGTAATGTGTACATAGGACAGTTTAGGAAGCTAAAAACTGGTAAGGAAACACCACTTTGCTTCTAACAGTGTGAAAGCCACTTTTGAGATAAGCTTTTTTCTTGAATTAACATTGCAGAATGAAAGAGCAGCTCCTGCTTAAAATCAGATCTGCTGTTACTTGGGTGGGAGTAGGATTATCTGTGACCCACATCAACTGAGAGCTTTCATGACAAAAAAAAAAAATTGGATTCCTTGACCTGGGTCTACTTAACTTCACTAAGCCCAAATAGGTATTGGCCCTGGAGATTCCTTAGGAACCATTGGTAACACTCCTTAAATCACTAAAACTACTAATATGTGCAACGTTTTGGTCTACTACGTTTCTGTAGTTAAGTATCACCTCATGAGAGACCCTATGGAACAATGCAAAGACATGTCATGTCTTTGGAATCAGAGGACCTGGGTGTCAGATCCTGCCTCTGTCACTTATTAACAGTGGGACATGGGACAGATGACTTAACTTTTCTGGGCCTCAGTTTCTTTATTGGGAAACTAAGAATTTTGAGCAAATGAACTTTTAAGGTCCTTCTACTGATCCTTAGTTCACTAGACTGGAGATGGAATTCTGAATCAAGTTATCCCTAGAAGTATCATCTTTCCAAAGACATTGCACACTTCATATATTTGGGAAAAAAATTATGACTCCTAGGTCATAGTTAACTATTCGAAGCATACTCCCACTGTTTACTAATGGAAAACATTCTCTTTTAATCATTAGACATCACCCAACACCTGGAATTAAGCCGTTTTTCTCCTACCATACTCAATTGCCTTTCTTAGTAGCGGGTCACTTCACTCCAGGCTCAGGAGAAGGATTACCACTTCCAAGACAATCTTGCTGACAATGCCTAGAAGGGCCCACTCCTAGTGACTGGTCCAGTGCCAGTATACCGCTCTTATCACTTCACATGATAAGCCCAAGTCTGGCCAGAAACTAGGTAGTTTGAGTAAGTCTGAGGAGGGAGCTTGAGAGGAAATAGATCATTGCTACAGTAATGAAGAGATTGTGCTTAATACCTTTGGTCATTAAAAAAAAAAGGGAAAGGGTAACTCTAAATCCTATTTAAAAACTAAAAATGCATTTTTAGTGCGTTTTAGGTCACACGATGTAGAGATTTTAGCTTCTGTAGAAAGATTTGAGTTCTGATGGAAATACTCATAAGCCAAGCCAACATTAGGATAGAAACATCTTGGGGGCCTGCCTTTCAACTACCATTTTAATACTATCTGCTGTCAGATTTTGACCAACTATCAGGAGTTAAGGAGGCAAGTGTTCCTTTAAACACTTGGAAGGAGAGTAGCCTTTATGACCCTCCAAAACTATTAAAAGACTCCAACACCTGCAGGTCACTGCCATGGCTGAACTTGTTATTCATTCACCTAGCTTCTCTCCTTTAAGATATAATGGCTTTAAACTGCACTAGGACTTTTAGGACACTCTGTATATCCCTGCCCTGAGTTGTGCCCCTGCCCACAACCACAAAACCTAGACTGTCTGACTGCTCTAGCTTCATACATCAGCACTCCAGCTACTCCTGTCTATGCCTTAGGCTTTTTCTTCTGTCTGTTCTGGCTGACTGGCTCCATCAGATCAGAACCCTTCTATCTCATTCCCCTTTGAATCTCTAGAACTAAAATCTCCACTCTGACCTGCCTGACCTGACCTGCATCCCTTCCATCAAAGCTAAAAGAAATCTGTTCATGGGCAGTCCCTGGTGAGACCTCTGCTGCCCTCTGCTGTCACCAATGAAACCCATAATCCCCGGAAAACTTGTAAATGTTGTCTGTCCTATATCCCTTCCTCAAGGATGGTACCTGGTGATGCAGTGTCTTCATGCCGTCCCTATATGTCCAGAAAGCCCCTACCAGGGGCAGTAGCCTATACTTAGGGCCTCCTGATCCCCTAATTTCTTCCCTACCTGCAAACCTCCACAAAACCCTCTTCTCAGCAAGTTATTATGTTCACCGTTTCATAAATAAACTCATAATTAGTAGTTCAATACATTACTCCCAATTGTTTGCATTTTAATAATGGGTGGCACAATGTCTCAACCCAAAGGAATGTAGGGAGCATCCAGGTAGTACAATGAATAGAGCACAGGGCCTGAAGTCAGAAAGACATCTTCCTGAGTTCAAATGTGTCCTCAGAAACCTACTAACCATGTAACCCTAGGTAAGTCATTTCATCTTTTTTTTGCTTTAATTGTCTCATCTGTAAAATGACCTGAAGAAGGAAGTGGCCTTTGCCATTATCTTTGCCAAGAAAACCCCAAATTGGGATCATGGAGAGTTGGACACAACTGAAATGACTGAACAACAAAGAAATGAAGGAATGAATCCTTAAGGTTAAGTTTTTCAAGTGTCAGGAGTAAGCCAATGGGATATAGTATTTTTAATTTGGTGGAGGGAAGGGGATGGCTTCCTGATGCCCCACATAATACATTGCTTAGGCAGCTTGCCTACTCTTCCTGTTTTCAACTTCGGGCTTGCTCATACAGTGGTAGACATTTGGAAAAATGGAGTCCTATTTCTACCAACTCATTATTTTACCACAGGCAAGTCTTTTCCCTTCTCTGGGCCATGGTTTCCTCCTTTATAAAGTGAAGATTGACTCAGCTGTCTCAAAGGTCTCTTCTGGCTCTAACAGGATTCCATAATCTTCTCCTTCATGCTTTCATTGATGACTCATCTCCCATGGCTCTCGGCTCCCATGCCTAGAATGGAGGGGTAACCAGTAGCCTCCTACCTGTAACCCAATTTGGCCTGACTAGAGGTTACTGAACTCCACTCTCTAGACCCTCACCTCTCACATGTGCATACAAAGTGTGTAATCATAGATTAGGAATCCAAGTTGACCAACTCATCTTCATTGCTCTGCTCCTGAGAGGTGCTGGGACATCACTTTCTAGAAGTTAGTTTGAGCATACTCTGTATGAATACCCAATAGGAAAGTTCTTTGAGGGCAGAGATTTGTTCGTTTTTGTCTCTATATCATTGGTGCCAGTGACATGCCTCACCCTCAGAAGTATTTAATAAAGCTTCGTTGAGTCTAATTTCATTGTATTGAACTGAATTAAACAGCTCACATAAAGTTGCTCTGACTGAAGTCATTTTACTACCATTTTGCATTGTGGTTAATACATCATAACTAGACCCCCGCTGTCAGGTTGCAAAATCCTGCTATAAAGTTGATTACTCACATACAATATTTATGAGATTGTTCCTGTGGTGGAAACTGCCCCCTGCAACATTGTTTCTACTAACTAGCTTGTTTCCCTAGGACAATCGATGCCATCAGATGAAGGCATGCATGTACTGCCAGTGTGTTCTGACACATCTCCAGGAAAGAACATTCTACAGTAACTTAGGAAAACCACTGTCCCATATTGCATCGAATATGCAAATACTTTATTTCAAAAAATCAGCTTCACAAATACAAATTTAGGGAAGTAGAACCAGAGAAACTTTAGGTGGGGGGCTGATTTAATGGACTACGAGATCAATAGGAGTCAACAGTAAGTTGGCAGCCAGGAAAGCAAATTGGATCCTGAGGTGCATTGAGAGGCATTCTGCAGTGACTAAGTAGATAAGAAATCCTCTGGATTCTGCCTTGATTGCACCACATCCTGATTCTTGGACATTTGGTAAGGTAGAAAGCTTCCAGAAGAGGGCATCTAGGATGGTGAAGGGCCCCCAAATCATGCCATACAAGGATTAATGAAAGGCACTGTGTTCATGTACCTTGGAGAAGACTTAGTAGTGATAAGACAGCCATGGGCAAGAATCTGACAGGCTGTTATCTCGAGGGAAAGCTTTACTTGTTGGGTTCATCCTCAGAGGATAAAAGAAGGAGGGTTTTCAAGGGAAAACAATTGGCAATTTTAGGCTTAACATAAGACTAATATAAGAAAAACCTTCCTAAATAGGCACCATCCTATTGAAACTATGGATTTTTCACAATGCAACATTTCCAGTAATACCGCCCCAGGTTGGACCACTCTAGATAACTTTGTTCCCAATAACACCACTTCCAATGACCTGGATAACTTCATTTCCAATAACATTGCCTCCAATGACTTTGTTTCCATAACTTACATCTATATATATGTGTGTGGATATGCACACACAGTCACACACATATAATTTTAAAATATTTTAAGTTCATGTATTCTGGATTTCTTCCCTTTTAGTAATATAGTTAAGTAAGAGCCCCTTTAAAAAAAAAAAAAAAGAGTACAATGGAATGGGTGGTTTACGGTGGCTTTGTCGTCCGCCGCCCCGCCCTGCCCCCCCCTCCCCCCCAGCTAGATGTGTTCAAGCAAAAGGCTAGGTGACTTTTAGTCAAGTGCGTTGAAACGGAATTCTTGTTCAGATCCAGTCGGTCTGGACAGCTCCTGCAATCCCTTCCAACTCTGAGAGGCTGAGATTTCACTGACCTGACTACTCAGCTGTGGAAACTCTGCCTTCCTAGTTTCAATTACTGCTATCAGGTACAGCATTAACCTGCTCATATGGCTGGGAGGAGAATCAAATAGGATTATGGAAATGAAAGTCCTTTGAGAAATGAAATGCATTTTATAAATTATGATGTTCTTATTTAAAGACTTTTGTAAGGTAAGGAATATGCACATGCACACACACACACACACACACACACACACACACAAACTTTTCTTTGTGCATCCATATTTCATATGATTCTATAGAGAGAAAATGATTAATGCCAAGGATTGGCAGTGAGGACTCCCAACCTCTGATCTGCTTCTTCCACTTACTCACTGTATGACCTTAGGCGAGTAAGTCACTTCTACTTTCCCTCCCTTAATTTCTCCGTCTGTGAGATAGTTCTTATTACCTCCCTAACTCACACAGAGATTGTGAGGATTAATGAATCCAAGGCTGTAAGAAGACTTGGATAAAGAACACTACAGAAATACAGAAAGGATTAGCTAGGAGAGGAGGTTACGATTTGTCCTGGACCACAAGGGGAGAGCTAGAGACAGAGCCCAGGCATCTAAGCCACCAGTCCCTTAATTCTCATTATTTCGAGATGTCTATTAAATGGTTGCATTGCTTTTGCCTAGTGAAAGGATGAGTTTTACCTCTTGCCCATCCCAGATGGGCAGATTTTTACCTCAGCCATTCTTAAACAGTAGCAGATTTACAACACAGCTGCAAACCTCTGGAAATAAAGGTTTTCTGATAGAAACCCTAATTCTAGATCTTCCACATGAACAGGTAAAAAAAGAGCCTTGAGATAAGAGTAGGGATAGTGAATTAAATCCTGCCCCCATTAATTGTTTATTTTCTTTCCAAAGTGGAAAGAAGCTGTTTGAGTTTATGTAATTCATTTTATATACAAATTGAGGTCCTGGGGGGAGAGTATCCTTCATGTGAAACACAGTTCTTCAGTTACTGGAGAAAACTGAGTAACAATAAAACCCTCAGGGAAATCATTTAATATTTCCAGCATTTTCACATGGGCTTCTGACACTCAGATCTTCAAGGGGAAGGCTGATTTATACCTCCAGTCGTTAGACAATGTAAAGGTGAGGTCAGGCATGGGCATCCTTCATCCCTTTTCACGGCGCTGAGAGATCCCTTGGGCAAGGTGGAATCAAAGCATTTGAAATGGTAGAGGTCATAAGAGTGATACCATAAGAAGTAAAAGAGCAGAGCCTTCTTCCTCTTCTAGCAGACCTGACACCCATATATCTTCATATTGCCATTGTTTCCCTCCTTAAAAAATGACACGTCATTTGCTTTACTTTCTGGTCCATTCTTATTCTTAAAGCTTGCAATTTTTACCACAATCTATAGAAATTATGTCAAGGATAATGATTGTATGTTGCTGATTTTTTTTTAAGAAATAAAAGACTGAACCTATAAGGCAACAAGTGTCTTACTCGGATCGCCTTCTACTTTTCTAGCACCTCCATGAATTAAAATAGCAGCCGTCTTCAGGGGTAACTTTATGTGGACTTAACCCCTCTCTGAGGAAACCTTTCCCAATCCCTCTTAATTCTAGGGCTTTCCCTCTCTTGACTGTTTCTTATTTAACTGCAGTGGATAGAGGGATCTGAGCCTGAAATCAGGAAGAGTCTTCATCTTCCTGAGTTCAAATCTGGCTTCAGATACTTACTAGCTGTGTGATCTTGGACAAGTACATTTAACCCTGTTTGCCTCGATTTCCTCATCTGTCAAATCAACTGGAAAAGGAAATAGTAAACCACTCCAGTGTCTTTGCCAAGATAAGTCACAGAGAGTCGGACATGACTAAAAAAAACAAATGAACAATAGACAGCTTAGTTCTAGGGTTTTCCCTCTGTTGATTGTTTCCTATTTAGTCTGTATCTAGATTTTTTTTATACATAGTAATTTGCATATTGTCTTCCCCCTCTTCAAACACAAGCTCCTCAAGGGCAGAGAAGACTGTCTGTCTTTCTTTGTATCCCCTGTGCTTAGCACAGCGTTTGGCACCTAGTAGATACTTAACTGTATTGACTGACTGACTGACTTAAATGACTAACTCTGAGTTTTCCTGGGAAATTCCCAGTGTCTGGCACAGAGATGACCTTAAAGGACTTCAGTAGATACCCAGGAAATATTTATTGGTCCATTGATGGAACCTGCTCACAGCTGCTGATACAGAGATCATGTGGAGACCGGCAGTAACAGTGCCTCAGGTTCTAACTCGGTTGAAGTAAAAATTTCTGCCATGATTTCTTGCAAAAGAAATCAGCTGTTTCACACAGAGGGACTATAGTTTCTTTCCTTGAGACACAGCTTAGGCCTCTGTGTCCAGATTTTTACCTGTGTATGCTAGAGATAAAAATTTGAGTCTGAAAATGTACTAGAGACTGAAATATGGTCATCTTAAAACAAAACTGAATTTTTGTATTGCCTTACAGAAGTTATTGCATTTTTTTCGTTTTCTTCCTCTTTCCCAGGTTTTTCTGCTATCTGCATCCCTTTCCTTTGTGTCCTTCCCTTCTGCCTAGAATGTACATCACTATGAATATTACAGAGAAAAGAGATTTATTTACAAAATCCAAAGCTTGATGCGAGGAATCAGAATTAACAGAGTTGAATTCTCAGATGCTATCCTTGATCTTGGCATAGAGATTCCAGGCTTGTCCTTACAGTCATAGGATTACAGATCCAGAGATCCTGAAGAGAATCTCATTTGTCCCATTTTGCCACCACCACCTTTTTTGTGGACGAAGAAACACAGGTAGAGAAAGTCTTATTGACTTACGAAATTCAAACAGGTAATAAGTATCTGAAAGAAGAGGATCTTAGATCCTTTGATTCATTATTTTCCCTTTTGTCTTCAAACATTTTTCCTAAAACTTTTTGTAATCATCAGTTTCCCTGTCACTTTGCTTAAGTATAATTTAGTATAGGGGAACTTGATGTGGAAATAGAAAGAAATGACTCTGATTCCCTCTCTTACCATCAGAGAGCAAAGGAACCTCTTCATCTGTCAGTTCATTTACCTTGTGGGGATTTTGTGGTAAGAATGAAGGAACAGGCATTTGTTCTGCATCTTTTTTTAAGGAGGCAATTGGGATTAAGTGACTTGCCCAGGGTCACACAGCTAGTAAGTGTCTGAGGTCATAATAGAACTCAGGTCCTCTTAACTCCATAGATAGCTCTATCCACTGCGCCACCTAGCTACCCCTCCTGCATCTTTGTAATTTAAAAGAGGCCTTTCTTACAAAGTGGTACTAGTTCCTGCAGTTCTACTACAATATGACTTATAGTCATAGCTACAAAAACACTTAACAATTTGGGGTTCAGAATATTTCCCTTTGTCTGATGTGGGTAATGTACTATTGGTCTCTCTAAGAAGATGCTAACTGGAAGCCCCCTTATTCCCTCTCCCTGGGTACTCTGTTTTGTGTAAATGTGTCCACCATGCCCACTCATTCTGTGGAAGTGGGTGTAGGTGTTTAGCTAAGTCTCTATCTAATGGTGAGCCCTGGAGAATGTCCTAGAATTCTATCTCCTCCCCTGGAAATGCCAAGGGCTACAATCATCTCACTTTTGGAGATTGAATACTTCAGACAATACATGAGGGAAACAGTATTTTATCATCCCACCCCAGAATTTATACTCTGCCTTCCTGGAAGCCATTCCCAGGAAAGCTAAACTGAAGAATTTGTAGAAAAAACATATTTCTTGTGAATTTTATCCATGAAAAGGAAGAACTAAAAGTCAGGAAACCTAGATTTCATGCTTCTGCTCTCTTCTCTTTATAACCCCTGGGTAATTCTACAAATATAGTTCTCTTTCCAAACAAATACTTCAGTTCTTTCCTATAAAACAAATGAATGAAGACATCCTATTCCTCAGGAACCAATCTGCCTTAGCCAACCAATATGTGAAGCTTCTTTTTGTTCAAGAGAAAACTTCAGATAATAAACTGGGGTGCCCATGTGGCAATGAAAAATGTCAACAGAGAACAGTTTCCATCCTGAGGCTCTAAGGTACTCCACAAAACAATAATAAGGGAGAGATGATTTGGCTAAATGCACATGACGTGGATTACCATCAAGCATGCCACCTACCTTGCCACATATTATTACTTATGTTCCTGCCTCTGAATCAGGTGGCATGGGTGAGATAGTCTGCTTTTGTTAGACATAGATTGTTGGGACTTTCAAATAAACCCACAGAGCAGAACTGAGCTGCATGTCTCCTAAACTTTGCCATTTCATCTGTCTATACCAAGTACCGTGGAACAAAATGGATGTGCCTTCAGCTTTCCATAGTCCTGGAAAATGAACCAGTCTACTTAACGGTAAATGGTGGTTGGTTCAAACACACATGACTGGCCTCATGAAGAAAAGAAAGTTGAGCTTAATGAAGTCCTGTATCTGTGTCCCTGTGTATGGACAGGAAAGGACGAGTGTTTTATAACTGTTTATTGGCGTTAATGGTAATAAATTCCTCACTTGTGATGCATTAACTTTAATGTTTTCATTACTTGGTGATTTAGGTTTTGCCTTTTCGCACTGTAAATCATGCTGTCCCAGGAGCAGCATAGGTCGACTGCCTCATATAATGTTAGGTTCAGTGGGAGAGGGAATGTTAGCTTTGCCTGTCCTACAAACCCCTGCAGAAGATGAGTTGGGTTTTTCCTTTTGTCTTTTTTTTTCAGTTGACATTCTGATTTGCATGATGCCAAACAACCTGCACAGACAGATAGATGTGTCTGATAGCAGCAGAGCACACTGCGACAGGCCCCTGCTTTAGATTATGGAGAAGGACTGGTCTCCATAGTAACTTCCCAAATGTATTTGGTGCTGAAGGTTTTTTCCCCGTTTGCTGAGTGTGAGCCCTTAGTTAATGAGCTGTGCAAATAGATATTGAGATTTAGTGTTTTTATTTTGCAATTATAGACTTAGTGATTTGGATGGAAACTTTTGGGTCCAGGGACATCACCCTCTTTCCCCCTATCTCCCCTAATTATTTTTCTTTGCGAAGTTGGATTGACTTCAAACTCGCCATGAATTTTCCCAGGTGGAACATAGGAATCCAGTTAGTTTTTTAAATGTCATATGCAAGGAGGGGAGTTTGTGGTGGTTACTGTTTGGTTTTTGCCCTGTGGACATGCTGTCATGTTGAGGATTATTTTTCTGTCCTACCTCGGACCCTTAAAGCTGAGACAAAGCCACAGAGAAAGTTGTCTGGGTTTGAAGGTTTGAGTTGGATGTCCATCCGTTTGTCCAGGGAGTGACACAAATCAGGTCAGAGCCTCCTCGTTAAGATCATTGCGTTCCCATCAGGCTCTTTCTGATGGGGTGTGAGAGTTCTCATTAGATCACCCACCCTGAAATACCCCCAGAGAATCACTGTAATTAGTTCCTGAGTCTTCTTTTTTATTTTCTGCTTTGTTTGCTTTAAAGTTTTCCCTGGGCCTTGCTCTGATGATATCCGAATGTCTTTTATTAAAGAGATGTAGAAAAGGCATGATTACTGTCATTTGATTCTCTCTTTGAGTATTCCTGTCCTTTCAGCACATTGAAACAGAAAACTTCATAGTCTGGTATACTGGGGCCTATGCCTTCTCCATATTCATCTGAGCCAGTGCTTGGGAATTGTTAAAAACTCTTAGGTAAATATGTGAACCCCTCAGCAAGATTTATTCTTCATGTTTTAGTGATTTGGGGGGTTTGGGAGGCAGCCTGATGGAGTGGAGAAAGTGCTGTAGTCACTGAACCCAAGTTCACATCTTTACTCTGACACTTAGTGTCTGTAGGACCAGGGGCAAGTCACAAGGTCACTTCTGGGGACCTCATTTCGTCCATCTGTAAAATGAGGAGGTGGCACTATATGACTTCCAAGGTTCCTTCCAGTTCTAAATATATGATCTGATGACATGTTTTTAATATGGTTGTGTCTTCCAAATTATTCCCTCATCCTCCCTCTGTAAGACCCTCTCCTTATAACAAAGAGGTGTGCTTAAACAAAACAAATCAATACTTACATGTGTGAAAATCTATGCCTCATTCCACTCCTCTGGTCTACCCCCTCTGCTAAGACTCGATGAGTCCTCTGAAGTCACAATTGGTCATTACACTGATCAGAGTTCTGCAGTCTTTCGATGGTATTTTATCTTATTTTGGTCATAGGTAATTTATTTTATTTTTTTCCAATTCCATGTAAAAATATTTTTTTAACATTTTATTTTTAAAATTTTGAATTCCAAGCTCTCTTCCTCCCTCTCCTCCTCCCTTCTTGAGAAGACAAGCATCTTTATATAGGTTATACACATGCAATTATGTGAAATATATCTCCATATTAGCCATGTTATAAAAGAAAACACAAACAAAAAAAAACCAAGAAAAATAAAGAAAAAAGAGTATGCTTAAATCTGCCTTCAGACTGTATCAGTTCTCTCTGAAGGTGGATAGCATCCTCCTTCTAAAGTACTTCTGAATTGTCCTGAATCATTGTATTGCTAAGAATAGCTGTCATTCACAGCTGATAATTGTACAGTGTTGCTGTTACTGTGTACAATGTTCTCTTGGCTCTGCTCATCTCATTTCGCATCATTTCATGTAAGTCTATCCAGGTTTTTCTGAAACCATCCTTCTCATTCCTGCTTATAACACAAGAGCATCCCATCAAAATCACATACCACACAACTTGTTCAGCCATTCTCCAGTTGATGGGCATCCCCTCAGTCTTTGGCACCACAGAAAGAGCGGCTATAAGTATTTTTGTGTGTTTAGGTACTTTCCCTTTTTAAAAATCTCTTTGGGATACAGACCTAATTTTGGTATTGCTGGGCCAAAGGGCATGCACAGTTTTGTAGCCCATTGGGCATAGTTCCAAATTGCTCTTCAGAATAGTTGGATCAATTCACAATTCCACCAACTGTGCATCAGTGTCCCAATTTTTTCATATTATTGGATAAATTCTTTGCATGCCTCTGCTTTACTTCACTCTGTATCAATTCATACAAGTCTTTCCAAGTTTCTCTGAATACTTCCTATGTGCAATTTCTTAAGGCACAATAATTTTCCATTCCATTAGTATACAATGCATTCTGCCCTTCCTTAATTAATGAGCTCTCTTACTTTCCAATTCTTTACTTCTATGGAAGATTTTTCACAAGAAACAAGTTAATGAACCCATTGATGTTCAGATTGATAGTCTAGGGAGAAAAAGGGGATGGAGAGGAGAAATCCTATAGGAGAAGAAAAAGCTCTGGGCTGCTTAAAGTTTTTAGCTCTTTGTAAACCTTAAAAAACACTCTATTGAGGTCACATCTTGCATGGAGGTAAGTCAGTCAAAATTCTAAAGTCAGTCAAAATTACTCTTAAAAATCCCTTAAATCTATCTCTAAAGTACATTACAGCAGAAGGATCAAACACCTTGTCTGCAGGCCTCACTTCCAAGTGCAGCCAGAGCCAAATTGAAATGTGATTGGGAAATATTTATTAAAATAGATAAAAATACAACAAAACATAGATAATGTTAATGTGTGGTTTTCTAAATCGATGTGTGCCTGAGGGATACCATAATTGAATTTGACAGCACTGTATGACAGAATCTTTAAGCAATTATAACTGAAAAAGTCAGGGTCTCTTTGACATAGAAAGCATTCTGTATCAGAGAGTCAATGGATCTGAGGTTATTACTACAAAGACAAATGAAAGTAGATAGTATTTATCATTATTCAGCCAGATCCCAATTAGTGTGATCGCATGTATTCAAATTTACACTATTCAGAATTATAATTATGTAAAATATGGTCATTAGTTCCAGTCCAATGGAAATAAGCAATGTATATACAAACAATAAGTCTACTTCAGAGGATTCACTATTGGTGCTAATTGAGACCGAGCTAAGGACTTGATCAGATACAGAACTTCTCCAATAAAAGAAAATGAAAAGATGCATAAGGACTTAGTTGGCTGGAAAACTGATGATCAGGGAGAAAATACTCTTGAAAGGGCTTCACACATAAATGCAATTATTCTAGAGGCTGGTCACACCACTGCACAACTCTTTCTTCTTAAATCATGAGGCAAGAGGAAGTACAAGGACACACTACAGATCTTCTAGCCAGTCAGAAAAGTTAGCAAAGGCTAGGCATCTCTTTAGCCCTGCCATGTGATGCAGAATGAATAGAGGAGATTCCAAAACCACACTCATGTCAGTGAAGTGTTCACACAATGTGAGACATGTAGGAAAGAAGAATCACTGAATTTAGAGTTCAGAGAAATCTCAGTAGCAGTCTAGTCTGGTGTGTACCCAGAAAGGCATCTGGACAATCACAGGAACTATTTTTTGCCTTTCTTTGTATCCCTTGGACTTAGCATAGTGCCTAGCATAGCAAGTACTTTTATAAATGTTTATTTACTGTTTATTGACTGACTGACATTTCCAACAAGTGGTCATCTCACCTTTCCTTGAAAACCTCCAATGAGGGGGAGTCTACTGCTCCTTCCACTTCTTTGATGGCTCTAATTGTCAGGAAGCTTTTCCTGTAATCAGGCCTCGCTATCTTTCCCCCGCCTCCCACACTTCCCTGTTTCTGTTTAGAACAGCATCACTCTTCCAGTCACCCTGACTTGAAACCTTGGCTCATCCTCGACTCCACTCTCACTTACTGCACATATCTAGTTGGTTACCAAATCTTGTATTTTCTGCATTCATGACAACTCCATGTCCTCCTCTCCACTGACACAGCCTCCACCTTAGTAAAGGCTCTAGTCACTTCTCAAATGGACTATTTGTGATATCCTTGTAACGGGTCTCCCTGCCTCAAGTCTCTCAATTTTCCTTAAGCACCAATCTCACCCTGTCACTCCTCTCCTAAGTAAACTCCAATGTCTTCTCGATGCCTCTAGGATAAAAAATATATACTTCGTTTGATTTTTAAAACCCTTTACAACCTGATCCCAGACTATCTTTCTAGTCTCTTTATACTTTCTACTTTTTTTTACTACTTTCTATTTTTTCTCTTCCTACACTTTGTAGACTACCCCAACTAGCCTTGTCTCTGTTTCTCACACATGACCCTTCCATGTGCCATATCTAGGCTCTGCCCTGGCCGTTCCCATCCTCAAATGCACTCCCTCCTCACTTTTGCCTTGTAGAATCCTTTAATTCCATCAAAACAAAGCTCAAGCACCAAGATGCTTTTCCTTGTACTCTCTCACTCCTACCTACTAGTGCCCTATCTCTTTCTAACTGGATTGGGTTTCATTAATTTCTATTTATTTTGTATCAACTCTTTATATGTTTATTCTATAGAGAGCTCTGAATGTGGACCCTCTTTCACAACCTGTTTTGAATTAGCAGGCTAGTTCCCCCCAAAATCAGCCAACTACTGTTCCCTTAAAGGCTCCTGAGAGAGTGGTTTATAGTACTGTTGCTCACAAGCCCTCCTTGATGTGCTCCCTATTGATTATCTGTTAATATAAATTAGTGAAATAGACTTAATTAGCTCTTAGACCTTGGTATTTACTAAGGTTATATAGTAAGAACAGTAGTACAGCGGTGGGAAACCTGTGGTCTTGAGGCCACATGTGACCCTCTAAGGATTTGTTCTGTGAAGTTTGGATTCAGTCAAAGGGCCACACTTGAGGATCTAGAGGGTCACATGTGACCTCACAGCTGGAAGTCCCCCACCTCTGAGTTAGTACAAACACCCCTCTCCCAAACTTGGGGCACATTCTCCCATGAGTATACACAGGATTCTAGGAAAAGTATACACAGGCTTAGAAAGCACATGAAGCAAAGGAATAATTCACAGGGCCCAGCTGCAGAAAGTCCTTTCTTGTCTTCTTGAAGTCCTCATGCATGACAAGGCTCTTTATAGACACCCAGAAACTGCTTTTTTCCTCATTGTACCTAGTTTGTCCTTAGTTTCTTATACATATACTGCCATCAGCCTGTGTTGTTTTGGAGAGGTTGCCTTAGTGGGATGCCCGGAGGAAATTTAAAATCTTCCAACCGTTTGAAACATCATTCTGTTATTAAGGAGAGAAAGAGAAGAAGAGAGGGGAGAGAGAAAGAGAGGGAGGGAGGGAGAGAGACAGAGAGAGAAAGAGGGAGAGAAGGAGGGAGAGAGAGGGAGAGGGAGAGAGAGAAAGAGAGAGGGAGAGAGAGAGAGAGAGAGAGAGAGAGAGAGAATGAGTATCTGTCTACCTCCTCTTCACTCAGTAGCTCCCTGCCAGGGGCTTGGCTGTAATTGCCTCTACCACTAAGCTGACCCAGGGAGCTTGGGAACCCTGGATTGCAAACTAGTTTGATGCTAGGAGCTGATCTGAATGGAGGAAAACTTTGAGGCTGGCACCTAGCACAATTTAAAGCTTGAGAGATAACCTGAGGTGCTTGACTACAATTGCCCTTTACTGCCCTCTATGGCTCCAACAGAGAAGATCCCTCAAAAACTATAGAACACAGACTAAAATAACGACAAATCCCAGGCTTAAAGGAATTACCTTTCACCAAGTGTCACAAAGAAGAAGATCTTGACATCTCTACAAATCCTAAATTTAAAGCTGCTGAGAGGAGCAGAAGAGAACTTTGTCCAAGTAGGAGAGTGAAGAGACTCAGGAGAGGAGTGGTTCCTACCTTGAAGGTGACGTGTGAGACAGACTGTTTGTTAAAGAGATCACAGACATTCAGGCTCACAGTCCTACACTATGAGTTGTCTTGCACCCATGGGATTCCCTACTTGCATGCCTCACTGTTTGTTGTTGTTTCAGTCATTTCAGACTCTTTGTGTCCCCATTTGGGGTTTTCTTGGCAAAGATCCTGGAGTGGTTTGCTATTTCATTCTCCTGCTCATTTGACAGACAAGGAAACTGAGGCAAGAGTTAAGTGACTTGCCCAAGGTCACACAGCTAGTAAGTGTCTAAGGCTGGATT
Organism: Potorous gilbertii; assembly: GCA_028658325.1. NCBI lineage: Eukaryota > Metazoa > Chordata > Mammalia > Diprotodontia > Potoroidae > Potorous > Potorous gilbertii. The sequence goes on from CM053770.1 coordinate 526,228,777, forward strand.
TGAATTCAGGAAAACGATGAGTCTTCCAGATTTCAGACCCAAGCACTCTGTCCACAGTACCACCTAGCTACCTGCCTCACTACTAGGTTTCTGTAAATATGTTCCCACTTTCCTTTTCTTCTTCCTCATGGACATTATATGCATTAATGTGACCCAGATTTAAGAGTAGAATTTTATGATTTCATCAATCCTTTTTTGCCTTTTATTTAGTAAATGTTATGTAACGAATATTCTTATCTTTGCCTTCTTAGTGTTTGAGTTAATGGTGTCATTGAGACCGGTTTACATAAAAGGGAAGCATAGTAGTCGGGGCTCACTCTAGACACAATTTTTAAACTTGTTTTTGCTCATATCATAGTTACCCTAAGGATGCAAAAAGTGAATTTTAGTATCACGAGCACCCACTCTAAGGAAACCATCCCATCCTCCCATTATAGTTGCAGATTTAAGTGAGTCTAGAGAAAGCTGGAGATGGTGAGGGTGTACCACAGCCACCCATCCCACAGTTGTCCTTACATTGTGTCACCCATATCTTCACATAATATTCAGATGTAGAACAATCAAAGCAGAGTCCAGAGGAACCATGCCTCCCTCCTACTAGAAGCTATGCCTCTCTCAACTCAGCCCAAAACATATTAGCTTTTTTGGCTTCTACATTGTAGTGTTGACTTACATTGAGATTACAGCTCTCTAAAACCTCTATATCTTTTTTCAGATAACCATACCTCTTCCATCCTGCATCCTGTAAAGTTGATTTTTGAACCCAAATGTAAGAGTTTGCATTTATCCTTGCTGAATTTCATCTGATTTGATTTGCTCTAGCTGACCAATCTGTCATGCTCTTTGGGGATCTTCATTATATCTTCCAGTGTTAGCACTCCCTCCCAGCTTTTTATCATCTGCAAATCTGATAAGCTTGTCATATATGTTTTTGTCCAAATCATTGTTAAAAATGTTAAACTTAAGGAACAGTAAATTCACATGTCTCATCTCACACCAGACATACACTCACGGAGTAGAATGGTAGGCAGAACCCCAGCACCATTATAGTCAATCAGCAGGCACTTAATAAACTTCTGTTCCATAGCAGACAATACACCAGGTGCAAGGGGATACAGAGAGAAAAAAGAAAAAACAGTCTCTACTCCCAAGAAGCAGACATTCTGTCAGCATATAAATATATAGGTAAATATGGGATTAAAACAAGGTAGTTAAATAGAAGTTAATTAAGGAGATATGGATCCAAGCATTGGGAGCACCAAGAAAGATTTCTTATATAAGATGGAGTTTGGGCTTTACCATTAAGGAAATGAGAGGTTCTATGAGGTGGGGGGGAGGAGAAGGTGAATTCCAGGACAAGTGATAGCTAACACAGTGGCACAGAGTGGGAAGTACTTTGTATGGGGCACACAGAGATGCCAGTTTGCCAAACCATTGAATGTGGGAAAGGAGACCAGAAAGATAAATGGGAACCATGTTAGGAAGGCTTTTAAAAACTATGAAGGGAAATTTGTATTTTATCCTAGAGGCAATTAAAAGCTACTATAGTTTTTTAGTAGGAAAGGAAGCATTTATTAAGTGCCTACTGTGTGCTAAGTTCTTTCCAAATAGTATTTCAAAAAATGTGACCTCCTTATAAGAACTCTGGAAGTGTGATGTTATTATTATGCTTGTTTTACAGATAAGGAAACTGAGGCAGACAAAGGTCAAGCGACTTGCCCAAAGTCACATAGCTAGTAAGTGTCTGAAGTCAGATTTGAACTTCCTGCTTCCTGCCTCAAGATCTAGTGTTCTATCTACTGTACCAAGTAACTGCCTAGGGAAGTAATATAATCAGGTCCTTGCTTAAGGAAAGTCACTTTGGCAGCTGTGTGGAGGATGGCTAGATAGATTTGAGGCAGGGAAACCAATTAGAAGATCACTACAATGGTCCAGTGGAGAGGGGCCTCAACTAAAGTATTGGCTGCATGAATAGAGAGAATGGGTCACATGGGAGAGCGATTGTAGAGGCAGAGCAAGATTTGGAAATTAATTGAACATGTATAGAGACTGAGGCTGCTGTCTTGGGGGGGTGGAAACAACAAGAATGGCAGACCTTTAGGGGGCAGGTTTTTGGGGAAAGATGCTAAGTTCCATTTTGAACATGTTAAATTGGAGATATGCTCGTAACATAGAAATTGTTATTTCAGAATTCTTATTGGACATTTAAATTCTTTCTTTTTGTGGAATGAATGAATGAAAAAGCACTTAGTAATTGCTTACCATGTTCAAAGCACCATACTCAGCCCTGGGATACAAAGAGAAAAGCAACAGTCCTTGTCAAGTTGCTCATGAACTCTGATGCGGGGAGACCACTTGCAGGTTTCAGCTGCAAATCAGATGGAAAAGCCCAGTGGTCCTTAGGGTGCAGCTGCAAAGCAGATGGCAATACATTTTCTTTAGTGTCATTTCCTCAAACAAAAGAATATCTGTTCATGATGCTGAGCAATTTGACAGTTCCAGGGACTTTGGTGGTGACTTCTTTCTGAGTAGCTCTGGCTGCTCAGGGGACAAGGGCTCTGTACCTGCAGAATTACTTGCCAGGTCGTATCTTTGCAAGGAAAGCTATTCCAGTGCTTGAGGAGGAGCTGAAGGCAGGGTAATTGACCCCATAGTAGGCTAGAAGCAGGACGGGTTGCCTTGGAGGGGCTGTTATTCTTGGGGCTCCTAGGACAGTACCTTGAGCAGTCTTTAGCAGGGTCTGAGGGGCTGTAGTCATCAAGGTAGTAGTGGGAATTTTACCAGCCTAGAACATTCCACCCTCCTGTCTCCTTTGGCAAACCTTGCATGTGGAGCATATATAGTTGAATTTGGCTAAGTTAATGCCCATTCAATACAACTCGATTTGTGCATAATTATCAGCTACTGCTCTTAACAAGTTCTACCACTGTTTGCTAGTAATAGAGACCAACCGCTAATCTTATCAAAGTAATTGACAAGTTATAGACCAGTGTCTGGTAGTCTACTCAATAAGTATTTGCTGAATAATAAAAAAGGTCCATATATTCCTTTTTAGCTGGAAGCTCACCACCAGCTTGGAGTGATGCAAAGCATGCTAGGGTGATCTGAAATCAGAAGACATGAGTTTGAATCCTGGATAAGCCATATGTGAGCTGTATGACCTTGGGCAAATGCACTTCCCTTTTCCAAGTTCAGTTTCCTGATCTGCAAAACTAGGAGTTGGAGTAAATGGGTGTCTCAGTTCCCTCCCGGCTCCAAAGCCTATGATTCTATGTTCCCTTTCAGACCTTTCTTCCAACCCTTCCATGCTGTGGTTTCCTAGAAGCAGGCAGGCAGGTGAGTTACATGATGAAATGCACCATTTGGGAAGTGGAATCTGTCAGGCTTGTGGCATCTCCCTGAGACACATCTCTCCCTTCTTTACTCTCCTGTCACTGTCACTGCTTCCACCTTTCCCCGCCTCCAGCCTTCCCCCTCTCTTCTTGGTGTTTGTCAAATCTTTCACTCTCTTCCCCTTTTACTATCTGTCCTCCCACTCCTCTCACTATGCCTAGTCTGAATTTGCCACCTGAAGAATAAAACAGTGAATATAATAGTGGAGAAGTCGATAAGAGAGCTGACCTCAGAATCAAGCAGTTGTTGTTTAGTTGTCTGAGTTTCCATGATCCCATTTTGGGGAATATGACACTGGAGTGATTTGCCATTTCCTTCTCCAGCTCATTTTACAAATAAGGAAACTGAGGTCAACAGGGTTAAGTGACTTGCCCAGGGTCACACAACTAGTGAGTATCTGAGGCCAGATTTGAGTATTTGAACACAGGTCCTCCCTACTCCAGGGCGAGCGTGCTATCCACTGTGCCACTTAGCCACCCCACCTGGCACATAGTAAATACTTATTAAGTGCTTGTTGATTGACAGACTGACTCATCAGTGCTCTAACCTGGTTAGAACATGGGTGATATGAAATGGGTGATATGAAATAAGACCAGAAAAGTAAGTTAGATTCTAGTTGTAGAAGACATTTAATTGTGAAGTTACCAGATTGTGGAATTTGTATTTTGTCTTAGAGACAATAGAGAACCCCTGAAGATTTTGAAGAAAAAAATGATGCATTCAGACCTGTGCCTTTGGAAGGTTATTTTAATAGCTGTGTGGAGGAGAGAGAAAAGACTGGAAGTGTGGAAACTAATTAAGAGGCTATTCTAATAGTCCATTTGAGAGCTGTTAAGGATCTGTTTGTTGAATGTTTTGATGAGTGAATAAAGGAAAGAATAAATAAAAAAATAAATGAATGGTTGGGTAGATGAACTAACAATGTGTTTTTAAAGATATAATGTCATCCCACAGTTTTTACCTCCAGTAGAAAAAATAAGTTATTCCTGTAAGGTTTGAAAAGAGAAAATGTGGGTTTGGGTTTTATTTTATGGCTTCCTCCTCTTCCATATTATATTCTGATGCTATTTTAAGGTAATGCTGTTTGACCTAGATCTATTTTCTCATACTGTACTACTGCTATTACTTGCTGCTCATCAGTGGCTTGAAAAGACTCTAGACCATGGACATCTTTGTGGTTGAGTACCTGATTCTGAAAACTAACCAATTTTTCTGAGTTGTAGAAATACAGGTACAGTAGTCTAAGAAGAACAGTAACTTCACTTGAAGTGAGATTGACTACATTGTGACATATAATAGGTCACCTTTCGTAACCAACAGTACTAATTACACATGGTGTGTAATAGCTATAATTGTAACTGCTCACCCAAGTGATAAAGTAAATATGTTGAAAGCTGGTATATATCATATGCAGTTTCCTTACATGAGGTTGCTCGATTTTTTTTCTAAAGGCTAAAAGTGCTTTCACATCTGAGTAAAATCACATGGAAGATGGAGATAATGACTTAACCATGAAGTTTCTAGTTAGCTAGTGAAGTTTCTCTCCTCACAGGTACTGCCATTTGAGTCATTGATCTTAGGAATTATTTTTCATGTCTTTATTGTGTTCTCTTCTGTGTGTTTTTATTTTAGATAGATTTTATTCATATATTTTATTTTTACATAGGCTATATTTCCTCCTTTATTCAGCAGTATGCTGGTAAATACTTAACAATCAGCTTGCGAGGTGGAAGGGAAGGAGTTTTTTAATTTAATTTAATTTTTAAATTTAATCTGTATTATTAACATTTTCTACATCACTTTCTTAAGCTTAGACAATAAACAAAACAGTAAATCAATCCCTGATTGTAGGATTTGCTGATTTCCCAAGCTGTAAATGCTCTCACTAAAAATGTAACAGCCCAGCTTGAAGCGGGCTCCAGCCTACTCTTGTCTGTGTCCCTCTTCTCTATCCTCCTAGAAACCATACTTTATAACAAAGATTTTTTTAAAGAGTAAGAGAAAAAATTAGCAAAACCAATCAACACATCAAAAAAAAATATCTGACATTATATTCAATGTTCCACACCTATGGGACCCCCCCCCATCTTTGCAAAGGAGTAAGGACAGGTGTTTTCTTTGGGGATAAGCTTGTTCTTTACAGTTTCATAATTTATAGTTGTTGTTCTTTCCATTTAAATTAGAATTCCCGAATTTATTTGACCTTACAGTCCCTTTTCCAGAAAATAAATTGCTCAACGTTCCCCTGGAAGTCTTTTTTTTGAAATCTACATCACTTCAAAAAATATAATTTTTTAAATGACATATCTTAAATTTAATAATTTATTATAAATTTGTGGGGGTTTTTCCTGTATTGAAATTTTGATGACACAACATTGCATCATGTAATTGTATAGTTTTATATTTTATATAAGTTATTATGTGTAAACATTCCTGCTGATGCATGCCGGACTTCTCAACAATACAAGATATTGCTTGTTAAGCACCTGTTAAGCGAACTTGACCACTGATTGGTTATAATTTGCATCTTGTGTGTTTATTTGGAAAGTAATGTAATCTAATCATTCCTACTTTAACACAACAGATGAAACATGTATGAGTGGTTTTTCAAAATTTTCTTCTCTTTCTTTATGCTAGCATTGCCCCCTTATTTTTATTCAAACCCTACCCCCCTCCAATCACATCCAAGGATAGCACCACCTCCCTGAGTGGTTCCAGTGCCCCCAGGGAGCAGTATCACCGAATCTCTGAACTTTGTTGCAATCACTGGATACATTGTTTTCCTGGTCCTGCTTACTTTATTTTCCTTCAGTTGATGTAAGTCTTCCAGTGCTTCTCCGTATTCCTCATGTTACTTATTTCTTAGAGGATCTAAATATTCTGTTCCATCCATGTACCTACATTACTTATTAAAGTTCCTTTATGTCACCCACATTTCCTGCTCTTAATATTACAACTTGTTACAGGCATTATTCCCAGAATCACAGAAATTCAGAATTGGGAGGGATCCCAACCATCAAACCTAAAGAATAATTGCCTCTACAGTTCACCCAACAAGTGGACATCCAGTCTTTTCTTTGTTTTGTTTTGTTTTGTTTTATTTTTAACTTATGGAATAAAGCAAGCATTTCCATTTTGTTGTATAATTTTTTAAAAAGATGGTTGTACATGAAATTGCAAATCTATTATGGAAAACTTGCTATTCTTTTTAAATATATAATAAAGTTATCATGTAAATTTCTTTTTTCCCCTTCCCCTTCTCCATAGCTACTATATCACCCCTTCCTCACTCAAAACAAAGTCAAGTGCAAGTCATGTCATTATTTCTCTGATGGCATGGTCTTCTTCGGCAATGAAGGACAAACATACACACAACTACCATATATGTGTGTGTGTGTGTATATATATATATATGTATGTACATGTGTGTTCGTGTATGTGTGTGTAAAATCATTCTATACATACTTTTGTTTATCAGTTTTTTCTCTGGATGCAGATGGTATCTTCCTTCATATGTCCATTGTATTTAATTTAGGTATTTCTAATAGTCAAAATGAGTTATTCTCTCAAAGTTATTCTTAAAACAGCATTACTGTAAAAATAAGATAGGCATCTAATCTTTTCATGAACACCACCAGAGAGGGGGAAGTCGCTGATCCCCAAGAGAGTCCATTTGTTTTTGGATAGTTCATATTTTTAAGAAGGCTCTCCTTTTCCTTTTTCAGGTCCTTCTTAATCTGAATGCCTTCCCTCTGAAATTTTCTCTAATTTATTTATCCTACATACATTGTGATTGTATGTAGTTGTTTGCATGTGTCTGTGTGTTCCCTTAGAGCAGAGACTAGTGATTGTTTCTTTTCATTCTCAGCACTTAACACAGAGCCTGACACATTGTAGGAGCTTAATAAATGATTGTTGACTTGACTTAAAATTTCATCTTCGCAAGTTCTACTCATTGCTCCTATTTCTGCCCTCTGAGACCACACAGAGCAAGTTGAATTCTTCCTTTATATGACAGCCCTTCAAATACTGGGACAGCTATCATGCCTTGGCTAGATATTTCCAGTTTTTTCAGCCAGTCCTCATATGGCAACCATTTCTCATTCTCGTTGCTCTCCTATGGATGTTCTCTTCAGTGTTCTCCCTAAAATATGACACCCAGAATAGAATCTGATTCTCCAGATGTTGTCTTACCAGGGCAGACTGCAACAGAACTCTTGCCTCCTTATTCTTGGAAGCATACCTCACTTAATAAGATTGGATTCAATTTTTTTACACTTCCATATTTTGACTCAAATTGGTGTTGACATCCACTAAAACCTCCTGGTCTTTTATTATCCAGCAGTATGCTCTCCTCCCCCCATTTTGTCCTTTAAAATTCAAATTTTAAAAATTTAAAGTTTTTTAAAAAGTTGATGCTCTCTGTGAAAATGGCGTGAAAAAGGTACTATTAAACTCTTTTTAAGTCAAGGTCTCTTCTCTAGATTTTAACCCTTGCCCTATTACTCTGGGTTTGTGTGGGGTTTTTTTCTGAAAAGTCATTCCACTGTCAGAAGAGGTCTAGTAAATGTTAAATATGGGAAACATCTTTTTCTGTGGGCTTCTAAGTGACCTTCTTGTACTTGTACTTTCTTGTATTTACTCTCATCTTTCCCTTAATTGGGGGCAGCTACATGGCATAGTAGATAGTGTGCCAAGCCTGGAGTCAGAAAGACCTGAGTTCAAATCCAGCTTCAAACATTTACTAACTGTGTGACCCTGAGCAAGTCACAACCCCATTTGCCTCAGTTTCCTCATCTGTAAAGTGAGCTGGAGAAGGAAATGACAAACCACTCCAGGATCTCTGCCAAGAAAACCCCAAATGGGGTCACAAAGGATCAGACATGACTGAAAAATTACTGAACTTCCCTTTGTTGCACAGCTTGAGCTTAACACAGAGATTTCCATTCCTCTTTTGGAATGCTTGCATTTCTCAGAGAGTTGCAGAGGAAATACATGAGCCATCATTGAAAAGTAAACCATAAGGCATTGGAATTTCTTAGAAGCAGAGAACTTCATTAAAACCATCATATGCAAGGACTCTTTTCCTCCTCCATCTGTAAATGGTTTTCCTCTCGTAAAGGGAAGAGAATAAAGAAAAGAAGCTGACATTCCTCTCGTCATTTTCCAGGACTGGGTTTTTTCATAGCTCCTCTACATGCTATTACGAACTGACATACAGTGGTTGACAACCAAGTGGTCTAGACTTACGGAATGTTAGCACTATCCAGGGCTTTAGCAATCAGCAAGGCCCATCCATTCCTTTGCAGGTAAGAAAACAGGTCAAGAGAGAAAAAATTATTTCATAGAATCTCTAGTTTAGAGTTGGAAGGAACTATAAAGATCATCATCCAAGCCCCTCCTTTTAAACATAAAGAAGAACTAAGGACCAGAGAGGATAAGTGGCTTTCCCGAGGTCACACAGGTAGTAAAGTAGCAGAACCAAGATTTGGACCCAAGTCCTCTGACCACAAATCCAGCCCTCTTTCCCACTATACCATCTTGCCTCTCTGTATGCCCAAGGTCATACTGATCAGTTCCCTTCAAAAGAGTCCAATAGATGGTACAGTGGGTCTGAAATTAGGGAGATGTTGTTGTTCTGTCATTCAGTCATATTTGACTCTTATGACTTGTGGGCCATACTGTACATGGGATTTTCTTGGCAAAGATACTGTTGTGATCTACCATTTCCTTCTCCAATGGATTAAGGCAAACAGAGATTAAGTGACTTGCCCAGAATCATACAGCTAATAGGTGTCTGGGGCTGGATTTGAACTCAGGTCTCCCTGACTCCAGGCCCAACACTCTTATCAGCCATCTAACTGTTGAAGTAAGAAAGACCTGAACTCAAATCCAACCTTAGACATTTACCAACCACGTGATCTTGGTCAAGTCCAGGGGTGGGGAACCTCGATTCCACATATGGTCTTCTAGGTTCTTGAGTTTGGCCTTTTTATTGAATCCAAGTTTTACAAAAGAATCCTTTTATTAAGGGGATTTGTTCTATGAAGTTTAGATTCAGTCACAGGGCTAAACTTGAGGACCTAGAGGACCACATGTAGCCTCAAGACTGCAGGTTCCTCCCTCCTGGTCAAATCACTACTTAACATCTGTCAGTTTCCTCAACTGTAAAATGAAGGTAATATAATAGCACCTAGCAACTTGGTTTGTTATGAATATTAAACAAATAATCTTGGTTAACAGTGCCTGCACACAGCAGGTCTTAATAAATGCTTGTTTCCTTTGGTATGATCAGAGTTCTTGCATATTTTCCCACCTTTCCAGAGTATGACCCTTCTTGGAACCTCATTTAAAGAACTAAATGAAGTGGGTGCTGTCATTGAGCCAGGCTCTCAAGATTTTCTTAGATCGTGTGACCCACAGTGCTTTACTGCCATATTTTTTAAGCTCTTCTGCCTTGTTTGGTAGCCAACTTCAAATTAGAAATGATTGCGCTTCAGTTTTGTTTTCTGCCTTTTGAAACTGTGTTAGAGATTAGGTGTATCATCCTCCAAACCCTTTCTTAGATCTGCTGTCTGATTTAATTTCCAGTGAACAATTCCATTAAGAAAGTTTTAATAGTCTGTGCAGGTGGTTTCTGTCTTCTTTGAAACTGCTGGTCCTTCTGTTGTTATTTGTGTAAGACTATGTCATATGTCAAACATGAGGCATCTAGATGGTGCAGTAGAGAGAGTGTGGGACCTAGGATCAGGAAGTCCCAAGTCTTAATCCTGCATTCTCAGATACTTACTAACTGTGTGATCTTGGGAAAGTTGCTTAACCTCACTGTGCCTCAGTTTCTTTGTCTGTAAATGGGGCTCATAATAGCGCCAACCTCACAGGATTGTTAGGAGGATTGAATGAGATAATAACTGTAAAGCACTTCCTAAGCCTTAAAACACTATAAATGTTAGCTTTCCTTATCATCATCTAAGTCCACCCTCCGGATTTGAATGTGAGAAACAAGAACAAACTTGGACACATTTTAAATGAAACAACAGAAATTAAGGATTAGTGGGGGCGGTGGGGTGGGAAGCAGCATAGGTCTTTTTCACAGTAAGTAATAGTGATAAAGTTGTCAAAATAATAATGGTGAATGTGTATTAAGGTCCTCTTATGAATTCTCCACTGTCTAGGCAACTCTGTAATGATAGAAAAAGGGAAAATATGACAACCTGAATCAGTAACAGAAATTTGCAAATCCAGGAGTTCCCAGTACCAATGAAATCACAGGTCTGTGACCCTAAATGCAAGGTTGTCAGCTAGGAGTTTGAGACACAGAAGAGAAATAAACTAACTTGTTTGCATGTGTCATATTTAGACTATCATCCCTTATGCTGCCCCTTGAATGCTTAACTTTTTGTCAATTCATTTGTCTCCTAAAGGAAAAAGTGAAAAGAGCAATGAAAAGAAACATAAAATAATAAAAGAGTGTCTCAGCCAGAGGAATGCCACAGATAAGAGAGTTAAATAGAAAGAAGCGAAGGGAGAATTTGAAGTTCTAGGGTCAAGATCAGTAGAACAGAAGAATCCTAATTCCATTCCTTTTTCCTGACCATTAGGCCATTTGAATGCATACACACAGACTTACATATATTGTCGGTTCATGCCTTCCATGGGTGAATTCAATATATATCTAGAACTTAACTGTGGCCTTAAATCTTAGATTGACCCAAGCCTTTAATAAAGGAACCTGGCTAGCCTTCACTTTAGATAGCATAAGAACTGTAGTTCATTTGGCACCAAGAAAGAACTTGAATCTAAAAGAAAAAAGAGGGCAGGAGTTTTTTGTGTGAAGGGGAGAGAAGTCTTAAGAACCTAAGAAGGGGGAGAGGGGAAAGTTGAACTAAAGGTTAAAAAAAAAAGAAAAAGAATCATTGAGTCTCTTTTCAGGTTGATTTAGCAAAAGACTGAGCCAGCTGCCTCTAATGAAGGCTGGTGGGTGTCTGGTTTGTTCTGCAGAGACTCCAGCCAATGATGGCCTTTTTACAGTGGCCTCCTGTGTTATTAGCCTTGTGCTATGGCGTCGCCAACTGATTTCTCCAATTCTCTTTTCTCACTGGGCTAGAAAGCAGCTGGTTAAATAGGCCGTGACTCACATAAGCTCCTGTGTCTCTTTTATTGACTGCTTTCTGGAAATGTATCACATGCCAAAGAGTCCCTATTGTTGTAGCTATGCATAGCTGACTGGGGAGTCATGTTGAGTGCTGAGAGATGGAATCCTGCCCTATAGTTTATTGCAGGGCTGAGTGTGGGTGGGGTGCAAGAATTTAAAGGACCCTGGGTGGGAGAAGAATGTCTGAGAATTTCTTTTATCTTCATCTGCCATGAAAGTTGGGTGGCCGTCACAACTATGGCCACACACTTTTCCATGGATCTTATCTTTATGACCCCCACAACCCTCAGTTAAGTGGCTCTGTTCTTATGTGAGTTATAATGGGAGATTAGTAAGCACCATGGTGCAGGTTGTGGCACTAGCATGCATCTGTCTGGTGCTTGGTTGCAAGGACTTCAGTGTTTAGGTCTATCCGAGAGAGCTGTCCATTTCCAATAAATGCACCCGTGGCCCATCTGTTCTTTTATTGTATTTTAAGGCTCATCACCAACTGTTGCTCTTGACAGGTGTGTAGATTTAATCACCACAAGATGTGGATTAAGTCATCCAGACTGTCTGCCACATCACCCTGTGTGTGACGCTCATGATGAGGCAGATGCTGTGCATTCACCAGTATCAACAATGCTTGATCAGTGGGACCCCTGGTTTGAGACACTGAGAGAAAACATCTTAATTACTATAGTATGTTCCTGCCTTGGTGTTTAGAGCTTTGTGCTAATGAGGCCAAAGTCACTCTTAGCTTCACGCAGAGGAGGATTCTGTTATGTCATGCAGCTGGGTTTCTTACACATAGTAGGCATTTAATAATTATTTTTTGACACACTGATGTAAAAACATTCCCACATTCCTCAACCTAGTCAGCTCTTTTGCAAATGCATGCTGTGTTCCATGGTGGGCCTCAGGGAAAGGAGAGTAGGAGCCTGGATATCAAACCATGATTTGAGGAAGAGAGAACAGGCATAGAATTTCAGGGTTGGAAGGGATCTCAACAGCCATCTATTGAATCCAACCCATATGCCCCCGAAAGGCTCACTGCTACAGCATCAACAGGTAGTCATAACAGCATTCTTTTCTTGAAGACCTCCAGTAAGATGGAACCCACTAACAATTTCCAGCAGCAGCCTCTTCTCCTTTCAGATAGTTCTAATTAGGAAGTTTAAGTCTAAATTTACCTCTTTGCTTCTGTCTCTGCTCCCTAGGAGCAAACAGAATGAGTTTAATTCTTATTCCCCTGAACACCCTTTTTAATAGGAAGGAAAACATCTTCCAAACACATGTATTACTAACTTGAAATTGAGCACTTCTGGCTAAGTACATGCCAAACTGCATTCCTGGTCAACCAGAAAAAAAAACAGAGAGAAAGAATTCGGCAACCCATTCTACCCACAGTCTTAGGAAACAAAATTTTACTTCTGGCAAAAGCAAGTGTCATTGAGGTCCCCTAATTCGTACTTCACTCCTCTGTTCTCTAGACATCTTTATGCTTCTGAAATGCTAACAGGGATACATACATACACACACAGACACACACACAGACATATACACAGACATATACACACAGAGAGACTATGAATTAGCCCCTTATATTTCAGCTTTTTATGCAACATTATTTCTTTGTTTTCTTGGTGGTGACATTCTTGGGGGGAGAAGAAAGCCTCACAATGATAATGTACTGAAAGTAAATGAAATTAAATAAGCGAAGCCGTGCTCATCACTACTTCCTTCCCCCCTGGGTAATTCAATTCAAGCTCTCTCTCTGATGGCAACTCACAGGGACTGTCTCTGTCACCCCGCTGGGGCCTGGAGTCTTAACATCTAAATAAAAGTTTCACTCAAGCATTTTTTATGCTCTTGCCAGCAGGATCAGTGAGCTGGTGTGGGCACATTAATGTAATATTCATACTCACAGACTCTCCCTGCACACAAGGCAACATCTTCCCATTTTCATAATTATAGATGTTCCATAAAATGGCATTTAGATTTGCATTTAAGAAAAGGGGGGAGGTAGAATTCCAATAAAACGTTTAACATGTCTTTTATGAGTCAGTCTCTTGGCATCTTCAGCAAGATGTTGTGTCTCAGGGTTTAACAAGGTCTTTAAAAAAAAAACTGTGTGAAAAAAGACTAGTAGAAAATTCTAAGCTCACTCGCCTCCCCCAGAGACCTCCAGCAGATAAATATCTTCAAAAGTCCCCTTTTGCTTGGAGCTTAATTGGAAGAAAGGAATACACTTGTCAAGTGTCTTCACCAGTGTCCAGGGGCTGTTTAAGCAGTATTTACCTCAACCCCTCCCAGACTGATTGATAAAGACTTTGCCCACTGCCCTCTTGAACGGTAGCATGCATAAAGACCAAGAATTTGTAAGGGATTCTGGAAGAGAGGAAGGAATCCTAGAAAAAATGAACTTTTCTTCTGTTACTGTTTGTCCTTTGTGTTCACCTTGAGACCTATTTGTGAGGATTTATAGCCAGCACAGAGTTTGCTAACAATAAAACACAAAGCTGAAAATGGGCCCCAAACAAGAAAGTTGACAATGCGCTTAAACTGGATGAAGGATCTGGTGCTGTAGACAAGCTAAGAAGGAAGAGAAGTTTACCTGATCTCCATTTGTTAAAAATGACTACTGCAACTGGTACAGGGACCCAGACTTGAATTAGTTTCATTAAGATAGTCCCTTTTCTTTTGAAGAACACCTTATAAGCACCTGAGATTCTTGAGACATTGAAGAGAGAATTCGGGAGGTGTCACACACACAGTGGTACCATGATGCATACCTCTATTTTTGTTTCCATGCGTGTGTAGGGGAAGGTGCTCAGCATTTTTAAAAGCAAACTAAAAAAATCGATTAGTGTTTGGGGAGTAAAAGGACTCTGAATACATCTACCCTACCTTTTCTCCCTCCATTTTTCCCTAATGCTGAAATCCACCATTCTGATTTTTTTCTCCCCCCATCATTGTCTTTCTGACTTCCTCTTCCTTAATGCCTCAGTCCTTTACTTTCCCCTTTAGAAAATGAGTAAAAAGTCTAGTGGAGGCAGAGAGATTAAGATACTAACTTCTCAATAAATGTGTACCTAACAAGGCTAATCGAAAGCTAAGTGTGTTGCATAGTGCACAATTAAAAGCTGATGGGGGTTCCATATTCTTTCTCATCATCGTAGAAGTCTCAGACTCTTTTAAACACTTTGAAATGATTTAAAGAGACTAGTGTTTTGGGCAATCATTGCTCTATTAACTTACATGCACATGTATGTTTGCCTGTGGTTCCCTATAAGTTTGTGGGTTTTATCCAAAACCTCAGTAAATCCTCCAACACTGGGAGCCCATAGGCCTCAAGATAGCAGTCTTTAACTAACGTCTGTTTGGGGTAGGTGCTTAGGTAAGGGATACCTTGATGCTTTGTAAATAGTGGAGCAGATGTGAGGAGAGACTAGGTATTTTGCAGAAAACTCCAGTGTCTCATTTAGAAATGATATTCTTTTAATGAGGTTTGTGTTCGTTATTCTGGGTGGCACAGTGGATAGACCTAGAGTCAGACCATTCTCAGTACAATTCTTTTTTTTTTCCTAGTACAATATAAGCAACTTGAGGACAGGGCCAGTATCTTGATTTTTTCCAAAATTGAAGACATTTAATTCATCCAACAATTCCTTGTCAGTAACTTGCTTATTGGATTGAATTGAATGTCTTCAATTTTGGAAAAAATTCATTCTTGATTAATTGAATGTGGATTATCCAGTTTGGGAATCAACTTCCTGAGGTCTTTCTCCTCCCTTCACCAGTGATGGATGTGTGCTCAGGGAATTCCAATTCACTTTCTTATTAATCTAAAGGACAGAAGCCTACTTAGTAATGAAATAACGTATTCCAGTGACATAAAGTTTGTATATTTGCATGTTTGTTTGGGTTTTTTCTAATATGCTTTATTTAATCTTTTGTGTCTCTTCTCCTCAATAGAAATGGAAGAGATCATCACAAAAGGGGCCCAGGAGCTGGAGGACATTATAAAACAGGGGTACTTGGAAAAGAAATGCAGAGGTAACAGTAATCACCTCCAATACAACCAAGAGCCAAGAACAAGAAGGGAGTCTGGACCTAGTATAGACATTGAGGGGGATTCAGCCCAAGATAGTTGAAAACAGTGTGGTGTGGGGGAAAGAGCACACATTTGGAACCATAATTCTGCATTGCACTGAAGCTGTTATGGCTTCAGTTCCTGGCCCTGCCACTTGCTAGCTATGTGACCTTTGGTAAGTCTCTTAGCTGCTCTGGGCCTCAGTTTCCTCATCTGTAAAGTAAAAGAGGTTAGACTACATAATCTCCAAGGTCCTTTCTAGCTTCAGACCTTCGAGTCTATATACAAGGACCATCTCTAAATATCCTGAAAAGCATGTAATGGACCATATCCCCAAAGGGATACTTTTTGTGTCAAGTGTAAGAAGGCCCAAATTTAAATTCCAGGCAAGCCCAGGTCTGGACCATTTAACTCAGTTGGTTCAAGCACAGTGCTAATGAGCTCCAGCTCATGAACTTGAATGGGTAAATTAGCTTAGCACAGAGGTAGACTTGCTCCACGCCCTTAGCCTAGAGCATTATGTTTGTTTGTAAAAAAAAAAAACAGAAGTAAAAAAAAAGGGGCCTGAAAACAGAGGGGTGAATCAGAAATGTTAAAATGAAGCCAGATGCAGGGATGATGGATAGAAGAAAGCCTTGATTCTGTACCCTACTGAGACCTGGTTCCTCAGCTCTGTGACTCAATATGGGATAACCTGTGGGAGTAAAGGGGAGGGTTTCACAGTCCATTAACCTGGGAAATAAAACAGGAACACGCCGGACGGTGTGTTGGTACATTTTACGGATTCTTCAAGTGGTTGTCGTTATCTGAATTTATGTCTGCTCCTGTTCCTTCGTTTAGATCATGGTTTCTTTGGCTCCGAGTGGCAGAAGCGATGGTGTGTTGTCAGTAAAGGAATCTTCTACTACTACTCTAATGAGAAAAGTAAGTGCTCCCCCTTCGCACAGCAGCTGCTCACGCCTGGATCCAAAACCTCGGTAAATCCTCCAACACTGGGGGCCCATAGGCCTCAAGATAGCAGTCTTTAACTAACATCCATTTGGGGTAGGTGCTTAGGTAAGGGATACCTTGATGCTTTGTAAACAGTGAAGCAGATGTGAGGAGAGACTGGGTATTTTGCAGAAAACTCCAGTGTCTCATTTAGAAATGATGTTCTTTTAATGAGGTTTATGTTCATTATTCTGGGTGCCACAGTGGATAGACCTGGAGTCCAAGGCTGGTCTCAGGTATTTACTAGCTGTATGACCCTAGGCAAGTCACTTAACTTCTGTCTGCCTCTGTTTCCTCAACTGTAAATGGGTATGATAATAGCCATCTACCTCCCAGGATTATTTTAAGGATAAAATGAGGCAATAGTTTAGGCACTTTACACATTTTAAGGTGCTGTGTAATGCTAGCTGTTATCATCATAGTCATTATAGCTTTCAAAGTACTTTCCTCCCAGCTGCCCTATAAAAGGAAGGTAGAGCAAGTACTATTGTCTCCATTTTACAGGAAGAAAATGAGACTCAAAGACTTGAAATATTTCTGGTCACACAGTATCCAGAGATAGAAGCCTGGTCTCTTGAATCTAAGTTTCTGGGAAGTTTCCACTACTCCATACCATCTTGGGAGCCCTGTTTGCTTCTTGGAAGACCATTCTGATCTCTTCCTGATAAGCCTTAGGACTCAGTCATTGTGACTTGTGATAGAAAACATTCATTACTTGGTAGCCAGCCTTCTAGCAATGAGCTTTTCTGAACTAAGGTAGACTCGTCCTCAGATCACAGACATCCTGGCATTCATATTTCACAAAGGAGAATTAGAGGTGCAAAGGTATTTAAACAACATGTCCCTCCCCCTCACTCACCCCCATCCCCAGAAATAAGCACCCAAAGCTCAGGAGGAGAGGGCAGACAAGGAAGAGCATTCTTAGAAAGAATGAACCACTTACATAATAATAAATAATAATAAAAACTTTCAAAATAGTTTTAGTAGCTTAAAAACTGCCCCAAGACCTTGGGAACAATCATAGGATCCACAACTAGAAACGGCGTTATCGGTCTGGGAGGTTTTCGTCTGCATGCTCAGTTCTGATTCAGCCGCCAACCAAAAGACCTTTTCTTCACCACTGTCAGCAGACATGAAATAGTCATAGAAGACTTGTTTCTCTGTTATTAATTATCAGTGCCCCACCAACTGAAGCCGAGGTTCTATATCCCTCAGAGGTACAGACTGAAAAGAAGTACTTGAATAAATTGGGATTTGGAGTCGAAAAACCAAGATTCCTATCCCATCTCTGCCAGTTAGCCTCAGTATGACTTTGGGCAAGAAAAACTTCCCCTCTTTGGGACTCAGTTTCCTTATCTATAAGGGAATCAATGACCTCTAAGTTCCCTTTCAACTAGAAATCTATCATCCTATGAGCTTTTTTGTTTTAAAATCTGTCATTTATTTTTAAATATTTTTTAAAATTTTGAGTTCTAAATTCTCTCCCCTCCTTTCCCTTTAAAATGAGAAAGTGGAGGCCCAGAGAGATTAATTAACTAATTAATTAATTTGTCCAAGATCCAGTTCATGTCTATACTTCATCTCCTTTCCATGTGCTGTCTCTTTCCCCTGTGCCATCATCCTCTCTCCACAAGCCCCCCAACCACAATTCCTTCTCACATTCCTGAGCAGGTGAGCCAGCCTGTTTTGTTTGGTTCAAATCTTCAAACAACCAATGTAATATATGTGTCAACGTGGAACTATTTTGCTATTGCCCTTGTATAAAAATAAGTGGCTAATGTCTCGAACCAGCCCAGGCATCTCTAGATATATGACCATGTATGTCTTCCATTCATTCAGAAATCCTTTATCCTCATGGCTTTAAAAGAGAAAGAAAGAAATCCATGCTTTTATTGACCATTTTGCCATCAGGGTGAAATAAAATCTGGTGACCAAAGAAACAACAAAACATTTTAGTAGCCAGTTAGAACAAGGAGAGATACTTTAACAAAAAAGATTCTAGTGTCAAAAACCACTGCTCCATGACTCCCTTCTCGCCAGTTACTTCTTATTACACCCAGGACATTCTGTAAGTACAGAATGGCTGTGTATTTCTTTCAGCTCAACCAGGTGAGGATAGCTATGGATGCAGGGAAGCCAAGAACTGTTTCTACTATTTCTCCCACTTCTATCATCCATGTTGTCTTTATCAAAAACGTCAAGGAAGTAAGGAAACAAACATTTATTAAGCTCCTACTGTGTGCCAAGTCACCGCACTAAGCACTTCACAAATACGATCTCATTGGATCCTCACAACAACCCTGGGAAGTGTATGCTGTTACTATCCCCATTTTTCAGTTGAAGAAATAGAGACAGAGATTAAATGACTTGCCCAGGGTCATGCAACTAGTATCTGAGGCGGGATCTGAACTCAGGTTTTCCCGACTAGCCAGGTGTTCCATCCACTGTGCCACTTAGCTGTATTTATTAAAAGGTCTGGTTCTGTATTGCCCTTGACAAAGGAAATTAGATCCTACTGTCCCTGCCTTTTTAGGAATTTACAAGCAGGAAACAACATGATCATACACAGACTCCCTAAAAAGCATCTTTCTCTCTATCTTTAAAATTTTTTCTATTCCTCATATAAGAAGAATTTGACTTATTCTATTTAGTCCCAGATGGCAGAGCTCAGAGCAGAGAGTAGAAGTTTCAGAATCTATTTTGGCTCCATGAAACTTCTAACCATTAGAACAATCCAAAAGAAAAGCAGAATGGACTTGTGTAAAAAGTCACGGGGGTGGGGAGTCCCCTCACTGGAGGTTTTAAGCAGAATCTGAATCATCACTTGTTGGAGATGTGTTTGACGACCTTATTCTCCAGGTTCTTGTTCTCACACCAGATAGCCTCAGGGATTCTGTGTTACACCATGACCTCTGGCTGTCAAAGAAGGAAGCTCAAGGCCTCCTTTCTCTTCAGTGTTTCAGAACATTCTCCTTCTTCCTCTATACCCCTCCCGAAGGTCCCCCCACCATCAATATGAAGTGTGGAGTGGCTAGGGATAGAGGGGAGGGAAAGCTAGAAATTATCTGGATTAGAAAGGATCTAACCATTCTAATTCATCCCTCTCCGTCCCCATCCGAGTTCTGCTCAGGATAGTCTAGAATTTGCCCAGGGACCTTGGAAAGGACCTTAACCCCTGGCAAGATTCCAGAGGTAGGGGAAGCGACTCAAGCCCCTAGTGTCCAGGAGTCTTTTAGGATATGCCTACCAGAATGGCAGTTTATGTGTACAAATAACATGGTATGACTTTTCTCTAAGAGTTCCTCACCAGTTAGACCTCTATAAGATGGGTTAAAAAGAATGGTCATTTTTTTCATCATCTTTCCTCTGCCATCAACCCCTCTCCCCCATCCCCTACTTGAGGCAATGGCTTCATGGGGCAAGGACCCAGTTGTATTAGGCATCCTCTGCTGCTGTCCCTGCTCTTGGTATGAGCTTTGCAGCCCCTCATAACAAAGCTTCAGCTCTGCAGTGGCCTTCAAAAACCCCGCATGACCAGCCCTACTCTCCCAGCAGTAATCATCCCTCCTCTCTCTGCTCTTATAGATCTCATAACATTCTAATAAATTCTCCCTCTCTGTTGTACTCTTCTGGCACAATGACCTTTCCTGTTGCATGCCCCCAGCCAGACAGCGAGCCATCTTTGCTGTGCTTTTACAATAACCTCTTACTACCCTTTTCTCATAACCTTTCCCTGACCCCTGTGACCCCTCTGGAATGGCACAGCTGACTTTCATGCCAGGGAAGGTGAGATCTCTCGGGACATAGCTTTCCTGTTTTCTAGGCAAGCAGCCCAAAGGGACCCTTTTCATCAAGGACTACAGTGTACAGATGGCCCCCCACCTGCGACGAGATTCCAAGAGGGAGTCCTGCTTTGAGCTGACCTCGCTGGACAGACGAAGCTATGAGGTATGAGGAACCCCTTGGAGTCTCCTCTCCCTCACTATCCGCAGCCTCAGAAGCCGTGATTTCTGTTCTAGTGTCCATCACTTTCCAGTCAGTCATCGAATGAGTGCCTCCTGTTTGCTGGGCACTGTGGGTTCATACACAAAAGTGAGACAATCCCTGATGCTTATTTCTGACCTGAGATCTGTCCTCCCCTTGTTGGACTGACCTCTGGAATGCCATGCCCTTTCCTAGGGTCTCTATGTTCCACCCACATCCCAGATATTCGGTGGAACAGGGTTTCAAAACTTGTCTTTTCATCTTCTCCGCTTCATTACAACCTCTCACTCCTCTGCCTCCCATCCCCACATCACAGACTGCTCTCTCATCTGTTTCAGCACGCAAGCTAATTCCTTCTGCATAATCTCTGACTTAGCCATAGATTTGCCTCCCCTTTCCTGTTACTCTGTCCTGTCTTCTCTTTCTGTCCTCCACATAGTTGTTTCCCTTCCTCTTCCTCTCCTTTTTCTCTCTTCCTTCCCTGCCCTCCTTTTCTCTCTCCTTCCCGTTCTCTCTCTCTCCCTCTCTTTCTCCCTCTCTCTCTCCTCTCTCTCTCTCCTCTCTCTCTCTCCTCTCTCTCTCTCCCTCTCCCTCTCTCCTCTCTCTCTCTCTTTCACACACACACACACACACACGCACACACACACACACACACACACAAACTCCTTTTTACATGCTGGTGATTTTATCTTCTATTGGTACAAGCAAGGGACATTTTAGCTTATTGTGAAGAAAAGAAATGCTATACTAAAGTCAGTCCTACTCATGGTTGTTATCCTTTTGGTTAACAGATATCTACTAATACTGTCTGTAAACTTTTAGCTCTTATATAATTTATATGAGTTATATAAAATTATATAACATATAAGTTATAGTATATATAAAATATGTAAATTAACTAGTCTTTCACAGAGAATCAAATATCTATGTTCATTCATTTCCTCTGAACCTTGGAACATTTCCACAGAGTCCCTAGTAATCTGAGGTTTTCTGAAATTAGATATGATATATAGATAGATATAAATATAACTGTACACATATATACATACATATATGTGTAAATACATGTTGGTAAATAAATAGGTACAAAAATAAATTATGTTGTATGTATACTTTTAAGTCCTCTTTATGAAGTTCTCAGTTCAGCTCAAATGCAGACTCCTCTTGGGAATCTTTCTGATTTTTCACAACTACAGCAGACACTACCTATCCACCTCTGAAATAATCTTGCATTTGTTTATCTGCATACATGTTATTTTCCTACTGAAGAATATAAGCTCCTCAAAGACCAGACCTTTCTTCCTCCTTCTCTTGTCTTTATAGCTCAAGTACTTACACAGGGAATGGAAAAGTAGAGCAGGCACTTAATGAATGTTTATTGAATTGCATTGAATTGAATTCTAGAATTGGCAGATCTTCCTTTGTTCAGTTCCAATCACATTCACTTTTCCAATAATCTTTTCCAATATTTGATCAATCTTTATAAGATTGTAGGTGCAAAGTAGACTCTCTACTTAAAGGGTCATCAAGTCTAACCTTCTGATGTTATAGATGAGGAAAGTGAGGCACGAAAGAGTGAAATGACTTGCCCAAGGTCACACAGATAATAAGGAGAAAAAATAAAATATTATTATGGGTCCTCTAACCTCAAATCCACCACTCTTTCCACTGGACTGTCAATATTAGACCATTTATGTAGTACTTTAAGGTTTGCAAAGCACTTTACATGTGTCATTTGACCATCACAACCCTGGAAGACAGGTGATAATATTATCCCCATTATATAGATGAATAAACTAAGGCAGACAGAGTTCAAGTGATTTGCCCAGAGTAACATACCTAGTAAATGTCTGGGGCAGGATTTGAACTCAGATCTTTCAGATTCTCAAGCCCATTGTATCAGCTAGCTGCCTTACAGATTCTGTAATCATTTTGAAAGTTTTGTGAAAATGCTTTAATCTTAACTTTTTCACTCTATCTTTTCCCTCCTCTGAGCTTATTTCCTTACCTGTAAAATGAAGTAATAAGGTGATAGGACCTGGAGATAGAAGGGACCAAAGAGGTCATCTAGTTCAAATCCCCCACTTTTATAAGACTGATGAGACTTGAAACCCTGAGAAGTTAAAGTGACTTGCCCATAGTTACACAAGACGATTAAGTAGGAGAACAGGGATTTGAACCCAGAACCCTCCAACTCTAAATCCAGTGTTTTTCTTGTCTCTCACTTTAAATTGTCATATTATAAAACAGTTGCAGAGTTTATTAGGAAAAAAGAAAAAAACAGCACCAGACTTTTCTAAGTCTGAATCTTGTCCCAAATAGGGCAGGTAATAGAAATGTTGTCCAGGGAGGTACATTTTTAAGTTGTCTATTTAAAATTTAAAAATTAACAAGAGTTGGATTTTTAGAGTTGAATATTGTGGGCCTGCCGTATTTTCCAGGCTGTCTGCCCATGATGGTGCTTTTAGCTTTGCCTTCTTTTTTGTTAATGTAGTACAAACGTTCTTCATCTCATCCCAAAGCTACTGCAACAGCCTCCCAAGTATTTTCTTCACCAACAGAATTTTCCTACTGAAGTCTGTCCCATATACAGTTGCTAGAATTACTTCCCTTAGAGAACCTTTTCACTTAGTCACTCCACACATCAAAAATTTATGGTGATTTAATATTGTCTGTCACTTTAAAAAAAAGCAGTTTGATCAATATCCTTGGTTTTTTTGGATCACAACCACTCCTCACAAGCCACCAAAGGATCCTCTCTTATTTGAAAAACAAACAAACGAAAACTGTTAAACGAAACAAACTAATATGATGACTGTGCTTACCGGAGTGTGTAGTATTCTGCATCCATGGTCCTCCCTCTCTTCTTGGTCACCTTTCATTTCAAAGACGGCCTGTGACATCTCAGGGCGATGTCTTGAGTTTTGCAAGAAATGGATTTAAATGAGACTAAGTTGAACAATAAGAAAGAAGGCATGTTCCAAGCATCATTAGACATTGGATTGTTGATTATATTCTATTTAAACTACTCCTCAAAGTATTCAAAAGCTCTTCCAGCAACTTTGCCCCCACTGTCACCTCTCCACCCTTCTCAGCAAAAGTCTTTACTCCAACCAAGCCTCTAATCTGCCCACCATTATTTCCCTGCCAGTTTACTCATTTCCCCACATGGATCTTTCTGAACATTGTCTACATGTCATGACATTCTCCTCCTTCTTATTCTATCACTTCTTTAAGTCTCTAATAAAACCAAGCTAATCCCAAGCCAACGTGACCACTTCCCTCTTCTGGTTCCATCCAGTATCCCTGGAGTTTATTCTGTTAACATCATTCTGTACTTTCTATTGTACTGTTTTGTTTTGATTTCATGGGCCTCTCCACATGTGTATCTGCTATTAGATTGAATGTCTTTTGAGCGTTTCTTTTTATTACTATAATTAATCATAACATTTATACAGTGCTTAACAATTGGCAACGCACTCTAAATACATTATCTCATTGAAGCCTCACAACATGGGAGGTAGGTCTTATAGATATGATTGCCCCCATTTTACAAACGAGAAACGGAGGCTCAAAGAGGTTTCCAGGGGCAGCTAAGTGGCATAGTGAATAGTGCCAGGCCTGGAGTCAGGAAGACTTAGATATGACCTCAGATACTTCCTAACTGTGTGGGCAAGTCACTTCACCCTGTTTGCCTCAGTTTTCTTATCTGTAAAATGAGCTGGAGAAGGAAATGCAAACCACTCCAGTGTCTTTACCAGGAAAACCCAGAAAAATAGACAGACAGACAGACAGACAGATAGATAGATAGATAGATAGATAGATAGATGAAAAAAAGAAAACCCAAAAAGGTGTCATGAAAAGTTGGACGTGACTAAAAACAGCTGAACAACCACAGAGTGATTTGTCTGTAGTCACACAGCTCATAGATGTTGGAACCCAGGTCTTCCTGACCCCAAGCCTAGTACTCTGTCCACTTTTCTATGCCACCCTCTTTATAACTTCTCCTCGTCATACCTGGTAGTTGTCTACTCAGTAATTAGTGTAAACACCTGATATGGGACTGATTTGAGTCGATGCAAAGCTGAATCTCTGTAGCAGGCGCACTTCTGTTATACATATGCCTAAATGCGTCTTCCTCATTGTTAAAGAAGATGTACAGGATTTGATCTGAATCCAGGGCAGTCAGGAAATGCTGAGCTGTGCAAGCTTAAAGCCCTGACGGATTTTTGACTGCCCACTTCCTTTTCCTACGCCTCCCTACCAGGGGTCATGGCAATTTTAGTGAAGTATTTGGAAGGTGATAAATTAACTCCCTCATTCTTTCTCCAGTTTACAGCTATTAATCCAGCTGAAGCCAGAGATTGGGTGGACCAAATAAGTTTCTTGCTGAAGGGTAAGTATCATTAATATAGGAGCAGTTGAAATTACTTGGCATGCAGATGATCTAGAGCTGCCTGTGAAATACCAAAATTTTTCCTGTCCATCATCGCAAATGACAGCAATGGTAGTAATAGTAAGATTTATATAGACATATATATATTGCTTTCAGTCTGCAAAGAGTTTGCCAGATATTTTCTCATTTGATCCTTGTAACAACTGTCCAAATTTGGTGTCATCATATCCCCATTTTACAGATGAGGAAACTGAGGCAAACAAGGCTAAGTGACTTGGCCAGGGTCACACAGCTAGTAAGTGTCTGATGTCAAATTTGAACTAGGGTTTTCCTGTCCTTCACTCTATCCACTGTGCCACTTAGCTTTCCTCTAATAAAAGGATTGTCATAGTCTCCAGTGATTAGAGATCTTCTGTGTAGTCCAGCCTCTTCCTTTTAAAGCTGAGAAGACAAAGGTCTAGAAGGAAAGAAACAAGCAGTAGGCAACTGGGAGACGTAATGGAAAGAACGTTGGTTTGGGAATCAGGAAAACTGTTAGGTTCATAGCTAGCCTCAGACACTTACTAGCCTTGTGACCTTGGGCAAGTCACCTAATCTCTGTCAGCCTCAGTTTCCTCAGCTGTCAAACAGGCATAATAGCACCTACCCTGCTGGGTTGTTGTGAGGTTCAACTGTGATATGTAAAGTGTTTGCAAACCTTAAAGCCGTATGAATGTTACTTATTAGTATGAGGAGGAGACCCATACCAGTGGGCTTTGGGACTGGGGCTACAAGAGCTTTGCCCGGTAATTTTTCAGTTGTGACCCCACTTGGAGTTTTCTTGAATAATATACTGGAGTGGTTTGCCATTTCCTTCTCTAGCTCATTTTACAGATAAGGAAATTGGATCAAACAGAGTGAAGTGACTTGCCCTGGGTCACATAACTAATCAGCGTCTGAGACCAGATTTGAACTCAGGAGGATGAGTCTTCTTGACTTCACGGTGCCATAGGCTATATGAAGAGAACCTTAATATAAGGAAGAGACCTTAATGAGTATAATGCAGTGGTTCTCAAAGTGTACTCTGGGGATCTTAGTGAGTCCCTGAGACTCTTTCAAGGGGTTTATGAGGTCAAAACTATTTTTATAATAATATGAAGATGTTTTACTTTTTTAATGTGGCAAATACAAATAGATATATAACCCACATTAACAAATGGGGCAGCTAGGCCGTACAGTGGATAGAGAGTGCTGAACCTAGAGTGAGAAAAACCTGAGTTTAAATATAGCCCAAAGCTGTATGACCCTGGGTAAGTCATTTAACCTCAGTTTCCTCATCTATAAAATGAGGTAGAGAAGAAAATGGTAAACTACTCTAATATCTTTGCCAAGAAAGTCCCAAAAGGGGTCATGAAGAATTGGACACAACTGAAACAAACAATAACTACAGGGGGAAGAAGTAGAGTCCTAAATAATTTTTAAAAGTGTCAGGAAGGGGAGCTAAGTGGCACAGTGAGTAGAGTACCGTCCCTGGAATCAGAAGAACCTGAGTTCAAATCCAGCCTCAGAAACTTGAGACACTTACAAGCTGTGTGATGTTGGGCAAGTCACTTAATCCCAATTGCCTTGCCTTCCCCCTTCCAAAAAAAAAAAAGTGTCAGGAGGTCCCAAGACCAAAAATCTTGAGAACTGCTGATCAAGTCCAACAATCTGTCCCAATTACTCATGCCTCCATTCCAGGCTACATTGTACTAATTTGTACTAGCTACTTTAAATTTGAATGATTGGGTGACATGGGAAACACTGGCACAGGACCTCCCAGCATGGTGTGACCACCTTAAAGAAGGTACAGTTCTCTGTGAGTGAAGCAGAGTTGCAGTAGCTCAAAAGAAATGAGAGATGTTCAAATGTAAAGCCATCTCCACTCCAAAGGTTCATACCCAGCCTGTGGTAGAGCCTCCCAAGCTCGTACTGGTCTGATCCCACACTGTACCTTCGCCCCAGCACGGTGATGTCATTTTGGTCCTCTGCAAGAACGAAGGACAACAGCCACTTTGAATTTATTCGTATTTAATGTGCTAATACTTGTACATGTATGGTTCTTCTCCCTTATTAGAATGTAAGTTTAAAAGTAGGAACTGTCACATTCCTCATATTTATATCCTTAGCAGCTCTCTCAGTGTCTAATATCTAACAGGTGCTTAACAAATGCTTATTGATTGATCCAGTGTCATAATTTTATCAAAGATAAAACTGGCCCAGAGAGGGGGGATAATGATCAGTAAGCAAAGCATACACTGCTAAGTCTGAAAAGATCCTTCAAGGGTGGGGAACCTGCAGCTTCGAGGTCACACGCGGCCCTCTAGGTCCTCAGGCACACGCGGCCCTCTAGGTCCTCAGGCACACGCGGCCCTCTAGGTCCTCAGGCACACGCGGCCCTCTAGGTCCTCAGGCACAGCTCCTTGACTGAGTCCAAGTTTTACAGAACAAATCCTTTTCTTAAGGGGATTTGTTCTGTGAAGTTTGGATTCAGTCAAAGGGCTGCACTTGGGGACTAGAGGGCCACATGTGGCCTCAAGGCTGCAGATTTCCCACTCCTGTCGTGCATAGAGATGGAGGGAAACTCCAAGATAATTTTGTCCAATCCTTTCATTTTATAGAAGACGAAACTACTTGTTATTGTTGAGTCATTTGTGACACACCAGGACTTCTAATCTCCACTACCTCTCAAAGTCTATCCAAGTTCATCCTCATTGTTTCCATGACACTGTCCATCCATCTCATCCTCTGCCTTCACCTTCTTTTGCCTTCAGTCTTTGCCAATATCAGGCTCTTTTTACGAGTCCCATCTTCTCATTTCATGGTTAAAGTAAGCTCCCTTACCAAAGTAGTCTGATTGAAGCGCAGTAAACAAATCACAGTAGAGAAACTGGGCAGGCAAACCTCTGAAATCATCCAGCTCACCCCAAGTCTGCACCTATGCTGCAGGGTACCAGGGAGATTCCACAGTCTGGCAACGACTCACTCCTGTGGTTCATAACCACGAATTTCTCCCCTGTCCCTAATTTAAATTCAGCCTGTTACAGTGTAGGGCCCAGTCCTTCCTATTCTGCCCTCAGCAGAGAGAGGCAACCTAGAGCAGGGTATGGTGGTGGGTTTATTCAGGGCCCTGGAGGGTTAAAAACAAGCGGCTTGTTTGCCGGTCACCATTCCGTTTGGGTGGAAAGTGCAGCCTGAGGCATGGTATCTCTGCTCTTGGAGCACCCTCTGCTGGGCAGTGTAGCCTCATGACAGGTCAGAGGCAGTGTGGTCTGAAAGGAGGCTTCTTGGCATTCATTGACCTGATAGGTAGACTGAGCCAGCCCAGAATCCATATCCCAAAATTGTCCAGTCTAGACAGTATTTGTTCATGTTTCAGAGCAGCCAAGGCCCTACCTCCTCAGGAAGAAGGAGCAAAGTCCAACTTTGTGTTTAACCAGTGGGGAGATCTCTCAGAACCAGGAATTCCAAGCCTCATCCAGCTTTGAATTTGTTTCATAGATGACAAGGAGCACAGTTGTGTTCTTTGCAAAGAATTGCCCCTTTTCCTCGGGTGGGCCTTTGCTGTCATGAGAATATCCCATAGAATAAAGTAGAACTAGGCAAACACAAACGTTGATGGAGACAACAGCGTACCGGCGGATCTAGGTGCCCTGGATTTATGCATGTAATATACTCCTAAGTGTGTAAACCTCCATAAAGCTCAGTACAACTTTATTGAGCTTTTACCCTGTGGTCCTTTCAGAATCCCACATTGAAGGAATTATCCATTCCATTTATTTTTTAAAAAACAAACAAAATAACAACATATGAACAAAGCCACAGATGTGCCTTTGATCTTTTCCTCATATCAGGGGGCTCCAGAATTTTAGATGAAAATGATTGCACACCCTTTATTAAAAGCATGGTCTGTTATTACCCTGTGAAATCAGAGTGGAAAGACTGTGTATCCTATCCTTCCCTAGAGTGGGGATGGTTTCATTCACCTGTAAAGTACCCCTCAGCTGAAGGGAAAACCAAAAAAAAAAAAAAGGCTTTCTAGGGTACAGAGTATCCCACATCAGAGAAGAACAAGATATCTGCTTATTAAGAATCACATAACTGTCTCCCTCCGGTGCCCTGATGCAGGCCTATGGTGCTAAGTCTCAGCATCGCTGTGCAATGACCCACTTTATGGTCAACGAACTTTATAATTGCACAAGGACATTGCTGTGGCTGCAATTCATTTCAAGTCAATTCTGCCTACATTTATTAAACCCTCTACTCTGTGCAAGGACCCCTTCTGGGCACAGGGCCTACAAAGACAAAAATCAAGCCCTTCTACCTTCAAGGAGTTTACGTTCTACTGTGGGGACACAGTGCCCTCTCTAGCAGTATGGCAAGAATGAAGCAAGTACTAATTACTGGGTAGGGGCAGAGAGGGAGATCAAGGAAGGCTTCATGGAGGAAGCAGCAAATGAGTTGTGCTTTAGGTCCCAGAGGTGGCATTAAGAAGGGAGTACATTCCAGTCAAAGGAAAGAACTAAGGCAGAGGCAAAAGATAGGATGTCATCTGCAAGCAACAACAGCTAGATGGTAGAGGTTGTGAAGAGGAGAATCATGAAATAAGGTCATGGACTTAGAGGTTGGCGAGTCCTCAGAGGCTGTCCAGTGCAGCCCACTTTACGGATTGATTTAATTAAGACTCAGAGAGGAGAGGAGGAGTTTTGACAAAGATCACACCAGCAATAAACTTCAGAGATTGGATATGAACCCAAATCTTCTGGCCCCAGAACTAGAGCTCTGGAGACATGGCAGAAGGGCCGGGGCGAGGAGATGGATTATGGCAAATTCTTCACCACTGAGGAATCTGCATTTTACCCTAGAGGGAATCACTGGGGATTTTGAGTAGAAGGGTGACAGTGACCGTGTTTTAGGAATATCAGTTTGGCATCTGGGAGAGGAGGGGAGGGAAAGAAGGGAGAATTTCACCTCTGAGCATGTCCATTCATTAAATATTTCACTTAAATCCACTCACTTGTGTGTCATGGCATCACCTCCCTCATGTCATGGTCCTCTTGAGAACGGACAGACAAGCAGCTATCTTTGTCTTCTTTAGTTATACCTTTGAGGTTTTGGTGGTAGGTTTTTAGTGTTGTTTTTTTTTATTCCACTTTTTGTTACGACCCTTGTATAAATTCCCCCAGCTGTCCTGAAGCCCTCCAGACCAAAGACCAGAGGAGGTGGATAACTAACAAGATGTGCTGTATTCAATTGCCCAAGCCACCATTGATCCCCATAAGCCTCTCATACCTTAGAGAACCCCTGGAGAGGCCTCTTCTAGCTTTTCTACTCACCAAGCAATGCTGACTTGTCAACACTTATCTGCCTTGTCCTCATGCACTCACACACGAGCATACCCTCCCCCCCACACACGCACCCACCCTTACTTCCTGAGGTTGCTTCATCCTGATCAAGTTTTATAGCAGAAAAGGATTTATGTTGATGGTTTAAACCTTACACAGTGTTCATCTGGCCTTTTCTCTAGATTTCCTGCCACTGGGGCCCACATTAAAAATAACTGCGCTTAACCTAGTATTTCCATTTTCTTTTGACATGTTTTATTCCCTGGACTTCTCCTCTTTTTCGGCTCTTTTCCTTCTCTCCATGTTAATGCTTTTGCTGTCCTTTGCCCTGGCAGATCTGAACTCTTTAACCATCCCTTATGAAGAAGAGGAAGAGGAGACGTATGATGATATAGATGACTTTGACTCCTCAAAAACCGGTCCACACTGCAAACCTGTTATCTTTCCTGGGAATTTGGGGAAAAAAGAAACCGAGATGGAAGAGAACCAGGAGAATGAGGAAGAAAAGGAAGAAGATATATATGAAGTCCTTCCAGGTAAAAAGATATAATGTCTACCTTCACTTCCAGTTTAAATATCTCTGGAACTGTTTAAAGGACAGGCTTTGATAAAGTCTGGGGTAAACTCTTCTCACCTTCTAAAGGGAATATGGG
Source organism: Potorous gilbertii (assembly GCA_028658325.1). Lineage (NCBI taxonomy): Eukaryota > Metazoa > Chordata > Mammalia > Diprotodontia > Potoroidae > Potorous > Potorous gilbertii. The sequence goes on from CM053770.1 coordinate 526,259,786, forward strand.
ACCAGTCCCTGGAAATCTTCTTGGAGTCCCAGCATGGAGAGCTCTCTTGATCTGACAACAAGATGAATTTATAGATTCTCAGAGTTGGAAGGGAACTTCAAGGCCATCTGTAGCATGGGTACAACATCCCAACAAGACCTCCCGTGTTATGTGATTTAGAGAAAGGAGTGTGCTGATAAGTGTTTAATAACTGACTCTCCAGAGGGGAAAATGTACACAGAAGACACTTTTAAGTTTAATCTTCATTATTAAACCTTTTATCCATCAGTTTCTTAGGTCAAAGAGATGAAACAAAATGATAAATTGAGCCTTGATTTGTAATGTTTGCCAATTTCTGAAGTAAAAATGCCCATGTAGAAAATTTAACGGTTGGCTGCCCCAGCACATCTCTGCCTAGATGCAAGTCTTCATCCTTCCCGTCTCCTTATGGGAGCAAAGAATAAAATGTCTGGAGATCTAAGGTCCTTTTCTTTTCTACTATTAGCTGACTGGGAAGCCTTGGGGGAGCCACCTCATTCTCTCCAACTCTCATCTCCTTCTTTGTGTCATAATAAATGAGAATAGTGAAGAATAAAGGTAACCATGACATGGTAAATAAAGAGCTGGGCTCAGGGTCAGAAAGACCTCCTGTGCATTCCAGCTGTGTGACTCTGGGCGAGTTATGTAATCTTTCATTGTTTTAGACAACTCTCTGAAACTGCCCAGAAAGTACCCACCTGCATTGGTAAAGGGAATTTTCTTACCCAAGTGTCCCCTCTATCAATGAAACCACAGTCCCTATCCTACAATAAGAGCTGCTATTGGGTTTGCAAAGGAAGAAGGAAAGGAAATGAGTATTTATTAAGGATTTACTGTGTGCCAGACACTGGGCTAACTAAGCTCTAGGCATAATAAGGTAAAAAAGAGACACAATCCTTGACCTTCTAAAGGGAGTTGAAAAGTAAGGGTGTGGAGGGAGGTAAGTATACATAGTGCAGGGAGGTCCAAAGAATGAGGAAAAGGTCCAAGAAGGGAATAAAGCAAGGCCTGCCTGCACCCTTCCATAAATTGGAGGTATAGAAGGAACTCACTCCTTCGAGGAAGAAGAGGGTGGACCTTAAAGAAGGCTATTCTAGGATGAGCAGGTGACAGGGTTGGCAGGTCACTGGGGATAAGAAGCCCTCAAGCACTTTCAGGATGAAATAGATATAGAGGCATGGTTTTGAAGTCCAGAAAGTCAAGACCCAGGTCAGGAAAGGAGCTGTAAAGCACATTAGTCAATCTTCAAGTGCTTATGAAGTGCTTCCTGTATTCCAAGCAATGTGCTAAGCCCTAGATGTTACATACATTATCTCAGAGAAAGTATCTGTTCACCTCAAAATTGTATAAAATATTTGAGAATTCTTAGGGATAAGGATAAGAGCTAGACCAGGGAATTCACTGATAGAAGGAACTCTTGGAAGAAGAAAGTCCCTCTACCACTGGAGGTGGGTACCTTCCGTGTAAATTATAGCCTTAGAGAGCTGCCTAGAGTCCTGAAAGGGCAAGGAACTTATCCAGGGTCACTCAACCAGGATGTGCCAGAGTCAGGACTTGACCCCAGGCTTTCCTGGTTTTGAAGACAGCTCTCCATCATTCTCATCTTTTTTATTATTATTGCACATAGAAGAAAGCTGAGGCAAGGAGAGAATGAGGTGACTCATCCAAGGCTTCACAACTTGCCAGGGGCAGATTCAGGATTTATTCCTTGCTTAGGCAAGAGAGATGGGAGAGCTGGAGACTAGCTTCTAGAACAGGGTTTCTTCACTTTTCTTGCGTCCTTGACCCCTATGGCATCCTGGTGAAATTTATGGACCCCTTCTAGGAAGAATGCTTTTAAATGCATCAAATAAAATTCAGAGTATTAGAAAGGAAAATGATTACGTTGAACTAGAGTTACCAAGCTATCATTAATGATAACCATAGCTAGTATTTATATAGCACCATAAGGTTTGTGAAGTGCTTTGCAAATAGTATCTCATTTTATCCTTTCATAACAACCCTGGAAGGCAAGTGTTATTACTATTCACATTTTGCCAATGGGGAAACTAAAGCAGATAGAGGTTAAATGACTTGCCCAGGGTCACACAGCTAGTAAGGGTCAGAGACCAGATTTGAACTCAGATCTTCCTGGTCCAGTATTCTATTCACTGAGCCACCTTGAGGGGGAAAAAAAGAATGAAGCCTCAAGTTAAATAGCCTTGATCTACATTATGTGAGATGGAAATCCTTGGTTGGAGGTGTTGTGTAGGGGAGCCATGCTTCAGATGGGGGCTATAGTAGATGACCCTAGAAGGTCCCTCTATAGTAGTTAGAGCAAGAGAAATTTAAGTAATAACATTTATTAACCTAGTTTTATGTTAAGGCCTAATTCATTATTGTATGAGTCTAAAGAGCTATCTATGGCCAAAAAAAAAAACCTTCAATATAACCTTCTCCCTACAAGCATTACACATTTCTTACAAAGCCATGTCCACTGACATCTCCAAAAATGTGGACAGCACCACTTCTTGAGTGAACGGCAGCAGCTAGCATGTGGTACAGAGTCCAATGTGGGAGAATTCTGAAATTGAAATTAAAAGATTAGGAATCTCGTTAGTAACCTTTCTACCCACACAGATAAGACTACTACTTTGAGCCTCATGTGACAGTCTTCATGAATTGTCATGGCCAAAATATTCATTACTGATAGCCAAACTTGTAAGAATCAAAGATTTGGATCTGGAACAGACTTTGGACATCCTCAAGTCCAACCCCCTCATTTTACAGAGAAAGAAAGTGAGGTACAGAGAAATGAAGTGATATGTCCAAGATCACACAGAAAGTAAGTAAGAAGGCCAGAATTTGAACCCAGTTATTTCCTCTATTCCAAATCCAGAGCTATTTATTGCCAGCATCCCTCCTGCATGAGTTTGGCCAGGAAGAGAAAGCCTGCCATAGCTTGCTGACATAGGCTTCTAAAACTGAGGCTCCCCTGAATGCTACTGCATAGCAACAGAATAGGGCATCTTTTGAAGATGCATATGCACTAGGGCCAAGTCCTGTATTTTACAGAAAATAGAGAGTGAGTTTTTTTAATTGTTAGGTTAGTTAGATCACTGACTCTTAAAAACCTAACCGGAAATCTCCACTCCTGCAGAAAATTGGCAAGAACTCGTTGTATCTGCTTTAAAAGATAGAGGGAAGCTGAAGTTTACAAGTTCTAGGTGAATTTAGGCACTTAGGGGAAAGAAACAGCTGGTTGGTTGAAGAATGCCATTATTAAGTAAGTTGCATCTCAGAGTTCCCCAAGGAGAGAATTCCTGCCTCCTGAAGCTATAACCTTTCTCTACCCTGAACACCAGTCAAATCCCCTGAAATAAGCAGCCAAAGGGTCAAGATTTCCAAGACCCCAGAACTCCTCCCTGGTTGGGTGGGGGCTTCAGACACCACCCAACCCAGCCCTTGGTATCTCCAATCTCTTTCTGGGCCACCTCCAGTCTATGCCAATCCCCCAGTTTCCAGCGCTCTTTGTTGTGGTGTTTTATTATGTAAATGAAGTCTTGGTTGAGGTCGAGCTATTTCTTGTGTCTCAAGTTTAAAAAAAAATGATAATTTCCCCAGCAAGTCATCGTCGTTAATGAAGTTTTACAAAAACAGATACAACCGAAGGAAAATAAAATTTCACAGGTGATAAATTTTTCCAATTTCCCTGGCAGAATTCGATAGGATTGTTAAATTAAGAGTGAAGGTGTCTGTTAGAAAGCAACGAGCAGTGATGGGTAATTTTATAGAGTGGAAAATTGAATCAAATTGCTACATTAAAACACAGCTCCTCTGAGAATCTTCCCTTTCGCAGTCTGCGCCATTGCAACAGCAGGGGTGCAGAGATGTAGCTAATTCACAACGCCATCTAAAAGGAGATGCACTCCCAAATTTGGCTAGGGTCTTCCTAATGATATCATACTCCAGCTCATCCCCCACCCACCCACCCAAGCTCAGGGAAGTATCCAGTTGACAATCTACTTTAGGGTTACAGCTGTGGAAGAGTGCTCTGTGGAAACCTCATTGAACAGATCTCTGGGAAAGATAGAATAGTCTTTTCATTCACCATTCTTAGTCCTAAAAAAAAATGGGAGGTGACTCAGAGATTGGTGGAGCAAGGCAAGATAATAAAAACTGCCTCTGAAGCCACTACTTATACCTGGGCACTCTGAGGAAATGAAGTACTTTGGGTGTCATCCCTCTACCCTAGGTGGGAGCTGATGTGATTGGATTCTTCATTACCATCCCTTCCCCTATCTTCTGCCTCCCTCCCCAGTCAATGTGGAAGTGCCCTGGGTATGAGGGCATCCTGCCAAAATTCATGCCAACTTGGATGAGTTTTACTGGATCCAAGGGGGTTGCCCTGGCAAGCAAACCAGTCTGCTTTATGTTGGAAAGAGACAAATTCCATGTCCAGAATAGTTGTCCGGTCTAGAGGTAGAAAGCTTAATGGGAAATGACCCATGCCCATGCTAAGAGGAAAACCCCATCTCTTCTCTCTCCTTGAGGATATGGGAACTGGAACCAATGTGCCTCAGAATTTCCCAAGGAAAATACAGCGCCAGGTTTCCAGGTCCCCTTCCTAAAAGCCTCCATCCATTACCATATTTACAGGGCGCCTTGCAGCTGGGAGATATTGGTATTTAATTATTATATTAATATTTCAACCACAATTCTTCATCCTCCAGCTTCCACTTCAGCACAGTTTGGTGCTTTTGGAGTTCCTTTGAGAACCTTGACTGTACCACATCAGAGACCCACAGAGGAGAGAAAAGAGAGAGACAGAGAGAGCAAAATGGGAAGATTCTCTCCTTACCCAATTCTTTCCTCTTCTCCCTCTCTCTACCTTCCTCTTACTGTCCTGAACCTCCAGCATTTCTCACCCTCAACCCCCATCCCATAATAGGACCACGTACCAAGTATTTGAACATTTCTCTTTGGGTGGGAGTAGTATTACACACAGACTTCCCCCACCCAGCCCTAGAGAAGGATTTTTTAACCTGAGGTCCATTGATCTCCAAGGAATCTCAGGATAGATTTCAGGGGATTCATGAACTTGGATGAGAACAAAAATTACATGTTCATTTCAGTGTCTTTGGTTTCCTTTGTAATCCTAAGAATTTTATTCTGTTCATTTAAAAACATTATGCTGAGAAAGGGGAGGGGGATCCACAGGCTTCTCAAGAATATCAAAGGGACCCATGACACAGAATAAAAATTAAGAACCACTGCCTTAAGCAGTCTGGTTAGAAATATTCAGCTGTGTGTGTGTGTGTGTGTGTGTGTTTAAAGCAGGTGAGATTGAAAATCCTGAGCAGATGGGATGCCGGGCATACCTTCTGCTCAGGCCCATTTTTACTGCAGGGGCCAGGTGCTGGGTGTAGGGACAACCGACAGTCAATGTTGAATTGTGCTAACGTGGCAGCCCCATTCACAGAGTCAAATAGCCCCTGCCTCTAATATTTGTTTCATTATCCCAGGTAAGTGGGCTTTGTGAAGAGTACTGGGCACTGACATTCTCTCTAATCCCCACTCTCTCCAGGAGAGAGAGACTTTCATATGCTCTTAACCATCTCATCAGTAAGGGAAGCTATGTAACTGAGATGTCCCTCTTGCCCAAAAATACTGATGGACTTCATGGTGAATAGGAGAAGGGTCTGATAACCTTGTCAGTGTTGGGGAAACTCCTCCCAAATAGGATTACAAGCCAGGAGATGAAGTGATCCTGTCTCGATGGGATTTGAACCCACGCCTTCCTGACTCCAAGCCCAGCAGCCCTCTTCCCGCTGTGGGCTTGATGAAAAGCAAATAAAAATGATCACAGCATATGAATCATCAAGCAAAACCTGGTGCACAAGTGCATTTGTGTCAGAATTATTCACTTTAGGAGTAGGTCTAAGATTCTCCTTCCTCTGAGGTGATGCCAGGGCATACCAGGCTCTCGGCTGGACCAGAGCAACATTGGCTGCAGCAAGGATATTGAAAACCCTGGTTTTAAGCCAGCTATCCCATGGGGCTGCTGCACATCTATGCTGAGCAGATGGGGGCCCTTGATTTTAAGATCACATTTGAAATAGATTAAACCATAGGGAACCACAGCAGGAAAACATGAAAGTAATGCAGGGAAAATGAGAGGCCTTCTCAGAGGTCCTCTTCCCATCACTTTTTTTGCAGGCAACTATGGATCCACATTTATGAGTCAGGATACTCCCCAAAAAGGCCACTTTTATCAAGTTCTGCTTTGTATGGGGTCCTGAGGCTAGAATCCAACAAGGCACCTGAGAGATGCCATTAAGAAGCTATAACTGGACCTGCTTCTGCAGCTGTGATATAGCAACAGGATCCAACTCTGTTCTCTCGAGAGATTTCCAGTAAGCTGAGAGCAAAAAAAGATGAAGAACCCATCCTGGGAATTTCTATATACATTTCTGGGCTGCCCACCTTGCCCCCCAAAGGGATTATTATAGACCTGTAAAATAGACTGCTTTTTAATAATGCATCTTATTTTTGGTTTTGTTTTTTAATTTAAGAAAATTGAAAATAATGCTTCCTGTAGAATTTTTTGTTTCTGCTATTGAGCTATTCCAGAGGAAGGGGAGTGTTTCTAAGTGGTCTAAGAACTCTGTGTTCCCATGGGTGGGTGGGTGGGTGGCTATAGGGGGGTTATGAGTGTGTAGGTGAGTGGATGGGTGGGTATGTGTGTATTTTTAAAGACTTGTGAAAAAAGCTATTTCTATTGTCAAAAGAACAGATTGCACATAAGGAGACACATAAGGTAGAATTTACAGGTATTTTTAAGCAACAATAAAAGTCTGATTTCATAGGAAGGTTACTGGGCACTAGCTGAGTGAAATATTCAACTCAGCAGGAGCCCCCAGTGGAGACAGGATGCAAATTATTACAAATAACACCAGCAAAGATGGCAGATACACCATCAGAGAGCTCCAGTAACAACCGGCTTCTCCCTCGTCCCTTTCAGGGATGACTGAAAAGTTGCTGGACTTTCCCCAAGATTTATAACATCCCTGGGCCACACTGTATAATAGTTTCTGTTTCTGCTTTTTTTTTTTTTGTATTCCCTTGGCTCATTGGATTCATCCATCATCAGAGCCCTTGATCGCATGTGCATGATACACTTAGCCCTTCACATTTCTGTTATTTTGCTTTGTTTTGAGAGGGAAGTGATTTCTCTCCCATCCCTACCCCAGCTTATTTGGGGAACTAGGTATTTTTTTTAGAACTAGGTATTTTCTTTTAACTATTCTTTCTCTATCTCTTTATCTTAGGAGTATCAAAGCAAGGCTTCAGAAAGAAGCCAGGTGCCTTATGAAGTTCCCCTCTGTATATCCCTTCGAGGTGGATCTTCTCCTTTTTATTCCGAATGTTGAATGGAATCTATTCTCATACACTTGGATACCCCTGTGGTACTGCTATCTCTTACATATTGCCATGTACTTTTTTACACGAACTTCTTTCATTGTTTTCCCAGTTAACAATCTCTCATCTTTGCACAGGCTGTCCCCACATACCCAGCATGCACTCCCTCCTCACCTCTGTATCTTGGAATGCCTCACTTCTTTCAACACTCAGCTCAGGTACCACCACTTACATGAAAACTTTCCCAAGGCCCCTAGTTATTTGTACCTTCGCCCACCCCAGTTATTTGGTATTTACTTTTTATTGTATTTATTTTTCTATCCCTTCCTTATAGAATATAAACTCCTTGAGGGCAAGAGCATTTCATTTTTATCTTTGTACCCCCAATGTCTAGTACTGTCTTAGCATTAAGTGCCATTATGTTTACTGAACAAGTGAATGAATGGGGACATTTGGTTATTTGGGACCAAGGTAAAGCATTTAATGGAAATTTAGAGACCAATCATCTTGAAGCTAGTTGCTTAATAGCCATCTGGGGTTAAGGGTTTTCATGTCATCTTGCAAGGCCATTCGAGTCCATGACTGAGTGACATTTAATACAAAATTTATACCTGATGTGTTTTACAAGGCTTAGTGATGGAAAATATTGAGTAATATTTTTATTAAAAAGAAGTTCAGCAAATATTTTAGCATAAAATAGACCTTTTTATTGCAGTTGATTAAAAACTAAAATTATGGCTCAAGTAGAAGGGGTGAATGATAGAAGGCAAGATTTTTATTTGTTGGAAGGGGTTTTAGGGGAAGCATGCAAGCTTTAGCCAGCAGCTTTCTTTCCTGTGAGGTTTGAAGGTCATTAGTTCGTGTTTTAATCAAGATTCCTGGCTAAATCATCAGAACTAAAATAATCAGCCCTACTATCCCATAGTAGGAAGAGAGGCCCTGGCTTCTGTGATAAAATATTGGCTAAGCTAAGGCATCAACCAGCCAGTTGGCAACCACTGGTTACCCATGGAGTTAAAAAGGTACTAATAGGGTATACAGCAGGAATATGTAGGAGGCAGCTCAAACTGATTGTTACAGCTGATTGTTAAAGCTGTTAAATTTTCAGTGTGAACATTTATACCTCAGGAATCTACAAACTACATCAAAGCTTGATTTGTAAATTTGTCTGGACTTAAAGTGTAAATAATGAAGATTAAACTTAACAGTGTATCATAGGTATATTCCTCTACTCTCCCATCCCCACCCCTACAGCAGCTTGTTAAACATTTACATCCACACCCCCTGTCATAGAATATACCTTTTTGTTTAAATTTCGAGTTCCGAATTCTCTCCCTCACTCTAGGTCCTCTTCCCACCCATTGAGAAGGCAAGCAATAGGATATCCATCCTACATGTGAAATCATATAAAACGTATTTCTGCATTAGCCATATTGGAAAAAAAGAGAGGGGAAGGAGGGCAAGAAAAGAGAAAGTGAAAAAAATATGCTTCAACTTGTACTCAGAGTTCATCAGCTCTTTTTCTGGAGATGGATAGCATTTTTCATCATAGATTCTTTGGAATTGTCTTAGATTATTGTCATCAGCCCTCCATCACTCAAACAAAGTCAAGTGCAAGTCATGGCATCATTTCTCTGATGCCCTGGTCTTCAGCAAAAAAGGATGAACACAGATCATTGTCTTAATCAGATTAGCTAAGTCTTTCCTAGTTGATCATCATACAGTGTTGCTGTTACTGTGTACACTGTCCTGGTTCTGCTCATTTGACTTTGCATCAGTTCGTGTTAAGTCTTTTCAGGTTTTTCTGAAAGTATCCTGCTTTGTTATTTCTTATAGCACAATAGTATTCTATCATCATTATATACCACAACATGTTTAGCCATTCCTCAATTTATGGGTATTTCCTCAATGTCCAATTCTTTGCCACACACACAAAAAAAGCTCCTATGAACATTTTTGTACATATATTTTGTACATAATTTTTGTACATTTTCCTTTTTCTCTGATTTTCTATACCCTAGTAGTGGTATATAGCTTCATCAAAGGGTATGCACAGTTTTATAACCCTTTGGGCACATTTCTAAATTGTTCTCCAGAATGATTTGGCCAGTTTATAACTCCTCCAGCAGTATATTAGTGTCCCTGTTTTTCCACACCCAGGTTATAGCTTTCACTGACTTTTTTTTTTTCAGTTTTTCTCAGCTCTGATTGTAAAATGTGTTCATGATGTGAATATGCTCCATTTTTAGAGATCCCAGGGCACAATTAAATAAATTTAATTCAACTTTTATTAAGCACCTACAATGGCATGCAAATTACTTAGAGCAAGCAATGGTTTCATTTTGTGACAGCAGTAGTCATGCTTGCATGACACTAAGCTGACTTAAAACATGTGAACTTGACCTTATAAAGCTGGATTCAGCTGATTTCCAAACTTTAGTTAGTTCTCATCTGAGTATTTGATTTTAAATCATAAATACATTTCATTGTTCTCTTTTGTTGCATTTTTAATCCTGTGGTTTTAAAGAATAGACATTAGTATATGGAAATAAGCAAAATCTGTAGCTCTGAAAGAGCATCTTCAATAACTGTTAGAAATATTGCAGCAGCTGTTGGTTTGGGAAAGTCAAGCATTTCAGGAATCACTCAAGCTCACAGTAAAACAGTCAGCTACACTAAAATGCAAAGAAAAATCTGGTAGAAAACACAAACTAAGAACTAATACTAATATTCTAATTAATTCTCAGAAAACAAGCAAAGACCTACAATAGGACCTGACCACTGTAAGAGCTGTTACTGATTTTTCTATAGTGAGGCTTAAGTTTCTTGAAGTTGAAAGTATAATAAGAAAACTAATTTTTTTGATGACTAATAACCATTGCTTGTTAAAGGAAAAAAATATGTCTCATGGACAAGACAGTATAAAGACTGGAGTACTAAAATTAGAAAGAGGTAATTTTTACTGATGAAATTCACTTTTCTGTGGAAAGCTATATCAAAACCTTTAGCAGAAGAAGTTCAAATGAGCCTGTAAAATCTAGACATCTCCATCATGCATCTGCCCAAAAATGTTGGGGAGATTTTACTTCAGTTAAGTCTGGAAGTCTTGTCCCCACTTAGAAAGGATAACTTGTGATAAATATATTGATATATTGAGAATCAAAATTGTACTAAAATTAAAGAAAGTCCCACCTGGAGCTGGGATACTGTAACATAGCTCTACATCATTAAAGATTTTAAAATATTTCCAAGAGATGGAGATAAAGATGCTTCAGTGATCTGGAAACTCACATAATTTAAACCCCACTGAAAACCTAGGGGTTATAATCAAGGCTAAATTTGGGGAAATAGATTGCTTATTAAAGGTACACTTACTATTCAGTATGGAAAAAGTATGGTTTTACAGTGAAGAGTAATTCTTATGAACTTAATGACAAAGTAAAACAAGTGATTGCAGCAAAAGGACATTACACATATTATAAGGTTTTCTGACAGTGTAAAAAGATTTAAGGTTTACTGTATAAGTTGATAAATGGAATTATTTTACTTTGTCCCAGTTAATTTGCCCCTGACTTTACTAGCTACAAGTAGACTAGGTGCTAGAAATATAGAAATGAAAAACCATGTCCGCCCCTGTGGAACTTGTAATCTAGTCGAAGAGATGAACGAATACTGAAATATCTATACAATGCCTGTCACTCTCATTGAGATTACCATCCAAGAACCTTTGGCCACCAAAGTCAAGTTCTTGGATTCTTATCTACCCTCACCTACTCTGGCAAGTATGTAGGGCTGACTGCCAGGGTCACATCTATAACAATAGAGTTATTGATGATAATGAATGGCATTCAAGTTATATGGGGCCAGAGTGCTACTTTTTTTCTAGGTAACTCCAAAGGGTCAGTGGAAGACAGGGTGTCTCATCTGGAAATGAACAGCATAGACAAGCAGACTTTTTTTTTTTTTCTATTTTTGTGCCTTGACCAGATTAAGTGCTGTTGTCTGAAAGGATAAAGGAATCAAGTTTGGGTTGTCTTTTTTATCATTGCAAATACATTTACATTCTCCTATTTTACAAATGCAAAGAGCAGGCAAGCCACTTTCAATAATTTATTTTAAAATCAATGCTAATGAGGTTATGTCTCGTCAGTGGCTGAATTTTACAATAAAGTCTGATTTATTTAGAAAAGATCTTTGGTGTAGCTTCCCATCTAATGGCAGGGGAGGAGGAGGTAGAATCGCAGTCATGGTGACCCTACAACTTCGGATCCAATTTGTAATTCACAGTGGAGATCTGACCTAATTTACATTGATTAGGATTGGGAAGAGGAGACAGCTGGGCCAGGCAGTAGAGGTGGAGTAAACTCTCTCTAGAAAGTGCCTAAACACAGCAAATTGTATCTCTCTTTGTGTGTGATTGAATTGCATGAGATCAGCAAAAGGGCAGCCCGTTCCTCACCTTAGCAGGTACCTTTGAACCTGAACATACCCAGAAAAGATCTCACCTTAATATTTTCCTTCACATGAAGTCAATGAGTTGGAACAGGGGAGGAAAAAAAACAAAAAATGGCAAAGGAAAGAAGGAATCTAGGGAGTGTAAAGAATGGGTGTGTGTGTGTGTGTGTGTGTGTGTGTGTGTGTGTGTGTGTGCGTGCGTATGTGTAGTGGGTAGTGTGATTTATTTCTTTGTGGACTATTTCCTATACACAAGTGTCACCTCCATCATCTCCCATCTCTATCCATCATTTTAGTCAGAGGATAAGTAGGATGTTATGTCTGGGAGATTTAGTTGTAGATAGCAGTTAAGTAAGATTGCTGCTTTTACTAAAGGATGTAACCAGATTGAAAGGAAAGGTATATTGGAAAATTATAATTCTTCTGACATGAATTGCCTCTGTCTTCTTGCCCTGCCCCCAGTATCAAGCCCTAAATTTAAATTTAAAAAAAAATCATTTTATGAAATGAGGTCATTTCTTTAAAGCTACATAATTTGTTTTTGTTTTGTGAAAGGTACAGTAAAATGTAGTAGATAACATGCTGGGGGCTTAAATTCAGGAAAACCTGGGTTCAAACTCTGCCTTTTACTCTTGACTAGCCATGTGACTCTGAATGTGTCATATATTTAGCTTGGGCAACAACCTAGGACCTAATTAGCAAGTCATAAACTAGGTTGTAGCATACAAGTGTCTGTATCAGGTATTCTCTATACTGATGGAATCAGATATCTTCTTATATCTGAGTAAAGTTTTTTTATGGATGTTTAAAAATAATATATCTCCCAAATGCCTGTGTTCAAAGACTATCTACTCCTGCCTATGTTCTTTGTCTATAGTTTAACCAGGCTTAAGCTATGACATACACAAGCCCTTTGATATATCCCATAAAATTTAGTTCAAAGGAAAATACATAAAAAATGTAATGTAGCACAGCAAATAGAGTGCTGGACCTAGTAGCCAGGAAGACCTGAGTTTAAATTCAGTCTCAGATACTTACTAACTGGGTGATCCTGGGCAAGTCACTGTTCCCTGTTTGCATCAATGAGGCAAAATGAGCTAGAGAAGGAAACGGCAGATCACTCCAGTATCTTTGCCAAGAAAACTCCAAATGAGGTCAAAAAGAGTTGGACACAACTGAAACAACTAAGCAACAGCACCAGGGGAGAGCCTGAGCCAGGCCTCTGATATACAGCCTGTGTGCTGTACTGGCATCCTCTTGATGTTAGAAAAAAGCAAGGGAATCACCTAGCACACAAAGTATCATCAGGGAAAAAGGCTTCAATGAAAGGGATATAGGATGGTGTTGTGATCAGGAATACTGGAGAAAGTGACTTCGTGGATGAGAGCCCAGTTCTACCAGAGTATCTAAATATTGGCAGTTAATTGCATATGAGCATCTCACCCTTCGACCAGTGGGTCTCACTTTCCTAACTCCCTTCTGCTGGGCCCTTCCTCTCTGTGAAGGCCAGGTGCCAGATGGGGAACCTGCTTAACCGTTTCCGTCTTTGAAAAGAATTCATTTGCTGCCCATTTGGAAAGTGTCTCCCCCAGACTCTCCACATTTCTGCATTCCTACTTTTCCAGGCTGTGCAAAACTTTGTACTGTTTTGGAAATTGTCCAGACGTAGAAATTCAACAATCTGTTAATAATATAAGTTAAATTCACATTTGTGGCATTCCTTTTTTTCCCCCAGAAAAGCCCAGTTGTTAAAACACTAGCATACCCTTATATTACTCTATAAACATTGCTTGCATGCAGTAGAAACCTCAGGGAATGAAGTCATCCCCAGATGGGGGGGGGCCTAGTTATCATAGACTGATAATAATGGTGAAATGCTTTCCATCCATTATTTTATTTGAATCTTGTTTTACTAGCCGAGCAGCATTTTTTGCTCAAATATTTCTTTGACTGACATCATTTATTCCAGTTCTCCATAATTCCCCATTTGGAATGCATTGTCTTACACTCACCTTGAACCTCTCTCTTGCCCTCTAGGGAATGCTCGTTCTCTTTGGCAATGGTAGTGTCCCATGACTCAACACCGTTCGGCACCACTTTCTAATATCGATCTTTTATTTTTTCCTCTCCCAACAGATGAAGAGCTTGATCTGGTGGAAGACAGCGGTGGAAGTCAGCCAAAAAGAGGTACACAAGTCTCCGGTTAATGCACAATGACCTACTTGCTGCTCCTTGCACACAACATTCCTTCCCTGGAGTCTTTGCCTTTTCACTCCCGTAACTGGAATGCTCTCCCTCCTTACTTCTCCCTCCTGACTTTCTTTTCTTCTTTCTCCTACCTCCTTTTTCCTGGCTTCCTTCAAGACTCAGCTCAAATTCTACCTTCTACAGGAGGACTTTTCTGGTTCTTCCACCTACCCACTATTCCTAATACCATTTAAGTTGTATTATTATTATAGCTTGTATGTACATAGTCATCTGCAGTTATTCCTTACCCCACCCTGTTAAAATATGAGCTCCTTGAGGACAGGGACTACATTTTTGCTTTTGTTAGTATCTAGAGCACTTAACACTGTGGGTAGTAAATGATTAACAGGTTGAAATAACTCCATAGGATATGTCAGCTTCAAACTGAAGAAAGTACCTTTTTTTGAGAATATAAACACAAATGGACTCTCTGGGAGAATTAGGAGAGAACTTAAGTGTTTCCACACCAAGATTCCCTGGAGGAAAAAAAAAAAAGATGGCAGAATATAGAATGATCCTAAAGAGGTGATACAGTATTTTTAGTTAATCAATGTTAGGAGAGCACCTCAGACTCTTACCCCAAGGAAGGGGAAGATCTAAACCAGATTCTTACTTTTTTTTCCTTTCGGTACTTATAAATCAGGACAGTGGAGCTGTGCAATTGCCTCATCTCTTAAGAGCCCACAGGATTAAGAGTGCAGAGAATGGAAATATCTCCTCTCTAAGAGGCCCAGAAATTGCAAGTTCAGAGGGGAACAGAGATGTGTCAGATCTGAAAAGTGAATGTAGAGAAATTAATGGAATTACTAGGTGATGCTGACTTTTGATGGCCCTGTTTGATTCCAGGCATATTTGGAAATGAATATGGAACAGTTTGATTGAATACAAAATGATAACTTATTCATCCCAGACAGATAACCATGCTTTAGGCTGTTAGTTACCCCATCTTTTCTGAGGTCAGATGCCCCTCTGAAGCCTCTTTAAAGTGGCAGGAAGCCTCACCAAGGGCCTATTCAGTAAGGAAGACCGCATGTTTCAAGGGATCCCTCAAGGACATTGATTTCAGCAGCTCTACCTGAATTGTGCCTGATTTAGAATCCAGTCCATTTTTTTTTTCTCAGTAACAGAGATTCCAGTATAAAAGCCTCAATTTGTGATCTGCTTCAGGCTCACTGTCTGTATGCATATGTGTCTCTTTGTGTCTCTCTTTTCTTCTCCCTTTTTATTTCCCTCCTTTCTTTCTCTCTGCGTGTTTCTTTCTTTGTCCCTTTTTCCCCTCTCTTTCTATTCTCTGCACCCTCCCCACCTCGAAGCCCCTTTTTTCTTGTTCTGGTCTCTCCAGGAAAAAACTACAAAGATTTAAAGAAAGGCCCAGCCTCATAAACCTCAGACAGCCAAAGGGAGAGAAAGAAGAGAGAGACATCAAAAGACCACAAGAGACATTTGTCCCAAAAGAGGAGGGCTAGAGACAGTGAGACAAGTATGTTTGGAGGAATGCTAGCCCCACTTTAAGTGGCCCTGGAACGGTCACAAGACAGACTAAGTGCGTTCTAAAACTTGCCTGTGGAATCCAGGGGTGGTCCCTTACTTTTTACTTAGCAACACTGATTTCTACTCACTGTACAAACTTCAAGCAGAAAATCTGTTCCCTGACTAACCTGCTTCGCTTCCCCATTAAACTTCCATCTCTGGCAGAGGAGAGAACTATTTGGTCTATGTGGGTGCGTGAGCCTGTAGTGGGTGGAATAAGAATGTGCTTCCTACAACCCAGCTTCATAGTTACCTCCATTCAGGAAATAGACTTCTGGCAGGCCTCTGGAATTCAGTAGCAGACTCGTCCTTCACCTCATTTCCTCCTTCCTACACCTCTCTGTTGTAGTTCATGTTTAGGAAGGGGGAAAACAATGTTTTTTTTCCTTCTTCCTTAACTCTACCAACAGCTATAATTCAACTTGGTTTAAGAGAAAAATTTCCTTTTGTTCCTTGAATTTCCTGTTCCCTTCTCTCCACCCCCACAACCAAGTAAGAGTTGTTATGGTGTATGCTAAGTCCTAAACATACTCCTGTGTTTTATACTTTCTACCGGTTGTGATGATTGGTGTCTTAATGATTAAAAAGTTGAAGAAGACTTTTTGTTCCCTCGGCAGAATCTGGAGGCAGGATTTTTATTTTAATTCGTTGTTTATTTGTTTATTTATTGAATTTATATTGTATCTTTTTTCCAAAGGAGTTTTAGAGGGAACCACAAATATGGAACATCCAGATCTTATTGATGAAATGATTTAAAAAAAAAACAGTAGTGGGGGTAGAGGGAATGGATAGAGGAGAGGGAAGGTAGTACAGATGAAGGCATACAAAAGGCAGGAGGGATCTAAGAAGTGACAGTCAGTAGTGAATACTAGTGTAAAAGGCTTTACCAAGCTCCAGATTGCACAACTCACTTGGATCAGTGTCCTATCAGTTGCAATTTGCCTTTGCAAATAAAAGTAATTAACTCTTGTACCTTAGCTCATCCTCCTAGGAGGTCCCTCTGACACCACCCCTCATTCCACAGGAAAAGTAAATATATCACCGATCCCTTTTCCTGTACGTTGTCCCTTTGCTTGTTCAGCTAACACTGTCAACATTTCTGAGCTCCAGTGAAAACTTCTCATTGCAAGGGAGGAATGTACCCCATTAGGTGTTAATGACTCTATAAAATGTAATTTCTTTTATTTTATTCTGTTACCTAGAAAATCTATCACAGCCTTGTAGTATTGATCGTTCAATCTATAAAGGGCTCAGTTTACAGCATAATTGTTAGTAACAGGGTTATTTTAATGAGTGACTCTTCAGCACCTTTGATCACATTGGATTCCAGCCTTCAGCCTTGGTTTTATATAGGACAAGACTGTCTGATTTGGGGCTTAGTGACTCACACTTATCTCTTCTTCTTGTCACTCTTGCATAGGTGACCCAAGGTGAAACTTAGTCCATGCTGCCCTTAATAAAATCACAGGCCATTGCTTGGGTGTACCCTGTCATGTAATAAGCAGTTCTGGAAGAGCAAATCATCCTGAGACTTTTTATTCCTTTGATTAGTCAGTGTCTGACCAAAGGAGACCTCCGAACAGGTCATTAGTGCTTATGTGCTTTGGCAAACTCAGCCAAAAAGAAGTCAGAAGTTCAGCTATTCCTGGAGAACAGAGCAAATGGGTTACTCCACTGAGCATTACATTACCGAGATGCTCTTACCACCCAACCCTCCCCCGCCACTATAATGAATTACTAGGCCAAAGAAGCATATGGCAGCCACAGCAAGTATTTGTAGCCCTGAACTTTTAAAACAGGCATTTCCCCGAGACCAAACAGTAGTTGTTAGTCATTACCCAGCTGTACTTCAGACTAATAAAAGAAAGATGGAGGTCAAATCAGTGAGAGATTTCCCATACCAAAATCCTGTAAGTCAGTCAGTCAGTAAACATTTATTAAGTACCTACTATGTTCCTGACACGGTTCTATGTGCTAGGGATACAAAGAAAGGCAAAAGATAGTGGTACATTGCAGATTAACGATCCCAGAGCTGGGTGGCATCAGCTGCTTCTCTTGCTTTCCTGCCAGCCTAGCCGAGAGACAACGGTATCTCGCTTCCTTGTAATACCTTTCATTCCATAAAGGTTATTAAAGGCTCAGGCAGAGTCAGTTGTTCAGTTAGCAGAATGTGGCATCTTTAGGATGCCTGGCCGGAACCAATGTCAATTTCAAACAGATATAATTTGGAACGTCATTGACCAGCCCTTCCCCTCCTCATGCTCACATTGAATGGCTTTAATGGGCCTTCTCGTTTTGCTTCTGTTTTTTAATCATTTTGTTGCTTTACTTGTGCTGTACACTGATACCCCTGTACCAGCAGGGTATAGAAAGAACTCTGGGTCCTCAAAGACTGTGTCAGTGGAAAGTAAGTTCTAGTAAAAACAACCAAGCTGGGAAGGTAGACTGGGCAATGGTCATCCATCCCAGCCTAGCTAGGTTAAAGGAGACTAATTAATTAAGTACCTAAAATTTCCCTTTATATGAGAAGTCTTTCCTGATTCCCCTTAATCCTGGTCCATTGCCCTCTGTTGATAATCTTCAATTATATATGTGTGTGTATAACATATGCATGTATGTATGTATATATGTATTTATGATCTTGTTTTCCTCTCATTAGACATTCCCCATTAGACTCCAAGCTTCTCAAAAGCAGAAACTGTCTTTCTCCTTTCCTTATATCCCCAGTGTTTAATTTAGCACATTCCCAACACATAGTAGTTTCCCAATGAATTGCTTATTGACTGACTTGTAACTGCAAGGGATACATAACAATATCATCATCATTACCCTCATCATCATCAGAATAGCTAGCATTTTGCCCACTTCCTGAAAGTGTTGATGGACTAAGGATTCAGAATTTTTGGACATGGCCAGTGTGGAAATTTGTTTTGTTTGTGCATATTTGTTGGAAAGACTTTTTCTTTTCTTCTCCCTAATGTGGGAGGAGGTTGGAGGAAAAGAAAATAGACTTTTGTTAATTGAAAAAGCATTTAATTAAAAAAAAGAAACTTCTTTGAAGAAAATCACCAACTCATCTGTGACTTACAGATGAGTTTTGGAGAATTGCCTGGGGACACTGCAAAACAGTCACGCAAGCTTCGATGTTAGGAAGCCCTGGGTTCAAGTCAGATGAAATTAAATAACACTGGGTTTATTGGTGTTTTCTGCATTAATTCTCCCATGGAGTTTCAGGGTCAAATTGGTATTAGGGTAAAAGTTTCTGCATGCCATTTCTACAGAGAAGCTATACTTAATTTCTTAAATTTCTTAAAGTAAAAATAATAAAAAGCTATTCTAAATAAACATGAAAAAATAGTAAGAACTTAGCATCTATATAGAACTTTAATGTGTACAAAGCACCACCCTCAAGAAGCATTCTATAGGAGAAATCCTCATCTGGTTGGCCACAGGATAATGAAATTTGAGGCCATAGCAATGTTCCTTGGTCAGAGGGCTCATGATCAGGGTTGACAGAGGGAGTCCTCACAATGAGAATCTTTCAGATCCTTGAAGTGTTGAAGAGTATGCCCAATACTAGGCCCCATTCACTTAAGAAAATTAAGGTAACATGCCAAGTGAGCCTTTGCTTTCAGTTTCTCATGCTTAGTCACAATCTAAACTCTTAAGGGGCCCCAAACCCACATTCTTCTCTGTCAAAAGCTAGGGTTGACAGGGGCAGCTACATGGTGCAGTAGATAGAGCACTGGCCCTGACGTCGGGAGAATCTGAGCTCAAATTTGGTTCAGATACTTACTAGTTAGCTGTGCAATCCTGGACAAGTCACTCAACTCCATTACTTATACACACACACATGCACAAACATGCACACACATACAAAACCAGAAAAAGGGGAAAAAAAGCTAAGGTTGACCATCATGGCCTAGAAAACAAGGGAGTTTAAGGTGTTGCAAGAGAATGTGAAGTGTAGACTCACAGAGTTTTCACCTAACAAAGTCTAGAGGCTGATGTTCAATTATTGGACCTATCAAGAGAGGCATCTCACCTGATCTCAGGTAAGAGAGAAACACATAGGTAATTTCATCAGTATTAGAGGTGCATTCCTTAAGTATGTGAGCTTGGAGCAAAGTGACCTAAGCCTGGTCCTATGACTTTAACCAGAAAAAAAGAAGAAAGGCAGGTCCATTTGTGTGTCTTGGTTTATTCCCTTTTCCCTCAGAGCTGCTTCCACTCTGGTTGCTTTGGCATTTGAGCCTTTCTCAAATAGACTAAAACACTTGGATCTCTGCCTGTCAAAAAAAGTAGAAGATTGCATCCCATTCTTTCTCCAGAAAAAGTCCATCTCAGCTCTGCCAGCAATTTAAATGCAGTGATCACACCCATTAGCTTCTCTATCATTGCAATTGTTGTTAATTGTTTTTAGTTATTAGTGTTGTCATTATTGCTTTAGGTCCTCTGTCTGCTTTATGCTGAATATATTAGCGCTTTGCTTCTGAATTACCAGCCTTGTATTTAGTGGGGAGGTATATTCATAGAGAGACAGTGAGAAATACTGGCATTAAGCTTTATTCTTTTGTTTTTATTCCAAATGGACAGACTGGAAAAAAAAATAATTAGGTGGAATAATGTCCTGGAAATGAGAATGAGGATGTTTGCGAATTAATTAAATGGTCAGAATGCTGTGCCACTTCTGATCCCTGAATGCTGCCAGAGACACGTAAACCTCAAGAAAACCCTTATCTAGCCCACAAAGCAAATCCTGCCCCACCAAGGACTCCATTTCTGAGGCTTTTGCAGACTCTGGCTCTCCTGTCCTCTATGGATCGGAAACAAGCTTAGGTATAAATCAGAAACGCACCCTGTAACAGATCCATGTTGGAAGAAATGGTGAAGTTTTGGAGTAGCTGGCTTTTGGTAGTATGGCAAGCTGCCCATCTTAACTGCCACCCACCCTTGGTGTGCTTTGTGACATCTGTGGCCTCTGGAACTCAGCCCTTCCCTTTGTTGTCTGTATTTTCCCCTTCATAAGCTATCACAGTAATGTTGCACTCTCAGACTAGTCTTTTCAGATGTCCCAAAATCTATCTTATATAGTCACAAAACATTTCTTTTTTTATTTAACTTTTGAAATTAACACAAATCTATTTTTTACCTGCTATCTCCCACACCCCCATGCAAAAAAGAAAAAAAAATCCATGTTACAAGGTTGTATAATCAAGCAAAATTAATTTCCCCATTGGCCATGTGAAAAAAAAATACATCTCATTTCACACCCAGAATCCATCACCTTTGTCAGTAGGTGGGCAACATGTTTCATCACGGTCCTATGCAGTTATGTTTGGTTATAACTCAATCAGAGTTCTTAAATCCTTCAAAGTTGTGTACCAAACATCTCAGTGAGAGATTGTTCAACAGCTACTAAGGGTGAAGTGTTCTTCTAGGCATTCAGGAAATTAAATAAACACAGCCTCTGTCTTCAAGAACTTGTAGACTAATAAGTAAGATTAGACATAGGTATGGATAACTGTAATCCACATAGATATGATTTCTCTAGATATAGGGAAGACTTCTCTAGATAGGAGATAGAACTACATTAGTATATTATCGTTGTTTGTCCTTCATTCTGTAAGAAGACCATGACATCAGGAAACTGATGCCATGACTTGCAAGTGAATTGAATTTAAGTGAGGGAGGGCTGTGTAAAGTCATCAGTCTTACTTTCTGTTTGGGAGCCATCAGGGTCCAGTGGCCCCCATATCAGTAAGTAAGAAATAGAGATAAATAGTAGAAAAAAATTGGATTTGATATCAGAAGATCCAGAGTTTGAGTCTTGGGTCTGCCACTTACAAACTGTTACAGGAGGCAAGTGATCTAATGTCTCTGGACCTAAGCTTCTTCATCTCTAAAATGGAGATCAATAATAGCTGTTTGTCAAATAATAGTAAATGACAAAGCATTTATCTAACACTTTAAGATTTGCAAAGCACTTGAAAATATTAAATCATGACAACCCTGAGAGGTGGATGCTATTGCTATCCTCATTTTATAGAAATTGAGGTAGTGAGTGTATGAGTGACTTACCCAGGATCACAAAGCTAATGAGTGCGTGAGGATGGGCTTGAACTCTAGTTTTCCTGACCCCCCCCCCCCCGGGTCATCTAAGTGGTTCCAATAGCACCTACATTGCCTGCTTCACAGGACTGCTATGAAGATCAAGTTAAAGAATGTTCATGAAAGCACTTTAAAACCATAAAGACACATATAAAAGTGAATTCATTATCATTAGGATTGTCAAAGATAGGCTCCTTGAGTACCAGAGCCATCTTTTGCCTCTGGATGGTTGGCATTGAGCATAGGACTTTGCACATGAGAGGTACATAGTAAATACTTATTTAATTGAATCATTATATGACTATAAATGATACATCCATGAGCCGTTGCATGCTCTTAAAGTAAAAACAGGCTCTGCTTTTTTCCAGCAAAGGAAATCTGAGATGCTTCCCTCTAGCTACCCAAATTCATTCCATTCTCAGAAAGTCAGTTCAAAGGACCATGAAGTCTATATTTTCTTCCTGAGTCTATTTAATAAGAGCCTCCTTCATCCTAGGCACTGTGCTGGGTTGTTGGGGATGCAGAGATAAAAACAAAACATTTCCTGCCCTCAAGCTCACACTCTATTTAAGGGGAACAACATGTACATTGAAAATTAAATACAAAATATATGTAAATCATAACGCACTTCCATGAAGCTGAGTAATAAGTTGGGTGGGGGGAACGAAAAGGGGAGGTGTCCCATGGAGCATGCACAAAGCTGAGGTTCTGCTTATCTACTTCCAATGTCATATGTTCTCACTAAAAGTCCAAGAGAGAAACTTCCAAAGAACCAAGCAACACATTTCAAAGACAGGAGGAGAAATAGAGCAAGATGAGGTGAAGTCATTTCTCCTAAAGCCAGGCTCCTCCTGGCTCAGTTAGCATTTATTAAGCTCCTGTTATATGCCAGGCAACGTACTAAGTTCTAGGGATAAGAAAGGCAAAAAGCAGCCCCCACTCTCGCTGAGCTCAGAATCTAATGGGAAACACAACATGCAGACAACTGTGCACGAGCAAGGTATAGACAGGATAAATGGGGAGTAGTCTCAGAAGGAGGGCACAGGAAAGGTTTTTGGCAGAAGATGGTCCTTTAGCTGAGACTTGAGAAGGAAGCTAGGAAGTAGAAATGAGGGAGAGAATTCCAGCATCCCGTCCCCTCCCCCCGCCCATGAGAGATAACTGGTGAGAATGCCTAGTCTGGAAATGAAGTATCTTATATGAGGAACATCAAGGAGACAGTATCACTGTGTCACAGGGTCCTTGGAGGAGAGTAAGGTATGAAAAGACTGGAAAGGGCTGGGGGTGGGGGAGAGGGGGCGGTGCATTAAAAGACAAAAAGCGGAGTTTATTTTTGCTCCTGGAGGGCAATAGGGAGCCACTGGCTCAGTGACCAATCCTCTTTTGCACAAGCCTCCTTATCCTCACATCACCTACCCCTGTCATGGACATTGAGAAACCAATGAGAAGCCTCTGGCCCTACGTGAACTTAGCAAGAAGTCCCTATGTGTCACCACAAGCTGTCTGATATTAGGACCCACTGGAAGAGACTGAGGCAGAGGCTCAGTCCCATACATGCTCCAGGAAACCGCCTCCTGAGCAGTGTCCCAGTCCAGCAGATGGGATGGGATCTGCTAATTACTCCCATTATCAAAATAATTTCTCAAGGGAAAGAAAGCATTATCAACTCAGGAATCAAGATAAGCTTCTTATAAGTGATAGCTCTTGAACTAAGTTTTAAAGGAAGCTAGAAGGGTAACAAAGCAGTGCATTTCAGATATGGAGGACAAAAGCACAGCATGTGAAAGGGTATTATTGTGCAGTAGTTGAAAAGTAGGCAAGAGCCAGATTGCACAGGAGAAGGAGGAGGAGGAGTGCTTTATCTTAGAGACAATAGGAAGCCATAAACAATTTTTTTTTTAATTCACAGAAGATAATAGAAGGGAGTTCAGTAGGAAACATGGACAGCTTTGAAAATAACCTGCTGAATTGTCACCTATTTCGAGGGGAAAAAATCCTTCTGGGTTTAGATTTGTGGTTGTATGCACAATCCTCTTTTTGTATTCTCCTTTGTATATGGAATCTTTCTTAGATTACTTAATGTATAGAATCTTAGTGTTCATTAATTAAACATCGTATTTGGTGTTTGGATTTTTAAAAAAGAAAAGTTGTGTTGTTTTGGTTTTTTTTTTTAAAGAAATTACTGACGAAAAGTTAATTGCCCTACATTCTCCGAACTTAGTTGAACTGGTCATTGGATCACAGAAAAAGCCTATCAATAAGCCTATGAATGAAGCCTTTCCAAGAACCTGCTAAGTGCTCATACTCCCGTAGCATAGCTTTCAAGAAGCCAAAATTACCTCCGTTTCATAGTATCTGTGAGAGACAGATATAGGGACTGGCCCTTCCTGTAACAGTTTGTAAGTGGCAGACCCAAGACTCAAACTCTGGATCTTCTGATATCAAATCCAATTTTTTTCTACTATTTATCTCTATTAGTACTCCCTCCCTCCCTCATATAATATGTTGTCATCTCTACAGTTTTTATAGTGTTAGAGAGTTATCTAGAGAAAAAGGACATAAGTGGTTTTTCAGTGATCCCAGGGCCAGCTCTCTATCCACTATACAATTTTACGTCACTGCCCTAGTGCTTGTGAGTTGTGACTTAAACAGAGTTCTTGTTTATTCTAAAAATTAATCATTTATGCAGAAATACATCTCATAATCAGGCACTGAAATGGGGGACTAGTTGCCATACAGACTGTATCATAAAATTGTAGAATTTTAGAGCTGGCAGAGGCATTAGAGGTCATCTAATCCACCATCCTCAGTTTACAAAGGAGAAATATAGGACTCAGAGATCATCAAACCCTATACAGCCAAGAAGTGTCCAAGACAGGATAGAACCCAGGTCTAATTTAATTTAATTCTAATCTAATCCACTTTTCACTTTAGCCATCTGCCTCCATATTCTAGATCTAGGAATCTGGTAAGCCTAGCCTCTTTTTGGGGGGGAAGAGGGGTTAATATTCTACTACTCATATTGATGTTGTTAAATTATTTTCGGTTGTGTCCTACTCTTTGTGACCCCTTTTGGGAATTTCTTGACAAAGATACTGGAATGGTTTGCCATTTTCTTCTTCAGCTCATTTCACAGATGAGAAAACTGAGGCAGAATTAATTGGGCTTCTCTTGACAATGATACTACAGTGGTTTGCCATTTGCTTCTCTAATTCAATTTTTACAGATGAAGAAACTGAAGGTTAAGTGACCTTACCCAGGGTCATACAGCCAGTAAGTATTTGAGGCTAGATTTGAACTCAGAGAAAGATGAGTCTTCCCAACTTCAAGTCTGGTGCTATAACCACTGCACCACCTCACTGCCCCCTATTGGAGAGCTTACCTCCGTGTCATGACAGGATTCTGTTCCCTTATTCCAAGGTAAAGAAGCAGTTTGGCATAGGACATAGAAGAGTTAGTCTCAGTTAGCCTCAGAGTCACAAAGACCTCAGTTGGAGACCTGTCTATGGTATCCACTGGTTGTGTGGTTGCAGCAGGTCAGTTAAGGTTCTCAGGGCCACCATGGAGCCCCTAAGACTCTCTGTTACAGTAGAGGCCTCAGTGACAATCTTGGTGATTAGGCCTGTTATAAATGAAAATGCAGTCATGCTTTTCTCACTGCTTCCCTTGTATTTTAACAAGCCAGAGTCCCCCAGAATTCATTCAAATCACTCTATGTCTTTGTACTCCCTACATATATGCTTGTATGCTTAACTCTATGTCAAAATGCTGTCATGAGGGTAGTCATTGGTCTTTTTGCTGCCCTCTGTTGTCCGCTCTGAATTGTAACAGTTCCATGTGGTGAGAAATTAAGCCTGGGCTCCTCCTCTGTCAGAAATGAGAATGTTTAAAGTCATTGGATGTCATGCATTACAAGAACCTGACAGAGGTGAGGAGTGTCTGCCCTAACCATGCATGGCCCACAGCTTTCTTGTAAGAGTCATATTAAAATGTCTTTTCCATGAGACGTAAGAGAGCTAATTCCAGTGGGATTCATATACGCATACATAGACACACACCTCCCTACTGCCCCATCCCGAGTTTTTTCATTTCAGTACAACAAACGTTTATCTTAGTGTTCTAAGAGCCTACTGTGTGTAAGGCTCTGTTCTAGACGCTAGGGATAGAAAGACAAAGCTACATAACTCCTACTCTGAAAGAGCGTATAACATTGGGCATGGAGGCAGGGATACTAGATGTACCTAGGTAAATAAATATAGGATATATGGGAGGGAGGGAAGAGGGGGGGGGGGGAGAGAGAGAGAGAGTGTGTGCACACTGATAACTAGAGGAATCAGAAAGACCTTGTATAGAAGATGCTTTGAAGGAAGTGTTTGGAAGGCTGAGGTGAGGAGAGAATTTCAGACACTTGGATGAAGGCATGGAATTCTAGACAGAGCATTCTCCTTCAATGAACTCTCACTGTTATATATACCCAGAGCCCATGACTGAGTCTCATTTTCTAAGATAGGAAATTAGGATTAAGTTAGTCTGTTATAATTCAAGGTTAGACAGTTCTAGGCTAAACTTGATCAGAGCTTTCAGCATGACTTAATTCCTCATTTCTGGTGCATTCTGTGTTGGCTTTTGAGCAGCATGGCCCAAAACTGTCTCAGACACCTGAAAACACCAACCACCACCCACCTATCCACATATCACAGTGACAAAATGAGGGTTGAAGATGTAGGACCAGATGTTACAAGTGCTGCAACTAAATGGTGCCTCCTAACTAAGCAGATAGATGGCAAAATGGGCCTGGAGTCAGAGAAACCTGAGTTCAAATATAGCCTCAGACACATACTGGTGATGTGACCTAGGGCAAGTCACTCCACTTCTGTCTGCCTCAGTTTCTTCAACCGAAAAACAGGGATAATAACTAGCAAATTAAGTATTTGTAAAGCATTTAACAGATGTGCCTGGCTCTTAATAAATGTGTTTTTCCTTCTCTTCTTCTCATTCTGTCTACTGACTTATGCCTTACTCTTTACCATCACCAAGGGTAGGCTGGTTCAGTCCTAAATACATACACCAGTGCTCTTCCCATTTTCTAGCTCCCTTAAATACCCTCCAAGGAAGTGCAAATGCCCTTCACTACTCAGTTGGGTTTCCACAGCACCAGTTCTTCAGAAACTATCCCCAGTATAATCTCTCCCATTTCATGTATCATGTTACTCGTGGCCCCTTTCGATTCCTGCAGGACCCTATACTCCCTGCACTCATTGGTGGGTGGGGAGACGCCTAAGGAGTCGGGCATAGTTGGAGTTTGGAATTCAGGCACATTGACCTTCTCCACATAGCCTCTCATTCACGGAGCCTACTCAGGAACTAAGAGCTGTCCCCATGTTCTGTCCAGCCCAGTGGGCATGAGAGCTCCTGCCTTCTAAACCCCCGGATTCTCTCTCACTTTGTGCTATCTAGTGTTTAACCTTTCTGGGTATAAGAAAATCAATACAAATTCTTTATTGTTAAGAATCGATGGTTTTCCTGTGGTATCATTGCCATCTACTCTCTCACTGAGAAGCCTAGTAAATCTCTTCAGCTGCTTCTAAGGCTTGGTTTGTCTTCTTTGGTTGCTTTCATTTTTAATGGAGATCACTTTGGTTTCTGATCTCCTGGGGGCAAGGAAATAAATCCTGGCAGACATGTTTAGGGTTTCCGAATAAGATACTGGAAAAGAGCCAGCCCACCCAGGATTTACTTGTAATGGATGAGGCACCCTCTTAGTTCCTGTTAAAGAGTGGGACCTATCATTTTGGAATTTATTGTTGATCACATCAAACAGTACCTGGATGAGGGGTGCCCAAGGTAAAACTTCTGTGTAACAACATATCCCAAAGTGTAAGAATCTGGTCCAGAGTGAATGATTCCTCACCTAATTTCATTTACCAGACTTCCTTTCAAATTCAGTGAGATAGCATAACACAGTGGAAAGAGACCTGGCCTTGAAGCTAGAAAGGCTTGAATTCAGATCCCATCCCTGACACCTGCTGTCTGTGTGACCCTGGCCAGGTCTGGGCAACTGTCTGAGCTTAGAAGCTGCAGAGGAGGTGGCCAGTCTGCATTTCCTTATCCAGAAGGTCCCTATACCAATGATATCACAGCCCCTGTCCCTATCAATGCATGTTGCAAAGTCAGGCCAGGTAAGTCAGCATTGAGATCAACAAGCGTTTGGATAGAAGAGATTTCTCTCTCTCTTGCTTACTTACAAAACAAGTGGAATATGCTGCCTGACTTTCTTCTATTAATGAAGAAATGCATTTCATCACGTTACCAAGTCATATCCTACTGATGGTGATCTGTAAATATTTAAATATTTAACGTTAGCTAATTATACCCTCCTCCCACAATCCTTTGCTCATTCTGTGTGAAACTGCTTTAATATATACCTATAGCTGGGCTCCATCCCTAGAGTTTCAGGTTAACTGAGTATAAATTCAAGCCCAACTTTGCAGTGTCCAGCTGGAAATTAGAGATCTTTGAAAACAGGTGGTCCTCTATTGACAGATTCAGGAGGTTTTGTGGAGATTTTTAACCATATAATCTTTCTTCTCTTTCATTAGGAAACTATGCCAGTTATTATCAGGGGCTATGGGACTGTACCAGCGACCATCCAGATGAGTTGCCCTTCCAGCGAGGTGATGTCATCCGAATCCTAAGCAAGGTAGGAAGAGGAGTGGGGGTTGGAGACCAGACAAATGTCACTTTCTTGAATCTTGAAAAAATTCCCTCCCTTCTAAGTCCATTTTTCATCACAGACAACTTTCCTTATGCCAACAAATATATATATACATACATGTATAAGTCTGTCATCTGAGAAAAAGCCCACTTCAATTCAGAAAGGTATACACACATATATACATTATTTATGTCCCATATGTATCATATAGTTTATGTATTTATATATTACATATGAGGCATCTGGGTGGTAAACTGAATAGAGTGTCAGGCCTGAAGTCAAGAGTTCAAATGTGGGTTCAGACACTTACTAGCTGTATGACCCTGGGTAAATCACTTCACCGTCTGCCTCAGCTTCCTCATCTGTAAAATGAGCTGGAGAAGGAAATATTAAACCACTCCAGTATCTTTGCCAAGAAAACCCCAAATGGGGCCACAAAGAGTCAGACACAATGGAAACCACTGAACAATAGTAAATATTATGTATGAAACGCACACACATACATATATGTCTTTCTGAATTGAGCAGGACTTGTTCTAAAATGAGAGACACAAAAATCTGCTGCTAGGCTTGCGCTCAAAGCCTTTCCATCTTGGTAGAATCTGCCAGAGCTTATAATCCATTGTAAGACAAGTCTTCAAGAACCCAGGGTCTGTCCCTAATCCTAATAGTAATATTTACCTCCTAGTAATGTTGTGAGGTAGCTAGATGGTGCAGTGAATAGGGCAATGGACTTAGAGTCAACTAGACCTGAGTTCCAATTCAGACTCAGATGCTTACTAGCTGTGTGATCCTAGCAAGTCACTTAGCCTCTGTTTACCTCAGTTTTCCCAACTGTGAAATGGGGATAATAGTACTAACCTCACTTCGTTGATACAAGAATCAAGTAAGATAATATTAGTTAAAGCACTTAACACAGTGTCTAACCCATAGTAGGGGCTCTATAAATACTTATTCCCTTTCCCCTTCTCAAATAAGATAACATGTTGATCACATTACAAACCTTAGAAGTGCTTGTATAAATGCTCACTATTATAAGACATTAGAGCAAGACGTTACTGGAGGGTATAAATGACACACAGAGTAAATTTCCATTTATCCATTACCACTAGGGGAAAGCAAGCTTTGATTAATTGAATATTCTCATTCAGTTTAAATGAGAGTTACCACCTAGACTGTACACAGATTATATCAATACATCAAGGACCAGTGATTTCGTCAGTGTGAGAACTGCCTCCACTGAATTGATCATACCCATCTATGACTTACAGTCCTGGAGAGCTGCCTGAGACTCAGCATGGTAGCATGACTTGTCCACAATCTAGCTATGAAGTATTAGCAGTGGGATTTGAACCCAGGCCCAGTACTCTCTAGCCACTACACCATGTTATCTCTCCCTACATCACAGGTTCTTAACCTCTTTTGTGCTTTGAACCCCTTTGTCACTGATTAAACCTATGGACCCTTTCTTAGAATAATGGTTTTAAATACATAAATACACAGGACTACAAAACAATTAAATTGAAATCATTATAAAAATATTGAAAAAAAATTCATGGACCCCAGATGAAGAACAACTGCTCTACATGGATTACCAATTTTTTATTTGAATTGACTCAACTAAATCTATGCTTTTCATAATTTGATTTTTTTGCTCATTTTTATGAAATACAGAATAAAATTACATTTTGCTGTGAAGGTGGTAGTTTTAAAAATCTTTTTTTATATTTAGTTTTATTTATTTAGTTTTAGATTTCGACATTCATTTCCACAAAATTTTGAGTTCCAATTTTTCTCCCCATCTCTCCCCTCTCCCCACCCCATAACACCTTGCATTCTGATTATCCCTTGCCTCAATGTGCCCTCCCTATCACACCTCACCCTTCCCTTATCCCCATCTTCTCTCTTTTCTTGTAGGGCAAGATAGATTTCTATACCCCATTACCTGTATTTCTTATTTCCCAGTTATATGCAATAACAATTCTCAACATTTGTTTCTAATACTTTGAATTCCAACTCCTCTCTCTTCCTCCCTCCCCACCCATCTCCACTGAGAAGGCAAGCAATTCAGTACAGGCTATATATGCATTGTTTGGCAAAAGTCTTTCATAATAGTCATGTTGTGTAAGACTAACTATATTTTCCTCCATCCTACCCAGTCCCCCATTCATTCTATTCCTTCTTTTGACCTTGTCCCTTCCCAAAAGTTTTTACTTCTAATTACTCCCTTTTTCCATTTGCCCTCCCTTCTATCATCCCCTCACCCCACTTATCCCCTTCTCCCCTACTATCCTGTGGTGTAAGATAGATTTTCATACCGAATTGAGTGAGCATGTTATTCCCTCCTTAAGCCATATGTGAATAGAGTAAGCTTCACTTTCCCCCTTTCAACTCCTCCCTTTTCTCCTCTATTGAAAAAGATTTTTTTATGTCTTTTATGAGTTATAACGTGCCCCATTCCATCTCTGCCTTTCTCCTCCCAATATATTCCTCTTTCACCCCTCAATTTTATTTTTTATAGATATCATCCCTTCTGAT
Organism: Potorous gilbertii; assembly: GCA_028658325.1. Classification (NCBI taxonomy): domain Eukaryota; kingdom Metazoa; phylum Chordata; class Mammalia; order Diprotodontia; family Potoroidae; genus Potorous; species Potorous gilbertii. The sequence continues at coordinate 526,290,801 of CM053770.1, forward strand.
TCAACTCAACTTGTGCTCTTTGTCTGTGTGTGTGTATAATCCCTCTACCTACCCAAATACTGAGAAAAGTCTTAAGAGTTACAAATATTATCTTTTCATGTAGAAATGTAAACAATTCAGCTTTAGAAAGTCACTTATGATTTCCCTTTCCTGGTAACCTTTTCATGCTTCTCTTAATTCTTGTGTTTGAAAGTCAAATTTTCTCTTCAGTTCTGGTCTTTTCATCAAGAATGCTTGAAAATCCTCTGTATCATTGAATGACCATTTTTTCCCTGAAGTATTATACTGAGTTTTGCTGGGTAGGTGATTCTTGGTCTTAATCCCAGTTTCTTTGACTTCTGGAATATCCTATTCCAAGCCCTTCAATCCCTTTTAATGTAGAGCTGCCAGATCCTGTGGTATCCTGATTATATTTCCACAATACTTGAATTGTTTCTTTCTAGCTGCTTGCAATATTTTCTCTTTGATCTGGGAACCCTGGATAGGAATTTCCCTTTTTGGATCTTTTTTCAGGAGGTGATTGGTGGATTCTTTCAATATTTACTTTACCCTCTGGTTCTAGAATATGAGGGCAGTTTTCCTTGATAATTTCATGAAAGATGATGTCTAGGTTCTTTTTTTTTAATCATGGCTTTCAGGTAGTCCCATAATTTTTAAAGTGTCTCTCCTAGATCTATTTTCCAGGTCAGTTATTTTTCCAATGAGATATTTCACATTATTTTCTGTTTTTCTTTTGTAATTTCTTGGTTTCTCGTAAAGTCATTAGCTTCTATCTGCTCCATTCTCATTTTTAAAGAACTATTTTCTTCTCCTTTTCCATTTGGTTAATTCTGCTTTTTAAAGCCTTCTCCTTATTGGCTTTTTGGACCTCTTTTTCCAAGTACATTAGCCTATTTTTAAAGGTATTATTTTCCTTAGCATTTGGGGGGGGGGGTCTCTTTTAGCAAGCTGTTAACTCGCTTTTCAAGCTCTTCCATGTCCTGAGACCATTGTATATTTATTTTGGAGGTACTGGATGCAGAAGCTTGACTTCCTCTGACAGTATGCATTGTTCTTCCTTATCCAAAAGGATGGAAGGAAATACCTGTTCGCCAAGAAAGCAACCTTCTATGGTCTTATTTTTTTCCCCTTTTTGGGGCATTTTCCCAGCCAGTTACTTGACTTCTGAATCCTTTGTCAAGAGAGGGATCCTAGTGCACCTCCTCACCCCAGGACCATGGTCAGGGCTGAGATTCAGATCAGTTGCTCAATTCCCCTAGGGGCTTTAGGTGGAGTGCTTCACAAATGGACACTGCAGCTGCCACCACCACTGCTCTCGCCCTCTGCTACTGCTGCCACCACCTGGGGCTGGTGCTGGGGTGGTACCCTGCTCTCCTCTCAGCCCAGTTGGGAAAGCCCTCCCACTGACCTTTGAAGCTTTCTTTGGAGCTTGTGATTTGAGGGATTTGAAACCCTCCACTGCTTCTGGGAATTCTGCCCCAGAGCCCTGTTCCAGTCCTGTTCCTCCCAGTGCCACAAAGTCAGGATTGGTCTCTGCTCCATTCTATGTCCCATGCGATAGACCTTTCCTGTTGGCCTTCCAGGTTACCTTTGGCTGGAAATCTCCACTCCATTGTTCTGTGACTCCTGCTGCTCTAGAATTTGTTGAGAGTCATTTTTTACAGGTATTTTATGAGCTGTGGGGGAAGAACTAGAGTATGTGTGTCTTTCTACTCTGCCATCTTGGCTCGACCCTCCAATTTTTTTTTTGCTGACTTAGAAGCCACTTCATGGTTTTTGTAGTACTTCAAGTCCTTTATGTACGTCATTTATCATTATGCTACACAACAGTATAAAAAAGGTTCTTTTTTATTTTATGTTTTCGAGATTCTAGATAAACATGAATTTATAGTGTGTGTGTGCGTGTGTGCTTATGCACACTTGTGCATACAATCTATACTACTTCATTTGGTGATCTCACCAGCTACCATAGATTCAATTATCCACGCTATGCTAATGATTTTCAGACCTACCTATCTAGCTCTAACCTCTCTTCTTACTTCCAGAGTCACATCTCCAACTGCCTATTATACAACTCAAACTGAATGTCCTGTAGATGTCTTAAATTCCATATGTCTAAAACTGAACTCATTATCCCTCCCAAAACTTCCCCACTTCTGAACTTTCCTATTACTTTCAAGGGTACCACTATCCTTCCAATCATCCAGGCTCACAACCTCACTCTTTTTTACCCCTCCCATATCTAATCTGTTACCAAGGTCTGTCGATTTTACCTTTGTACCATCTCTCGAATATACCCCCTTCTGATACTGCCCCCACCCTGGTACAAGCCCTCATCACCTCACACCTGGACTAGTGCAGTAGCCTGCTGGTGAGTCTGCCTGCCTCAGGTCTCTCTCCATTCTTACCCATCTTCAGTTCAGCTATCAAGTTAGTCTTCTTAAAGGACAAGCCTAAACATATCACTCCTCCTATTCAGTAAATTCCAATGATTCCTTATCACCTTCAGAATCAAATATGAAACTCTCCGTTTGGCCTTCAAAATCCTTCACAGCCCAGCCCCTTTTACCTTTCCAGGCTTCTTAGATTTGAGACCCTCTGCCCAGCTCATACTCTTCCCCCAGAGACACTGGCCTCCTGGCTCTTGCTTGAACAAAATACTTCATCTCCAGATTGGGAATTTTCATAATCTGCTCCCACACCTGAAATACTGTCCCTGCACATCTCTATCTCCTGGCTGTTCTGGCTTCCTTTAAATCCCAGCTAAATCCTACCTTGAGCCTTCCCCCTGAGAATATCTCCAATTTATCTTATACCTTGTTTGTATAGTTGATTGCACATTGTCTCCCTTATTAGACTGTGAATTCCTGAGAACAGGAGCTATCTTTTGGGTTTTTTTTTAACAGCCCCCATGCTTAGCAGTGTCTGCACATAGTAGGAACTTAATAAATGTTAGTTGATTGATTGTGTGTTAGAGTTTGGCGGAAAACTGGTTAGTTCAACTGGATAAAATTCAGTATTAATAACTGGTTCAATATTCATATGAGTCAGTTACTTTTACTCTTCCACAAGCACCAACAACCCCTAACCCTTGCTAACCATCTTGCAAAGGTTCATTGGTCACAGTGGGGCCTGAACAAGAGAATCTTGACTGTTGGGGAAATCACTTAAAGTTTGTCCTCCTGATTGGAGAGAGAGAAAAATGAGGAAAGGAAAGGGTAGGATCAATAGCTTCATCACCAACTGCCTATTAGACATTTCAAATTGGATTCCTATAGGGACCTCTAACTTTTAATGTCTAAAATAGGATTCATTATCTTTTCGTCAAAGCCCTCCCCTTTTCCAGACTTGCATGTTGCTGTCAAGGGCATGACCATTCTTTGAGTTACCCGGTTTGCAAAATAGGTTGTTGTTCAGTCATGTACAACTCTTTGTGACCCCGTTTGAGGTTCTATTGGCCAAAATACAGGAATAGTTTGCCTTTTCCAGCTCATTTCACAGATGAGGAAACTGAGACAAACAGGATTAAATGACTTGTCCAGGTCACATAGTTTAGAAAGTGCCTGAGGTGGAATTTGAACTCAAGTCTTCCTACTTTGCCAACAACTGCCCATCTGCAAAACTAGAGTCATCCTCCACTTCTTATTTTCCTTCATCTTACATGTTCAATCAGTTGCCAAGTGTTGTCAGTTTGTCTCAAATTCAATCCCACCTCTCCAGTCACATGGCCACCACCCTAATTCAGGCTTTCCTCTCTTCTCACCTGAACTATGGCAATAACCTTCTAATTGGACGTTCTCCCTGCCTCAAGTCTCTCCCCTTTTCCAGTCAATCCTCTGTACAACTGCCAAAGTGATTTCCTCAAAGGGAAGATCTATTACATAGAGAGATTGGCCAACTCTCTGTTGTCTCTGGGATTTAATACAAACCCACCTGTCTGGCATTTGATCAATCAACAGGTATTTCAGTATGTAAGCATTTAAGTATCCAGGTACTATGTGAAGCCCTGGGGATATTAAGACACAAGCCTGGCCCCAGTCAAACTTTCCAGCCTATAAATTTTTCACAAATGCTGCAGTACCTTCAATTGTTCTTTCTCATTTTTCCTCACACACAACACCCTCTGTCCTGTCTCCAAGCCTTTGTAGAGGCTGGCCTCCATTCCTGGAATGTACTGCCTCCATCTCGAAGAATTCCTGCTTCAGCACTCATTTAGCTGCCTCCACCTCCTACAGGAGGAGGCCTCACTTTATCCCCCAGCTGCTGGTGCCTTGGCCCAAAGACCAACTTGTAGTCATTTTGTGCATTTTTAATACTGTCTTAGATAGAAAGATACATAGATAGATGATAGATAAATAGATATCACCCCAATAGAACATAAATCCCAGGAGGCAAGGGCTGTATCATTTTTGTCTTTGTATGCTCAGCACTCAGCATAATACTTAGCATATAGTAGGCACATAATGGTAATAGCTAGCATTTATTAATAACAATAACAGCTAACATCTAGATAGCACCTTAAAATTTGCCATTACATATGTTATTTCCTTTGATCCTTCAACACCCTTGGGAGGGAAAGAGGTGCTCTTTTTCCCATTTTTCAGATAAGGGAACTGAGGCATAGGAGGTTAAATGACTTGTTACAAAGCTAGTAAAAGTCGGAGGCAAGATTGGAATTCAGGTCTTCCTGACTGCCAGTCCAACATCCTATGCACTGTCCTACTAACTTATTGATTGATTGACTAATTAATATTGGTCAAGACTAATAGCATACATGCTATGTAGACAAGACCAAGATATAATAGGTTCTCTCCCTATGTGGAATGAAGTACTGCTGTAAGTATAGATACCTTCTTTGCTCTGGATAGGGTTAGTACTGTCAGGAACATATTCTCAAATAGAAGCATGGCACTTATTCTACAGAGTACATTTTCTTTAACAACAACAAAATAGAGTTCCTTGAATTTTAACTGATGACAAAGAGTGTTATTAAACTGCGTTTCACATTCTATCTTTCTGTCTAGTTTGTAATAACCTATAAAGTCACTTGAAAAAGGAAACCTTATTTTCCCCCGTGCTTTCTGATACTACTACCCCCAGATAGCACGAAATATGTTGCCTTACAGTGGTTCACATGACTCCTCTGAACTCTAGATTTGTATTCAGGCCTCACCCTGAAAGGGAGCACCCATGACCCAAAATGCACCAAGTGAGATCACACCCAGTCCTCCAGCATTTTCACCCTAACTCCAGCCTGGAATCTGGACTCACTCCATTCTCTTGACATTTCTGTGAAGTTCTGAGCCTCCAGGAATAAATTGGAAGCAAAGAGGGGAGTGGACGTTGGCCTGATTGGTATTTCAAATGCCCGAAAGCAAGGTTTGCCGTGTAATAGAATTTGTGTACATTACCGTACTGGCATTACAGGGGTAATCGAGTTATCCACTCAGGTGTGACCAGGCCCCTGTTTGCCCAGAGCCCGCAGGTGAATAAATTAACTGTTTACATTGTCTGGAGGTGCCTATAGCAGGAGGGGGGAGAACAGAGCCAGATTGTCTGCTGGCCTCCTCTCTCTGTCTTGATTATTCTGTTTGTTTTACCCGTCTTTTGCCTTTGTTAATGGCTTCTCACTGGGGTTCCTCTCTTCCTGTTTAAAGCAGCTGTGCAGTGACCTGTCCTATTACATAGAGCTGACTGCATCTGTCAAGACTATTGTATTTCCAGGTGATTCCAAAGAATATAGAAAGCTCTCCCCACTTCTATTTACTTTTCCTCTTCCCCATCCCCATTCTTCGAAACAGACAGATCAGAATTCATTTCTATGGGAACATATTACTAAGTGCTCTCCTTCCATTCTGCTAAAACATGGCAGACCGATCAGTTCTTAGATTCAAGGACAACATGAGGGGTTCTTCCCCTAACAACATACCACCTGCCTTTGCTTCTGGTATTTCCAACACCTAGCTGTCTACAAGTCCTAAGCTAGAGATGTGGATCTCTCTTGTCAGCTCCATTCCACTTAACTACTTGGTAACCTAAAAGTAGGCAAGATTGGATTTTCATTCATTTATATGCTTTGAATTTATTAGACTATTCAGGCTGGTGAACACCTTAAGAAGTCATCCAGTCCATTCCCCTGAAGTCTTCCAGAAAACCCACTTCTGAACTATACCAGGTAAATAGAAGGAAAGGTTAGCCACCCTCTTTCTGGAAGCTTCTCCATATGTATATGTAGTCTAGGACTCCCTCTCACAATGGTAAATGGGTCCCCAGAAGACAATATTTCTTCCCTCAAAGTTTTAGAGGTAAGTTTGAGGAATTAGGGATTCTGATACTGTTACTCACAAGGCCCATCTAGCATGTTTGCCCCAAATCAATCAACCAGTTAACATTTCCTTACTATTAACATTACCTTTTACAAAGCAACATTTCCTGAGGTTTGGCAAGGACTGAATAGAAAAATATTTCCCCTGAACTGGGGGTGCACATTCCCCTCTAAATATTCACTGTATGCAGATGGAGAGTTGGTGAGCCTCCATATAGATATTACGAATGCTTTAAGACCTTCATTGTCCAGTCACCCCATTGCACATTCATACTCACAGAGGGATAGGGATAAGGACTGACCTTGTGATTTCATTAGTATAGAGAATTCTTACTTAAGGAAACTTCCTTTCCCAATACAAATAGATAACTCTTCTCTGTAACTTATCATTTTAGAGCACTAACGAAAACACTAAGAGGTTAAATGAGTTGCCCAGGATCACGCAGTTATGATGTGTGTGTTTACATGCACAAATATATACATACGTTTTATATATATATGTATATATACACACACATATAGTATATATTTGACCCATGTATACATATGTGTGTATGCATGCTTACGTACATACATATCTATGTGTATGCATATATACATATAAATAGTTCTGAGTGTTTCCTAATTCACCTTTGACTTATTTTCTTTAGTTGGATCCAGGTAGCAGCAATACTTAAGAGCTCTGTCCGCCTCTAGAACATCTACATTTGAGAGGCCTGAGTTGTGGCCTCAATCCATAGTGGAATCAGTTTGTACAGTATTAACTAGAGGAAATGAAAGCAAAAACAAGAAAATGAAAGCTAAGAAGTTCTGACTTAATTTCCCTAAGGTCATCTCTCTTGGTACAAGTGGGACCCTTGTCAAAGCAAGGAAGAACCAGTCAGGGACCTGATGAAAAGCCATTTCCTTCCAGAGCATAGATCTGATGGAAGGAATCATTCTCCAACCTCAAGCTGAAGTTCAGCAGCAACAAGCTAACCTCAAGGCAACCAGCTTGATCAGATTGAGGGTAGAGTAGCTCTACCCTACAGAGGGTTCCATGCTTGGCCTTCTCTGCTAACCCAAGATACATAAAAGAATCATCCAGTAGGTATCTCTTTAGTATTCAGTCCTTCTCCCTTTTCTCTCTGTCTCCCTCCCTCTGCTGAAAGAAAGGTCCTTCTTCATGAGGGGTCCTGAGAAGGGAAACAGCCCTGGGTTGATGGGGGAGGGGAGAAGGAACTTCATTCTCGAATTCCTACTGCACCCTACTGTTGCCCCACCAACTGTCTGAGTTTCCTTCAGTCTTGAGTCCCATAAAGACCAACTAGAATTGAAGGGGACTACAAGAGGTTTCCAAATAGGAATAAGTCCAGAAAAAGTTCATTTGTCCTTACAAAGATCTCTTAGTCCAGAAAGAGTTCATTTGTCCTTACAAAGATCTTTTGAGATAGAGACGCTCCCAGCAAGCTCTATTCACAAGGAGAAGACATAGTTCCTGAGCCTGGTATCTTTAAAATTCAATTCAGAAAGACTTGAGTCCAAAGTCACGGCTCAGGTATTCTCTAAGTGCATGACCCAAGGCAAGTCACTTTTGCCTATCTGTACCTCAATTTCTTTATATGTAAAATGAGAAAGTTGGACTTGATGGCTTCTAAGGTCCCTTCCAGCTATAAATTCATGATTCTATATTGTTTGTTGTTCATTCACTTTTATGGTCATGTATGACTCTTCATGACCCCATTTGGGCTTTTCTTGGCAAAGGTACTAGAATGGTTTACTAGTTCCTTCTACAGATCATTTCTCAGGTGAAGAAATTGAGACAGACAGGGTTAAGTGACTTGCCCAGGGTCACCGACTAGTAAGTGTCTGAGGTCCAATTTGAATTCAGGAAGATGAGTCTTCTCTGACTCCAGGTCTGACTCTTTGTGCACTATTGTGCCACCTAGCTTCCTGTGGCTTATGATTCTGTAAGCCTATGATAATTCAGCAAACATTTATTGGCTTGTATGGGCAAGATACTATGTTAGGGCACTGAGGATATACTCCAATAGCACCATGGATCTGAGATCTTATCAATGCAAGTATTATCTCTATGGGATGCAGATCACAAACCATCCCTGCCCACCCAGCCTATGCAACTCTTGTCTATATCCTCCTATAAATTCAACATGAGGGCAGTGGGGGTCCACCCAATATGCTAGGGACTTTCTTTGCTCTCTCTGAGATATAATACAATACAAATGCTAGTCATCAGTTATGCTTCACTCTCACCATGTGACTAACCCATCTTTTTTATTCATGTATTTATTATCTATCTTTGCAATATATACTTATATATTCCTTTATAACAATTTTAGAATATCTACATATATATTTATATGTGTAGGTATATATACATACATATATATATGTATACACACAAACACACAACGACAAAATAGTCACTGCTTTGAGCAGTACTTCTACCAGAGTAAATAGCAGAGAGAGAGAGAGAAAGGTCACCAAAAAGTCTTTAAACTTTGCTCTTAGGGAACAAAAGAGAATCAGTGGAAAAGGGGTTATCTCACCAGAACTCTTCTGAGTGACCCTATAAAAACCTCCTTTTTTTGCTCCAAAAACACAAAAGAGCTCTGCTCAAATAGAGAGACCCAACAGCACAGACAAAAGATCTCCTTGGGAATCTACTGTGTCTTATTCCAAGAGACTGTCGTTGGCTACCTCTGTTCCCATGAAATGGGTAATGGAGACAGCCAGGGGACTTCTTGTACACAAGGCAAACTGAAGAAAAATGTTAGTGTCCAGAGCTAGTGTTGTCAATATCATGCTCATCGAGAAAAGCACCTGCTGCTCCCATCCTACTAAGTACTTCTATTCTCAGGTACCAGGTAACTGCATTTCGACTTAATTCCCCAACTTCCACTTTGAGGGCTTTAAAATATATTGAAGGGGAAAGTGGGTAACAAAGTAGACCACTCTGGCAAGTACCCAGTGAATGATCATTTTGTTCCTTCCTTTGGGAATTCAGGTTTTAAAGGCTTTAAATCCTTCCTGATGAAGGAAATTAGCTTTCTCTTCCCCGCCCCCCTCCCCCAAACTCATATACACATGTCCTCTTCCTCTGTGTGGAGATGCTGCAGCTCAGTGCCATGGTGGGATTTTAACTCCCTTCAGTGGCTCCAGATTGTGGGCGCTTGTGCGGGCTTCCTCACACGTAACCGATTGCTCCTGAGAGCCTGCCTCTCGTAAATTACTTTGCACGATGCCCACGACCACCGCAGAATTCAAGTTTGAATAGAGCAGGAAAAAGGTGTTTGAAAGGCCTGTTCACTCAGCTGCATTTTAATTTCCTTTTCAATCTTGTCCCAATTAATTTCACAGAATTAATCTCACAGAAGCAAACTCGGCAGCGTTGAGGCTGCAGTTTTAGTGTGGCGGGCAGTCGCTCTGCCTGAACATGAAATAGGAGCTAATATAAAAATCCATCTGCTGTGTTTGAAGCACACGCCGGCTGCCAATCAGTCCTGTCTGACATTCCAAGCATCAACAGCGGGGAAAAGCGATTTGGGGGTTAGTGGCCATCAGTACTTGGAGGGAGTTCAACAACAGGTGTACTCCCCAAATCCATCCAGCCTGGGCACCGGGCATAACAGGGCAGGTGCTGAATCACCCTCTGTGTGATATCATTCCCTGGTATAGCATCTTCTGTCCGAAGATCTCAGTGACTTCATGCAGACCAATATTGCTATGGCGAATGAACATCATTCCCCTGTCAATTATGGGGAAAGGAGGCATGGAACCTAGAGTGGGATGAAAGAAATCATTGGTCCTGGTTTCCAAGGCATGGGCACTCTTATCTCTGCCTATCTATCTCTCTCCGTCTCTTTATCTCTGTTTATCTGTCTCTGTCTCTTTTATGTCTCTTTCTGTCTCTCTCTCATCTCTCTATGTCTGTCTCTGTCTGTGTTTGTCTGTCTGTCTCTCTCTCTCTGTCTCTCTATCTCTCTCTCTCTCTCTGTCTGTTAGCTCCATGGCCTTTACAAGAATCCTTCAGAACTTTCTTTCTAGATAATAAAGGTGTATGTTCCTTACATGCCAAATGACTCATACCTACTCTTAAATAAATAAATTCCCATTATGAAAATAAGCCTCCTGTGCCAGCAAGTAATTTACAATGATAACATGAACTGCTAAACAGATAGATGTGCCTGTTTAAAGGGGAAAAAAGGAGTAGAAAACAAGCTCTCTGTCTCTATCTCCTTTCTTTTCTCCTCACCTCTCTCTCCTTCTTTGCCCCCATCTTATGCAAAAGTGCCTGAAAGTTGGATCTTTGGGATGTGGAATGACTTTTCCCCCTCAGGGTTTCAGTTGCCTATATAATCAAAGCACGTTAGCTCAGGACTGGGGCAGGATTATAACCCTACCCTACCTGTCCTTTTCTAGTGTACACAGCCTTAGAGCAACAAGTTAGACATATATATAAGTTCCCAGAAGAGATGTCCTGTGGACAATTCAGACTTAACTGGTCTAATGATGACAGGAGAACATCCTCATAATTGAGAATGTTTAAGGCCTTATCATTGCTTTCTTTGCTGCTGGGAGCCCTGGTGCCAGGTTCCAGTGTAGCATTCATCCTCAGCTGCTGTCAGGTTGGCATGGGCCTGCCCATAAGGCCCAGTCTGGCTTCTAAGGGACTCAATTCATGCTGTTGCCCAAGGTGGCACTTAGCCTCTAAGAGCTTAAACTCATATGGGATTCTGACCCTCTGTCCCCTACCCTGCTGTTTGATCTCTGATGCAGCAAGGCCAGTGTCAGCAGCATGGCTGGAGTATGTTAACAAAACATGACCTCAGTTGTCAGAGGATCTCAAAGTCCAGGGTTCTCCACTCATCCCTTCCAAAGGCTACTTTTTCAAATGTCAACCCTTCCCTTCCCCTCTCTAAAAGTATGCTATAAGAATTACTGGAATACAGAATACTTCGAATTTTAAGTGTGCTAAGTTGGATGTGACCAACCCCCCCATAAAAACAGATGTTAATTTTCTCAGTTGCTTTAAATGAAGGGAAAAAAAATAGGTATATATATATATATATATATATATATATATATATACATATGTATATATATATATATATATATGTGTGTGTGTGTGTGCATAGGTATATATACATATATACACATATACATATATACATACATATAGATAGATGTGCACATATATATGTGTATATGTATATATACGTATGTATAATTTCTGGTTTTTCAGAGAAAGGAGGTGTTTGGTGACATCTAGTGTTCATTTAAGTTTTCCTCAGGAACGCTTCCCTTCAATTTGTCTGGGTGTGGTGGGGGAGGGGAGGCACTATTGCAAGGCCATATGGGGGTGAGTAGGGGG
>CM053770.1:526302999-526335129 GCA_028658325.1 Potorous gilbertii
AGAAAATGAGCTTCCCTCCTGCCCCCCATCTCCAACGGAGAGAATCAAGATTAATAAAAATAATTCTTCAGAGAACGATCCCACTCCATCCTGTCCTATTTTGCACCAAACAACCTCAATAACCTTACGGCAACAGTAGAATAACTTTTTTTTTCCACGTTCTTTATAAAAAAGGGGGGGGGGGAGAATGCTACCGGAAAAGACAATCTTCTAAAATTATTTTAAAATAAAAAATATCCCAGCCTCCGCCCCCCCCCCTTTCGTTGCACTTTAGATGAACCTGTGATATTGTAGCAATGGCCCTTGAAGTGCAGTCGGGAGGTGATTTAGGAGAATATTAAAGGCAAAGTGGAGATTCGAGGCGCCTCTCTCAGGGAGATCTGGAGAAATACGCAGCACAGATGGGCCGAGCAGATTAAACATTTCCGTCACATTGTTTCCAAATTGTGTTGTGGTGCCTGAGGCTGGTACTGCGGTCAGAACAAAACAGAGCCGCGCAAAGCTGGGAGCTGCTTCGTTTATGGAATACATATTAATACGACAGTCTCACATGGTATGGCAATCCTGTCGGCTCCGACTGAATGGGTACATTCTCTATTGTTCCTGAATGCCATCCTTTCTGCCGGGCCCTCCTGGTTAGCCATGGGTGCCCCTCTCTTCCCAGTTCTTCTATCCCACTTTCGACTGCAGTGTCTTCCTCTCCCTTCCCTGATGTATCTCTATACGCCCAGTCTGGACTTTTAACTTCACTGCCCTATGTCCTCTCTGAGCACACGTGAAAACGCACCATGTTCCATGCAGCCTACCCTATAAACATCCAGTTTGAGCTTTTAGAACAATAGTCATCCCCAGTTCTTGTTCAATACCGGAGAAACTCTAGACTGAGGAGGCTGACTCTTCCTCTCCCTTTAAGCAATCAAAATATTCTTCTTTCCTTCTAAGTACATATTCAGACCCAACGCATTACTTGTCCTACCCGGCCTTTGTACGAATGCTATTAGATGCCTATCTACATCTCTCTGCCCCCTGACTGAACTTGGCCAACAGGCCACTTAGCCTATTTTAGCACATCAGAACCATCCACCACCAGTTCACAGAATTATGTTTAGCAAGTTCCCGGTAACAACAAATAAATAATGGTTCAACAGAGCGATGTTAATAATTCATTTTTATTATGATTTATTAGACCAAAATTCTGAATAATGAAAGAGAAGAAAATGATTGCCAAGAATCCAGGACAAGGAGACTGATTGGCAACCCCTCCAAGTGGCCAGAGGTTTATAGCAGAATGCAAAGCTCTGAACCTTTCATAGGTTCCAGCTTCCCCTAATTCACTGACCACCCAGCTGACCATTTCCCCTCTCCTTCTGAAAACACTCAACATAAAACCACTTGTGCTGGGAAATTGGCACCTGTTTGCCTGTAGTGAGTCATTCTGCCTTCCAACCTTGTTTTTCTCAGAAGTTAGAGGGGGTGGTATTTACCATGGAGCTCTGACTTCATTTAATTTTTGACATTCTAAGAAGGCAATAAATTTTCAGAATAGCTCTGGCACCAAGCAGGATTTTAAAAGTTATAAAATTCTTGGCCAATCCAGAATAATAATCTGACCCCAGAATAACACAAAATCTGCATTGTTTATAAATTAGAATTCTCTGTTAGAAAAAAAAAACTAATGATAATATATGATACACCACCACTAATAAGAGAAATAAGCAATCATAAACCAATAATTCTGAGACTGATTAGCCTTTGCTGTACATATATCAATGAATCATTGATTGTCTGTGTTAAGAACTGATCAATTGTTCTCTGCAGTACAATCATATTGTTTACAAAACCTGATGGAATGAGCTTAGGATATTGAAAAGTACAAAGATATAAGAAATTTTCAGGGACTTCTGTCCCATTGAAGCCTAGGGGATCTCCATTAGAGAGGAAAGAGAATTTCCAAGAAGGAAGTTTTTATCATTAATGCCCTCAAGAGCAATGACCGTGTCAAATAACCCATTCCAGAAACCATCTTGTGGGTTTGGAATGAAGCCCTTAAAAGACACAACTTTCCAGTCACTGTCTATTAGGAATAAACCAGCTTAGTTGTCTCTGTTGCCAAGGAAGAAATGGTCCCTTCAGCAAGGAAGATGAAACTCATTGTGGAAGACTTGAATCACACTGGGAAAGCCAAGCCTGGAAACACAGAATCCAAGCTCTTCTTTTATCCCAAGAAAGCAAGGCTAGGCTGGATTGATGAGGTAGGCCCAGGCCTCCAAGACCACAGAGGCTTCCTTTTCCTCTTACCCTAAAGGAGGATAGAGAAATGCCTTTTGTTGAAACAACCCAGGACTCACTGAGCCTGGAAATTGAATTCTCATCCCAGGACAGAGTGGTCATTCCAGGTCATGTCTGTGCTACTCCAGGGGAGCAGTGTAAGAGATTATACAAATAGGAACCAGCAGGGAGGAGAGAAATTAAAATGTAGCAATCACGTAGTGGGGGTATTTAATCTCTTTTAAGGCTTATGATGGGCGCCTGCTGTTTTTCCCCTGATATCCCCTGACACCTACTGACAGGGTATTTGCAGCACCACACAGGGACTCAGGGCCCTGTGACAGGAGGAACACTAAGGAGGTCCGTGATAGTCTTGAAGCTATAAAGAGCGACAGGGAAACCACTTGAGGCAGATTCAAGCTGTGCGATCCGCCCGTTGTTGGTGGCCATACTGCTTTTTTGTTTATAGAATTTGCTGTTCTTTTTTATGGCAGGTTTGGTGGGGCTTTTTTTCCTTGTTGATGGAGATTAGCTGCATAAATCCTTTTATGGGAATGCCGGATCCCCCATAAACGCTGTTGATGGTTGCTGATGAGGAAGGAGGAGGACTGCGTCTATTTCAGGTTGCTCTTCCATACAGAAGCTGCTCTGTCCTCCAGCCAGAGATAACCGGAACCAAATAGCCATTCTTTTTCCAGTTCTTTCATTATTTGGGTAGAAGGAGGGTCATGGGGTGAATGAAGATCTGGGAAGAGGTTAATTGAGCCTAAAGCTTTTTATGGTGAGAGGATTCATTAAAGTAAAAGCTTCTAAAAACGTAGCATGGCCGGAAACAGGGACAGCTATGGAAATAATGTTTGGACTCTTGTAGTCTTACCTGGAAACCTTTATGGTTGACATCTAAGAGTTATAAAAGTGCCAGATGTTGGGATAACATAACTACCTGTGTGCATGAAGAGTTACCTCTACGTATGTGTTAAAACACGAGCCCTAGTGTCTTTTAACAATCAGTTGAGGCATGGTGCTCACTCCCTTGATGCTGGTGAAGGATCCACTTCCCCAGTAAGGGTTAAGTGGCTCCACAATGTTAGCTTATAGTCAGTCTATCCCAGTATACAAATGGGGAAAATTCAGCCTATGGTGGGAGCATTGATTCTATGAATCCTGTCCTCCCTTGCTACCCAAAAAACTAAAATACAAGAATCAGCAACTTCATCCAAACTCGAGTAAATTAACACCTCCAGACAAGAGCAGAGTTCACTCTGCGCTGGGGTCTGCCTGGCTGAGCCAGTGTTCTCTTCGTTTTAATAGTTTAATAAAAATTAGCATAATTAACGAACATCTGTATGATCCAGAGTGGTGCAATTTGGCACTTGGAAACGAGGGCTTAAACATGATTGCTGTGAGTTTAATGTTGTTTTAATTCTTTCTGGCACTGTGCAGTGAAATAAACGTTTGGTGGTGATCGTGCTCGGCCGGATCTAATTTGCATTTTTCTCCCTTTGATTATGAGCAATTGTGGACTCCCCAGCAATTCATCAAAGCAGAAATTATTTTAAAATACCTCGTGGTGTTCTGCCTGGGCTATAGCAGTGCATGTGGGGGTGGGGTGGGGGAGAGTGAAGGAAAAGCTTAGTTTTCTCCATTCATGCTTTAAACATCTCAGGCCCATAGCCCTTCTGGTACTCTGCCATGGGACAAAATTTGAAAGAGCGAGGCAGATTCTAGGCCCACTAGGTCCCCAGATTAAGTTCCCAGGCTCTGATGGCAGGATGTAGTCTCCGAGGCTCAGTACTATCCTTCTTGCATTGCTGTATATTTCTTTTTGTTTTCAAGGACTGAGGGCTTTTTCCACTTGTTTCAGTTATTGCCACTGTGGTAATGCTGTTGCATCTGAAAACAGTAGGGTCCAGTGTTCACCTCAAGCAAAACAACACAAACTTGGAGCAGGCACCTCTACAGTGCCCTTTGGAGCCTCATCTGCTTACTCCCTCTTTTCACTAACAGAGAATAGTTTCCCCAACTTTTAATCTCCACTGACCTAGCATCATCTAAGGGAGAGGCCCTGAAGCATAAGCCTAGGGCCCTGCCTGAACTCCCAAAGCAGGCATGCCACATCTTCGATGGTATCTGGCAGGTAAATCCCGAATCTGTAACACATAGTTAAGCCATTTTGATTAGGAAAATCTCAAACCACATCGTAGCTTTAAGCCTCCAGCCCCCTACTTATGAGGTAGCAAAAGGGCTAAGATTACAGTTTTTACTTTTGTTCTGAGATGGACTCTGTGGACTTGAGTGCTACAGTTAGGTAATAGGTAGATAGCACAGAACAGAACTACGGAGGTAACAGTAGAGAAGGCTTTAACTCTGGTACAACTTAGTATAGAGTGGGATGGAAGAAGGAAAAGTGAAAACAATACAGACAAACACCAGAAGAGGAATCTTTTTGCACCTCCAAACAAGGTAACCTTAGGCTTAGTGGAGGGAAGGAAAGAGGGGAGTGGATGGACAGAAAGCATTAGTTTAGGCATTTTTTTTTCTTTTAAGAGCATCTGATCACAAAGAAAATATTTCCCAGCACTTTCAGGCCCAACCCCTTTGGTCGAATGTGTGCTTTTCTTTGGTGCCAGAGGAGTCATTTGAGAAGACTGGCTGTCTCCAGGGATGGCTCCAGCTGCTCTCTTTCTGCCACCTACCTTGGATCTGTAAGCCTACTCAATCACCAGGGGAAACTACCAGAGATATAACTAAGTCTGCTCTTTAGAAAAATGTCAAACCTTCATCTAAGAATGTAGTCTCTGCATTACCTTGGTGATGGGTCATAATTCAGAGCTTCTTCAATAACCCCAGCAGGTGTAGAGAGGTAGCTTTCGGTTGCATAAATGTAATCCCAGAGATCAGGAAAGTAGGCAGTAAAAAAGGAGACAATGCTGAAACCGCCTAGGTTGTTTGACTTGGAATAGACCTAGAAGACATAGCAGGGGCTGTGAGAAGAGCAGTGGATTTGAATCAGGCAGACTTGGATTCCCCACTTTTCAACATTTACTAAATGTGCAATAAAAGGCAAAATCACTTAACTCTTAACCTAAAATGAGGAGATTGGACTGGACAGCTTCTATACTCCAACCATTACCCTCACCTCTCTCCTACGACAACTCTGGACTCTGACCCTGGGGTGATGCTAGATTCTGAAAACAAGATTCTGCCTCATCTTGCCCAGAACCAGGCCTCCCCTGTCCCTTCTGGGACAACTCCATACCAGATCACTGCTTGAGTGCTCCCTCTCCCCTTTCCAGCTCCCCTTATATATGACCCCCCAATTAGAAAATAAGTATACCTAGAGCTTAGGACAGTGCCTAACACATAGTAAACACTTAAATAAATGCTTTATCTATTTCTCTATCGCCTTTCAGTTTTCCCATGAGAATGTTTTAAGAGACAGACAGCATCATGGCCAAATCCCAGCAGTGACTCTCTTCCCTCCCTCTGTTTCAGGAGTATAACATGTATGGCTGGTGGGTGGGAGAGCTGAACAACCTCATCGGGATTGTACCAAAGGAGTATCTCACATCTGCCTTTGAAATGGAAGAAAGATGAAGCCTGCCAGGTATGGGACCTTATCCAGAGCACTCCTGCTTGTGAATACAGACAGATGGGGTTTGTTTCCTTCTCTGCAGAAAGAGTAGAGTTCTCAGTAAAATGTCCTACCACATCACACGGGAAGGTATTTCCTTCGTCAGTAAATATTAGCCAGTTAATTTACCCTCCATAAGAGATGGACTTGGGATTATTTGTTGGTTTCTGGTTTGGGTTCATCCTAAATTCAATTCAACAAACATTTATTGAGAGTCTGCTGTGTGCAAAACCTAGTGGATAAAATGCTGCTCTGAGACAGCAGGAACACCTGGTTCAAATCCTACCACTGACAGTTTCCACGGAACCTTTCAGCACTGTAAGTATCTCTCAAAGAGAGGTAGGAAATGTAGATGGAGCATTGATAGGGGAGGTTCCTCAATGGGAGCTTTCTAAACCAATGAAATCTTAGATCCCGTAAAGGTTTTATATGACAATAGGGAAACAAAGGAAAAACAAGCTTTCCTAACTTCCAGGAGTGTACTTCCAACTAGAGGGATACAGATGAACACAAGCAATAGATAGAAAATTATTTAAAGATATTTCAAAAAGGAGGAATGTGAACCACTGAGGAGATGAGGCATGATCTCATACAGAGGTTGGCATCTTTGGAGCAAAGTAGGGATTCTGTGAGGCAGAAGGGAGTGCACTACAGGCATGGCAGACTGCCCTGCAAAGGCAGAGTGGCAGGGCATCAGTATGTACATGTATGTATCAGGGAAGCACATTAGCTAACCTGCCAGCTTCACCATGAAGGAGAGCAATATGAAATAAGACTGAAAAACTATACCACATTTTCTCCCAGGATCCCTTAGTACCATCTACATACCCTTTATCTGTGCCATAGAATAGGATGAAGTTTACCAGCCTTGATGGAGGCAAACCCAAAGGTTTGTTAAGGCTTGATGAATATGAACTACCCTAAATCACCAGATTTCAAATGGTGCGCACATGTGCACGCATGCATGCGTGTGTGTGTGTGTGTGTGTGTGTGTGTGTGTGTGTGTGGTGTTGGGAAAGATCTGGACTGGTGGTATAGAGGAGTCATGATACTAGAAAGATGCTAGCCCCATCTGGCTTGAAGAAGGGTAGACTATCTCTAGTTGGGGATGGGGTTTTGTGTTAGAGGTGATACTAGTGGGCCTTAGAATTTCTTAGATTAGAGTTGGCTACAGTATATCAAGGGAGAAAAAGGCAAATTTGGGAATTAGAAAGGTACACAAAGATGGATCTTGTTTTCCTATGCCCTTGATAAACCATCGGGTAGCAACTTAAGCTAGTCCTTGGAGCCTTGACTCCAGACTCTGCTGTACATATCCTGGATCATAGCTACAATCAAAGGGTGTAAGTTCAAATCCCACCTCTCATACTTACTATTTGACTTGGAATAGACCTAGAAGATGTAGCAGGGTCTATGGGAAGGGCAGTGGATTTGAATCAGGAAGACTGGGATTCCCCACTTTTCAACATTTACTAGATGTACAATAAAAGGCAAAATCACTTAACACTTAACCTAAAATGAGGAGATTGGATTGGACAGTTTCCATACTCCAACTATCACCCTCATCTCTCTCCTATATTCCTCATGTATAAAGGGCCAATTCTTCATGTATAAAAATGAGGGGAAGGGGCTGGGACTTGATGACTTCTGAGGTCCATTCCTTCTCTAGATCTATGATACTGTTGTCCCTCTCTAAAGAGGACTCAGCCTGTAAACTGCTGCTCTTGTTAAGGAAGTCTTTCACATATGCACTGGAAGAACCCGTTCCCTTTGTTCACTTCTTCCAAAGGATTATAGACATTAGAGCTAATGGGGACCTCTGAGAGCACTTCAGAGTGATTTTCCCGAGGTCACTCAGTGGCAGATTGAGATTTGAACTGGGTACTCTGACTCTCAATCATGCCACATTTCCTAAAATATTTTGCACTTGAATTTTGAGGGGAGGGGGCAGTGGGGAATGGACCTGGACATGGCCTTACATCAGAGCTGATTAAATTGTAACTTTAGGGTCAGAGTTGCCTGGGACACTGAAGGTGTCCATGATGCTCATGGAGTCACTTAAGTGGTGTAAGAGGTCAGAGGCCGAACTCAAACCCAAGGCTTGGCTCTCTACTTACCCACCACACTGCCTTCTTGACTTGAGTGCGAATCAGATTTAAGTGAGGCATAGTTGAGCCATCACCCTCAGGATGTCTTTGGTCCCCTTTGAGAACGAAGGACGAACGCTGCTAGCCATGCTACCTCGTATATTGCATCCAAAATGTCTACAGATGCTGAGATCATGAAGAGCATTAAAAACTTCTTTTCATCCTTCACCTCATAAAAGCAAAGTCTTATTTCCCTTGCACCTCGAGGACCCACAGTATATGTCCTCTCCAATCTGCCTTTTTGGGGCAATAAATGGGATGTGAAACAGTCATAAAGCAAATCCCATCTTGACCTCAAAATATCCCCCCTGACACCAGATAACCCCACCTTTTCTGTTGCTTTTCAGCCCTGAGTCTTCATGAGCCCATTTGGGATTTTCTTAGCAAAGATACTAGAGTGGTTTGCCATCTCCTTCTCCACTTCATTTTATAAATGAGAAAACGGAGACCAACAGGGTTAAGTGACTTGCCCAGGGTCACCTGGCTTCAAAGTGTCTGAGGCCAGATTTGAACTCAGGTCTTCCTGACTCCAGGCCCAGCACTTTATCCTCTGAGGAACCTTTCCTAATTTAGTGTCATAGAATTTTGGATTTAGAGGCAGAAGGAACCTTAGAAATTATCTGCACCCCATTCATTTTGTAGTCCCAGAGAGACTACTAAGTTAGTGAGAGGCATGCTCAGGATCTGAACCTTGGTCCTCCCGGCACTGAGTCTAGTGCTCTTTCTACTTTACTTCTTTTCCCTTGAAATTATAACAAAGAAGTGGGTGTGATAGAGAATCCTTCAGTCCCTGCTGCTAGAGAAGCTTGAATTCAAGAGTTCTGAGCTGCCTATGCTAAAGCTGATCAGGTGTTTACATTAAGTTTAGCACCAATGGGCTGAGCTTCAAGGAGGTAGGGGGACTGGCTAGGAAGGAGTTAAATGGCCCAAGTTGGGAAAGTAGAGCAAGTTAATCAGTTTGATCAGGCCCATGAGAGGCTACTGCACTTCCAGCTTGGGCAGGAAAGATGATGGAGGGAAGGAGAGAGAGGCAGAGAGAGGAAAGGAGGAAGGAAAAGAAGTGTAACAGAGGAGAAGTGAAATTATTGGTTGATCTGATTTCTAAATCACAGTGGATAGAGTGCTGGGCCTGGAGTCAAGAAAACCTGAGTTCAAATTTGACCTCAGGCACTTTGGAGCCAGGTGACCCTGGGCAAGTCACTTAACCCTGCTTGCCTCAGTTTCCTCTTCTGTAAAATAAGCTGAAGAAGGAGATGGCAAACCACTGCAGCATCTTTGCCAAGAAAACCCCAAATGGGGTCACGAAGAGTTGGACACAACTCAAATGTCTAAACAGCAAAACAAGCTACCTCTAGCACAGCCATATTTGATTTTTCTAGCGATGTCAATAGGCCTGCTCCGGCCATCCCCTTTTACCTCCTTTCCAGTCAAAGGAGAGAAATACTTTCACAGGTAGGGAAGTAAAGGCTTGGGCATGCCAGTGGAAGCCAGGCATGCCTCCTTCCAGATAAACACTGGCTTCCTTTTGTTTGTCCGTTATCAGTTTCTCCCTCTTCTGGCTCTCACTGAAATGAAGCAGTAGCTGTGGACAGCTCCCTGTGGGGACTGGCCTCCTGGCAGATTGAGGAGTCTTCAGCAGACTCCTTTATTCAGCTGTCTGTGTCCAACCCTGGCAACAGTGGTTTCAATGACAGTGATGGCCCTGGAGATAATGGGGGGAAGGAGCCCTTTAGCCAGTAGCAGACTATCAGTAATCTGTCTTCTGTGTCCTCCTTTCCCATTGCCTGATACAACTAAACCTCCAGCAGGTATGTTTCCAATTATATCATCCTCTCCACACATTACATTTTGAAAAATGGGGAAGTTGGGTGACTCTGGAGACTTTCCTCTGAAGTGGCTGGTTTGGGTTCAGCTGTTGGGAATAGTGGTTGAAGGTCACTGTCATGGAACACGGTAGGTGAGACCTCTGCCTCACCGTACTTTGGAGAAAAAAAAAGTCATAAGCCAGAAACTTAGGATATTGATTTCGGGCTGGTAATAGATTCTCTGTTCCATGGGGGAACAAGGTAAAGAAAGGAAGAAGATTTTGTGTGTGTGTGTGTGTGTGTGTGTGTGTGTGTGTGTGTGGAGAGCAAAATGGAAGAAAAGAGAGAAGATAGAGGCAGAGAGACCAAGACCCTCCCTTTCTATCAGTCAGCCATTAAGAGCAATATTAAGAGGCCAGAGGGCCAGTGGGGCTGGGCCCTCCTCAGTGCATGGAGTGCTGAAAGAGTAGAAGCCACTAGGTGGCAGTAGCTATTAACAATTCACCCCAGAATGTGGCCCACTCCTTTCAGAAATAAAATGTTGGGGGTGGGGTTGAAAGGAGGGTCATTGTACTGCCCCGGAAATAGGAGCAGGTGAAACTGCAGTGACTAAAAAAACCTGGAGTAGGTCACGCTACTGTTAGTCACCCTCTCTCTCCTTAACCTCCCCTTATACAAGATGTTCTCTCCCAAGCAGGGCAGCTCTCTTCTTTAGGAGCAAGTGTACTAAGTGGTAGAGGCAAAGGACCTGGATTTAAATCCTACCTCCCACCTGTGTGGCCATGGGCAAGTTACTTGCCTGTCTGACTCAACTCATCTGTAAAACAAGGTTGTTGAACTTGATGGTCTTTTCCAGCTCTAAACCCTCTAATTCTTATATAATTTTGTTTTCAATTGTGTCCAATTCTTCATGACCCCATTTGGGGTTTTCTTAGCAAAGGTAGTGGAGTGGTTTACCATTTCATTCTCTAGCTCCTTTTACAGATGAAGAAACTGAGATAAACAGGGTGAAGTGACTTCCCCAGAGTCACATAGCTGGGAAGTATCCGAGGCCAGATTTGAAGTCAAGAAGATAAGTTTTCCGGACTCCAGGACTTGCACTCTATCCACTGCACCACCTAGTTGCCCTAATTCTTATATAATAGCAACTTCTAATCCTCTAATGTCTCCTTTTAGAGGTTCCCTTAGGGAAGATGGAGATAGAGCTAGGTGAAAGAGAGGAAAAAAGAAAAAGCAAAATGCCAGATTTTCCTACATCCTGCTCAACTTTGGGAGCCTAACCTAGTGGCTCTCAAACAAACCATGATTCCTTGAGAGTCCTCAAGACCCTTTTAGTCACCTGAGGGGATCCCAAAATTCAAAACTATTTTCATAATAATACTAAGATGTTTTAATTTCCAATATGGCAAATATTAATACATAACCCAAATATTAATACATAACACATAAGCAAAAGCATTCTGGGGGTGAGGGATCCTCGATTATTTTTAAGTGTATAAAGGCATCCTTGAAGCAAAGATGTTTTGAGAACTGCTGGCCTAATCTGTGGGGTTTGACTTCACCCTGGGCACAAGGCAGAATCCTGTTAGACCAAAAGCACAGAAAGGGGAGTAGACAAAACTCGCCAAGTCTGCCAAGCCCCTCAACAGTGGGCATCTGATTCATTTTCAACCTTACTTCTTACCCCACTATCATCAAAAAATCAACCTGTGCCTGAAAAAGAAAGATGGGAAAGACAGAGAACTGACTGAGGAGCCAGGAAAACTGGGGTTTAGGTCCCTCCTGTGACACCTAACTATAGTGTGACCCTTAGTCCCTTAACCTCTCAATGTTTTAGGTCAGAAGTGTCAAACAGGCCCACAATACTCCAAAAGCTGCCCAAATCAGATCAAAATGTAATTGGGATATAGTTAACAAAATAAATAAAAATATAATAAGACAAAGATAATGTGAGTGTGAGGTTTTCTAAGTCAACATGGGACCAGCAAGGATCCTTAGGTTTGGTTCCCTGGCCTCCTGTTTTATTTGAGTAGGACAGAAAACTCCCTAAGGCTACAGACTGCAGAGAGGGTGCTTACTTGTTTGGTAAAGGGAATTTCCTCCCTTGGAACTTCTCTAGACCAATGAAATCCTGGATCGAGTCACCATCCATGAAAAGAAATTAGGCTAGACTTAAAAGGAAGAAGCATGAGATCAAGTCAAATCAGTAGAAAGTGGGAATCTACAACAGTCCTGATCCTGGCCATTAGTTATATCCCGGACTTTTTTTTTAAATCAATAAAAATGAAACAGGCCCCATCCTTCAGGAACATGCTGCCAGAATCTTGCTGGCAGCTAGGTGGTGAAGTGCCTGAAGGCAGAAAGACCTGAAAGACCTGAGTTCAAATCCAGCCTCAAACATTTATTATCTGTGTGACCCTGGGCAAGTCATTTAACTCTGTTTGCCTCAGTTTCCTCATCTATGGAAAACCACAGTAGTATCTTTGCCAAGAAAACCCCAAATGGAGTTGAATCAGATATGACACAACAACCAGAGTCTTGCAGAGTCTGCTGAGGGCATAGCAAAATAAAAGAATTGAATTGAAATAAATATAAAATATATACAAAGTAATGGAGGAGGGGGTGAAATCAGGAAAGGTCTTGTGTAGAAGATGGCGAAAAGGTTGAAAGGAAATAGGAATCCCAGAAGGCCTCAGAGAGGAAAAAACATTTGGGGGGGTGGGGAAGAGAGGGTTGGAAAGAGGAACCTGTGCAAAGGAGTAGTGGTGGAATTATTTAGATATAGAAAGGGGTGCCAAAAGTTGAGTGAGTGGGCACTGCCTACTGGATGGATCTCCCCTGAGGGAAGTCTTGTCCTGGATGGATGGTGGGATGGGACCATCAGGGAGTAGGTAGCTCCTACAGTCTTTCTACCCAGAATCTCAGCCCACTCAGACTGATAGCCATCAGCCTGGCCAACTGCTACCAGATTGCAACCCGGTAATCAGATTACCATGACTCTATTTGACTCCCCTAACTAAATCACCACCTTACTGCCTGCAACTAACTGGATAACTGGTGCATTACACCATTTAACTAACTGCATTACATGCAAGATGGCTTCATAATCTAGACTAATTCCTTCGGCATGTGAAATAGGAGAAGGGTGGGGTAGATGGTTGGGGTTTTTTTCTCTTCTTTCTTCCTAGTCTGCTTCCCCATTTTAAAAGGGGAGGTTAGAGCTAAACTCCCAAATTTTAAAAAAAAATCATCAAAAATACTCTTGCCTTTAACAAAATGATATACACATTTACTCCCAGGAATATACAAGAAGCAGTAGGGTGGGCCCTATGAGTTTTAACCTGCTGTTGGAGATTTAGTGTGAGAGCAGCAGAAGTTGTCTTCTCAAACCCCTTTTTGCTTTCCTTATTCTGTGCTCACCCACACAAAGGGACAAACATGCCTCAAATTTCTAGCTTAGTAAGACCTAAGATTTATTAAAGGCAGCATGCTGTGATAGCAACAGCACTAGACCTGAAGTCAGGAAGACCTGAGTTAAAAATCTAGCTTTTAACACACACCACCTGTGTGTCCATGGACAAGTCCCTTAATCTCAGACAGCTGTTTGTGGCTATCCATGGCAGGACAGAGATTAGTGGTGCTTTTAGAATCAGGGGACTGACCAGAGTTCAAAGCCTGACTTTATCCCTAATTAGCTGTGTTGCCTTGGACAGCTCACTTAACCTCTCTGGGGCTTCCATTTTCTCTTCTATATTATGACCTGCTCATTAGAGTAAATGACCTATTTTCCTTACCTTTCTTTGGACTAAATGACCTCTAAGGTCCTTTCCAGCTCTAAATCAATGAACTTGTTACATGTGAGACTGAAAAAATTAGACACGAGCTTTAATTTACTATGAAATCTTCTCCTAAGATGCCACATTTTTCTTATCCAGTGTATCTTTTTACCTCTCAGAAATCTAAATCTTGACTTGACCTCCTCGACAGAGAAAAGAAAATTATCTTCCTGCCAAATCCCAATTCTCTAAACCCATAAAGCTAGATTCTGTGTTAGATATCACAGAGTGGAGAAAATATATTTGCCTCACTTAATTCAGAAGTTGTGCACTATATAGGTGAAGAATGTTTCATAGACTTTCAGGTACAGGAAATATGCTAGTTGGATTTACTGAACTAATTTTTTTCCTTTTTTTATTTTGTTTAATCTTTGTTACAAGGGATAGCTTTCTGATGGTGGGACATGTTCAGAAATCAACGTGACATTAAAAATAAAAAGTGCCCTTTTTTTCTAAAGGAAAGGGATCAAAAGAAACTAAGTGGAGATTGCTCACTATATATTTATTTTCTACACATGATAGAGAACACAAATCTCAAAAGTTGTCATACCTCTTTTTAAAAAAAGAATTATTTTCTTTTAAATGTTACACTATCTTTTTCCTCAGTTATCCCTCACTAATGAATGAATGAATAAAAATGTCCATTAAATACATAAAGGTATTTAAACATTATGCTAAGCAATGAGGATACACAAGCAAAGACAGTGCCTGCCCTCATGGAGTTTATATTCCAGTAAGGTCAGACGATACACTTAGAGTAATAGAGATCAGGAGACACTGATCCAGAAAGTTACAGGCAGAGTGAGTGATGCAAAGGGGAGTTGATACATCTCTTTCCAAGGAGCAGTGGTGGAATTGATTTGGTCATAGTTCCAGAACTGGTGGGGAGTAAGGCAGCGTAACAGGGTAGGGTACATACATGAGGGCAAGAAGAAGGCCAGGAAGTCAGGAGGGAAGTGAAGTTTTGTTGGGAGTGAGACCCTCACTAGTCCCCGCAAAGTTGAAGTTCTGAAATTAAAATCTCCAGGGCATGCTGTCAGAGTCCCAGACAGGCAACTGGTGAGAGAATGGGTGGAGGATTCTTGGGCTTGAAGGCATGAACCGATATGCCCCAAATCATTCAGCAAATCAGTGGTGGAAGTTGGGAATCACCTTTAGGACCCCACCTTGGTTTTAAATTCTTCCTCAAACCTTCACTAACTCTACGACCCCAGGCAAGTCACCCAACTTTTCTCTGTCTCAATTACCTCATCTGTAGAATGAGATAGTTGAGCTAAACCTCCAAGATGACCTGTACCTTTAAATCTAATACCATATTTATGATTCCGAGGTATATTGTCAATAGGGGCTTAGATTCAGAGTTGGAAGGGACCTTAGGGACCAGATAAAGTTTCCCTTTTTAATAATGTCAATAATATATATTTACTGCCCATTATGTACAGAACTCTATATCGCAGGTGATGGAAATTTTTTAAAATAATATTTTTTTCTTGTTACATGTAAAAGAAATTTTTGACATCTATTTTTTTAATTTTGAGTTTCAAATTTTCTCTCTCTCTCACCTTCCCCCTCCCTGAGACAATAAGCAATTTCACATAGGTTATACATCTTCAATCATGCAAAATATATTACCACATTAGTTATATTGTGAAAGAAGACACAGACCCAAAGGGGGAAAAAAAAACAGAAAGTGAAAAATAGTATGCTTCAATCTGCATTCAGACGCCATCAGTTCTTTCTCTGATGGAAGCAGGTAGCATTTTTCACCATGAGTCCCTTAGTGGAAGTGTCTTAGGTTGTTGTATAACTGAGAATAGCTAAGTCATTCACAGTTGATCATCATGCAATCTTGCTGTTACGATATACAGTGTTTTCCTGGTTTTGCTCACTTCATTTTACATCAGTTCATATAAGTCCTTCCAGGTTTTTTTTTAAATCTGCCTGCTCATCATTTCTTGTATCATAATCATATCAGGCAAACTTTTAAAGTTAAATGTATTATTAGAAACTTGATAATGAACCCCAGTAAGATCCTACTTAGTAATAATTTATACTTAATTGCATTTCAGTACATAAAGTATCTTGGCACTTCTTTTATTTCCCTCCCAACTCCCCATTATAAATTCAGTATCATACACTTTTCCTCACATAAACATAGTTCATGGGTAATTCATTTCTTCCGCTTTTATTTCATGGGATCATAGATCATAAATTTCAAAACAGAAGAGACTGTAAAGGCCAACAGGTCAGTTCAATGCCCTCATGTTCCAGGTGAAGAACTGGGGTCTAGCAACATTAAGTGATTTATCCAGGATCACACAAGTATAAGTAGCAGAGCCAAGACACAAACCCAGCTTCTCTCATTCTAAATCCAGCACACTTACTTATCACCCTTTCTGGATTCCAGACACCTCAGTCTTATTGCATCAAAGGTCATTTTTTTTTATCTTTTATGTCCACAGTACTTAATATGGGACCTTGTACAGAGCAAGCACTTAATAGCCATTTGTAGACTTGAATTGAATGAGTACCTGTGTAATCTTGAGCAAGGAAGCAGTCAGGTGGCTCAGTGTTTGGAGTACCAAGCCTTGAGTCAGGAAGACCCGAGTTCAATTCTGACCTCAGACATTAGCTCTTTGACCCTGGGCAAGTCACTTAACCTCTCTTTGCCTTAACGGGAGAAGGAAATGACAAACTACTCCAGGATCTTTGCCAAGAAAATCCTATGGACAGTGTGATCCATGGCAACTATCTTGAGCAAATCACTCCCTCCGTCCCCAGGCTTCAGTTTCTTCATCTGCAAAATAAGAGGTTTGTAGGAGATGTTAGATTTCTCTTTAAAAGGGAGTCCGGTATAATGAGATTCTTCTGAGAAAGGAAATAGGAAACAGGAAGAACAGAAACACCGAATTTCTGACTTCAGGCCTTGTAATCCTATGTGTGAGCTATTAGAGGGAAGAAAAGGGTTTGATTCAATTCAGCACATATTAAGTGCCTACTATATGCAAGAGACTGTGCTAGATGCTGGGAATACAAGGACAAAACTAAAACATTCCTTGTCCTCCAAAGTCAGGCATTCTACCAGGGAGTAGAATAGACCAGCTAGATGGCTCAAAGGATGAGTTCTGGACTTTTGGTGGTTGTTCGTGGTTTTCGGTCATGTCCAACTCTTCATGACCTCACTTGGGGTTTTCTTGGCAAAGATACCCGAGTGATACCATTTCCTTCTCCAGCTCATTTTATATAAGAGGAAACTGAGGCAAAGAGGGTTAAGTGACTTGCCCAAGGTTACAGTTAGTAAGTGTCTGAGGTTGGATTTGAACTCAGGAAGATAAATATTCCTGACTCCAGGCCCAACATTCTATTATCCACAGCACCACCTAGCTTTCACCTAGGAAAACCTGAATTCAGTTCTACCTCAGACATTTACTAGTTGTGGGGGACTTTAAGCAACTCATTTAACATCTCTTTGACTCTGTTTCTTCAACTGTAAAATGAGAAGGTTGGACTGGATAGACTCCAAGATCCAAGGGATGGGGAACTTGAGTCCTTCAGACCACATATGGCCCTCTATGTCCTCAAGTGCAGCCCTTTGACTGAATCCAAACTTAACAGAACAGATACCCTTACTACAAGGATTTGTTCTGTAAAACTTGGACTTAATCAAAAGGCCACACCTGAGGACCTAAAAGGTTATCTGTGGACACTTGAGGCCAAAGTTTCCCCACCCCTACCTAAGCCAGTACTCTTAAGTTCACAGGTTAGTCAATAAATACAAAGTCTATACAGAAGCATAATTATTCTGTTCTTTTGCAATAGGACAAAGTTCTTAGGAGCATTAGGGTCCGATGTACTTTGCCCCATAGGAAACCTCCCCTCATCAATAGTAAAGACAAATAATAGGAATAGTAATACGTAATTTACTACGTGCCAGGCACTGCGCTAAATGCTCTACAAATATCTCTTTTGAACCTCACAACAATTCTGGGAGGAGGTCACTTTACAATTGAAGAAACTGAGGCAGGCAGTGTCCAAGGTCACACAGGTAGTAAGTGTCCAAAGCTAGATTTGAACTCAAGTCTTGCTTACTCCAGGCCCAGTGCTCTATCCACTGTGCCACCTGAGTAGATCAAGTCCAAAATACTAGCCTAGTTTGTTGTAAAGTCATCTTCTGAATGGACCTTTGTGACCAAAGATTTGTGCCAACCCCTCATACACAGGAGCTAATTCTTAGTTTGTACATCAGTTCAGTCATGTTTCTCTCCATCTCTCTTGTCACCATGTCATAGGTATTTTGCTTTCCATTAGAAACTTCAGACAGCTATGTGCCTCAGTGTATAGAGCACCCAGACTGGAGTCAGGAATTCAAATACTGGAGTCCAGGATTTAAATCCAGCCTCAGTCACTTCCTAGCTGTGTTACCCTGGGCTAGTCACTTCACCCTGTTTGCCTCAGTTTCCTCATCTGTAAAATGACCTGGAGAAGGAAATGGCAAACCACTCTTGACAAGAAAACCCCAAATGGGGTCACAAAGAGTCAGATACAGCTAAACAACAACAAATACTACAAGGATAAAAATGAAATATTTCTTGCCCTTGAAGAGCTTATGCCCCAGTAGTAGAACAGGCAAGGCAATTAAATGGTGCAGTGGATGGAGTGGTGGGCTTGGAGTTGAAACCTGGGTTCAAATCCTAGCTCAGACACTTATTAGCTGTATGAGATACTGGGAATACAGCTGCCCTGGTCAAAAGAAAAAAAAAGACTTAAGAACTAAGGGACTTATACAAGATCACATAGCTAGTAAGGAATAGTAGTGAGAATTAAAGGTAAATTCTTGAGGTTGACTCCAAATCTAGTATTCATGCCACTTTACTATATAATCTGTTTATTCGATTTCCACAGATAATAGTGAGCTACTTGAGAACCAAGTAGTGATGATAATTTCATATTTAAATATCACATTAAGGTTGCTTAAAAATCTTATATACATTACAAACATTTTATAATGTATTTTATATTTTAAATATTTTCATTTTAAAGTTTAAAGTTTTGTATACATTATCTCCTATGTAAAAATACATTATATACATTATCTCATTCAACCATGTTTTCTTCCTTAAAATGTAAGGACCTTTTTCTTTTAACTCTCTGAGACAACAACATTTTCAACACTGTACAAATAGCACTCAATTCAAGAAATTTTTCACAAATAAAGCTGTACTTGGGGAAACAGAGGTATCATGAAGGGAAAGGGACTTGCCCAGTGACTTAGTCATTGAGCATTAGAGCTGAAGATATTACCTGGAACTCCCATCACTTGGCTTAGCTCATCCCCTCTAATGAACTCCTATCTCCACAGGGTTTGGCTCTTAATACAGAGCCTGCCAACTTGGGTTTCCTTTCTTTGCTACCCAGCCCATTCTGAGGAAGATCGGGTGTCCCTGGCAGGAGGCCTATTCTGAAACTGGCTAGTTTTCAGCAGCTGTGTGTGTGTGTGTGAAGCTCCCTAATGGGGACCCCATCCCAGCCAGCCTCCCCTCTGTGCCTGGCAGAGTGCCATTGAATCATTTTGTAGAGCTGGGCAACTGTACGATGCATCCTTGCCTCCTGTGGCAGGAGTGATTTCCAAGAGGAGTCTAGTGCCGGTCCTCAAAGAAGACATCTGGTTCCACTGGAGAGACTCTCAACCTGATTGTGAGCAGCTGGCCACCTTTTTGTCCCCCACATGGGAACACTGAGTCATCCATAAACATTTCCCATCCAAAACTTGGGTCCCAAATAAGGCACTTGATAATGACTAGCCCTGAACTAAGCTGGCCCGTCCATTCATTTGTTCATCCATACACCCCCTCATGTAGTCAACATATGTTATTGAGGACCTACAAGGTACAAAGCTCCAGGTTAGACTCCTCAGTTACCTCTCCTTGCCCCAGGATTGCCCCAAGTATATTCATTTCTTTAGTGGTAGAAAATAAGACCATAGAAAGGGCAAATGAGGGGCAATGCCTGAAAAACAGTTAAATATTCACAGCTTTAGCTTCATCATCCAAACCGTCATTATAAGAGCATTTGAAAGAGCCAGAGATTTTTCTCCCACTTCTAGAGTGGGCTATTCCAAATGGGGACAGAAAAAACTGACCGTTTGGAGTGCCACTCTCTGAGGGGAGAGGGGAAATCTGAATGAGAAAATGAATGAATGAGTCTGGTATGATCCCTGCTACCAGGACCTCCAAGGCTCATGGAGTAAATGAACTTGGGATGCCAATGGGGCATCCACACCAAGTCTGGCGCCAATGGGTATAAGCCTTTGGGAAGGACATTTCACCAGACTGCCTAAGGAGGGTAGAACAATCCCAAATCAGAAATGGAGAAGGTCCCGTGCCAATCAGTACTAGGATTAGGCCTGGGAGGGGCAGATGCCTTTCCAACGTGGGTGAAGTAAAGAAACCTAGTTTAAAAAAAATGAATAAGCATTTATTATGTACTTACTCTGTGCTAAGCACTGTTAAATGCTAATGATACAAATAGAAAAGCAAGATAATCCCTGTCCTCAAGAAGTTTACATCCTAATGTTTAGTCCCTTTCAGTCTGTCCAACTCTTCATGGCCCCATTTGGGGTTTTCTTGGCAAAGATACTTTGCCACTTCCTTCTTATTTTACAGATGAGGAGACTGAGGCAAACAGGGTGAAGTGACTTGCCCAGGGTCATGCAGCTAGTAAGTGTCTTGAGGCCAGATTTGAACTGGCTCCAGATCTGGGCCTCTATCCACTGTACCACCTAGCTGCCCGTTACATCCTACTAGGCAGAGACAATACGTAGAGGGGAGTGCTGGCCAGGAAGGGGGTGTTTTTACCTAGGAAGTTACAGTGATGATGAATAGAGTTAGAGGACTAACAGTTGATTGACAGGCCTTTTACAGAAGCAATGGTAGTATTGATTTGGTTACTGTTCTCCGAGGGAGATGAAGGTACTTAACACAGGTGAATGGCAAGAAGGTACAAACCTCCAGCAGCTTTGACTCCTTTGACAGAGGGCTCCTGGACTACGGTAAAACCCAACCAATGGTACTAGCGCTACTCTAAGCAGAGCTGGAGAGCATCAAGTGATTTCCTTGGCAATTCCTTTCCTATTCCTCAACTCTCTTACCCTAGCTCAAAATGAAGTACTCAAGATGGGTAGTGGACAAGGTAAAATCAGGAAGACTTGAGTCTGAATCTCTATTTACCAAATGAATGGCCAAGGGCAAGACACAAATTCAGTTTCCTCATCCTTAAAGGTCCTCTAGTTCCTCCCTGTCAAGGTGGTGAGACACCAATGAAATGCTTTGTAAACCATGAAGCGTCAGTATCTTCCCATTCCTAGCTGTGGGAAACAACCCAGATACAGATGCCCAGTGGCTCAAAATTAAAACCACAACAAAAACAACAGCCAATCCCCTTGCTTCAAAGATATCTCCAAGATGGGCCAGCCTGGTGACATCATTTTAACCTTAACTCACCCCTCACTTGTGCTGTTTTATGTTTACTAGTTACGATCGTATTTGCAAATATTTAGATGCCAAGCATATGTTTTCTAGCCAGCTTATCTCTCATGTCTGCAGATCCGCAGTTAACTTAACAGCCCTCCTCCCCTTCTCCCCAAGTACACACCTTCTCTCCCCTTCCTTGCAGCATACCTCTAAAAAATGAGTACAGGAAGCTAATTCCAGTCCTGGGGAGAAACTTTGGAGTT
Source organism: Potorous gilbertii (assembly GCA_028658325.1). Taxonomy (NCBI): domain Eukaryota; kingdom Metazoa; phylum Chordata; class Mammalia; order Diprotodontia; family Potoroidae; genus Potorous; species Potorous gilbertii. The sequence goes on from CM053770.1 coordinate 526,324,422, forward strand.
AGAATGGAAATGAGCATAGACAGCTCCAACCTGGGAGAGTCCCTGCCTCACACCTCTCTAGTTCAGCTTGGCATGGAGTGGAGTTGGTGCAAAGTCGAGCGCCAGTGCTGGTACTCTTGCTGCCGTCCGCAGGCAGAATGGAAAGCCTGCTCTGAGTCTCCCAGCCTTTGACACTCGCTTATTCAAAGACATCTCCTTGCAGCTCCTGGTGTGGACAGTCCAAAAAGACATCATGCTAAGGGAAAGCCAGCACCTGCCCTGGCACCTGGGACTGAGCAAGGAGGTGGATGGCCAGTTTAGGTGCTGCCCTTCCAAGCACTGGGCCTGCAAGGAGAGGGATTGTGGAGCCTGGTACCAGCCAGAGGTCTGACAACTTGGGTTCCCACAGGCCCAGGATCTGAGGCACCTGGAAGGGTTATTAGCAGGATTGGAACTCATCCCTCTGCTGGGACCAGATCATAATTACAGTAATTTTCTAACCGAGCTCTGTGGTAGGAGTGTTTAATCAGCATCTGACTCCCCCATGCTCCCAGCCCTCATCACTCAAGGAGAGGAGTGGGATGGCTCTTAAAGAGACAGTATCCGCCTTTTAGCATTTCGAACAGATGTATCCTAATTGGTAGAATATATCTAAGTCTCATAGTTTACAGCAGGCAGGTTGCATTGTATCCAACACAACCCTGTTTCTGGCTCTTGCCATCCTGTGCCTGCTGCAAGAGAGACCTGGGTCAGATGCCTTGTGGATCCAAGGGCCCAAAATGAATTGGTCACTTTGGAGAGGTGGGGGGGTGAGGGGAAGAGTTCCCCTGGACAGAGCCTTTGGTGAGGAACCTTGGGGTCAACTAGCTACCACTGGCCAGAGCCAAGAACTTTTCAAGCAAAGCCATTATCTTATAAGTACTCCAAAGCAAGGGGGGAAGGAGGGCAGGGCTAAGCATTAAGTAGCCTAGTTCTAAGGTGAGTGGAAAGGGAGGGGATTGAGAACACTTCATCTGGGGGAGACATTGCCCAGAGATCTTCGGATTTTTACTTCTCATAGCCCAGCTTTGCTGCTTCTCCTCACAGTCACTCACACCTCCTTTCAATGTCAGGGAAAGTGCTACAAGTTTCTCTCCTCCTTGGATGGTAGAGGCAAGTAAGCTATCTCCTGGGTGAAGGGGAAGAGAATTATTCACCCTGAGCACTCAGCTGTCCTAAAAATTGTGGAGCTTGTCACTTTCCCTTTTCATGTTTCTTACATGTGCAGGCTTGAGGTCCCCAGCTTTCAGCCCGAGCAGTTGGAGACATCTCTCCTTGGAAGAGATTCTTACCAGCAGACACTGTGACTGGAGCCTAGGTCCCTACTGCTGAACTCAGACTAGGGAGATTGCCATACCAGAACCAGGACCAGACCTCCTCAGAGGAGGGGGGCATGAGGAGCATCCAGGGGGGGAGAATGGAGCCAGGCCAAGCCAGGGTGGGTGAGGAGGGGAGAAGGATAGGGGGAGCAGAGGCACAGCTGGAGTCGAGAAAGGTTACCTTGAGCCTGGTTCTGTGTCTGCCACAGAGCTGACCTCAGGCTGGCAGGAGGGAAGGGGAGGAGGGAGTAGTGGGGCCTAGGATCAGTGCCCAGTGCCTGATTAAAGGAAGTGGTTATCTCACACTGCCATAGTTATCTGCTTGGCTTTAGCTACGTCTCAGCTGGCTGCTTACACATAAATCCACAGATGCCACTCCAGCCCTGCACAGAATGCTCCTGCGGCCTCCGGAAGGCAGGCTGAGTTGGTCCGTTTCCATCCTCACCACCAGCCCCTGGACACTCCTGCCCCCACCATTCCACCCACCCCTGCTGCTGGGAATATATGGCAAAATCACTGTCTGCTGGAGATAAACAGATTCATGTATCAAAGACAGACTAGTCTAATGTCTGAATAGATCTTAAAAAAATGAAAATGCCTTCCCTCTGCTCTCCCCCATTAAGCCATGGTTACCTAAAATTAAGCTAACAAGCAGATCCTTTAACTGTGTTGAAAAAGGAGGGTGCCTATGACCTGGTTGCAGAGCTTGCAGGGAGCAGGGGAGAGGGTGATGATTGTTTTGAACAGTGAGATTGTTTTTTTAATTTTACATAACTTTGAAGTATCTATTGTATAGGAGCTAAAAACCCGGGTTTTTAAAAAATTACCCTTATCAATGTAATCACTATGAACAGAAAAAAAAATCATACAAATAAGGAGCAAAAATCTTAGCCCAAACCTTTAAGGAAGGAAGCAATGAGCTCCAAGGCAGGTTGGCCTTAGAGTCTGGAAGGCATGGATTCCAGGCCTGCCTTGGACATGTTCCAGTTTGGTGACTCCAGACTAGGCTCTTTAACATCCAGCTTTAGTTTCCTCCTCTTCTAGCACTTACCTTACAGGGTTTTGGGGAAGATCAAATGAGTTTACCTATGTAAATCCATTTGAAAACCATTGATGCTATAGAAATGCTATTAATATTACAAATGGACAATCTTCATTTCATCTGTCTTAGTCTTGAGAATTCTTTTCACCTATGAAATCATAGATCTTGGACCACCACTACCATCCATAGTTAAGGTCAGTATGTATATATTCTGCTGGTTTTGCTCTGTTACTTCACACAGGCCTTGGAAACCAGCTCATTAAGTAAGCTTGGTGTCTTCTGGATGACAAAAAAGTGATAAGCCAAGCAGATAGCTCAGCAGAAAGAAATGAGTTGGAGAGTATGTTTTGCCTCTGATTAGAGGGAAGCAAGCCTGGGATCTTTCTTTCCCTATGCCAGCCTGGTGTGGCCCTTTCTACATTGTCCGTCCCAGGCTCTCAAGGACTGGTAGCCACTTGGACCAAATTTAGCGATGTGTAGGTACACCTCAAACTGCAATACCTTGAAAGAAGGGACTAATGATGCATATGTATTTTTTTTGGCCTTCTTTTCTGGTAGTTCCAAGGTTGTCTTACCTGTTAAAAGCCTCACTTTCAAAGGAATTCCCCCATAGGACATCTCTCCCCAATCAGTGGCTTCAAAGACTTCCTGCCAGGGAAGGAAGGATGCTTGGCCAGCCTTAGACTGAAGCCATGCTTAAGCGGGGATGTGCTGCCTGACTCTAATTAGTCACTAAAAAAGACTATGGAAGTCAGGGGGGAGAAATAATTTCCCCATCTTCCTCCAGCTCCTGCTGTCCCATCAGCCCACCCTGCTGGCAGGACCAGGAGCTGAATGCCAGCTCCTGGAGAAAAAAGTGAGGAACAGAAGACAACGAAGCCAGCTTGCTGTTTTTTGGCTGAGTAGGGAATTGATACAGACCACCTCCAGCTCATGTCTGGAAGTTTCGAGATCTGAGAGCTTCAGGCACAGCTGGGTTCACAGCTGCACCATTTGGAGCATTGGACTTATTAATATTCATGAACCATCCCCACCAATCGGTAGAGCGGATGCCATTAGCTTAGCATCTGTCAGGTTTTTTTGTAGGAGTTGTGTATGTGATTTTTGTTGTTGTTGTCGTCCTTTTAAATGAACTTCTTTTGACATTTTGGATTTGCCTCTGTAGGCACTTGCCTGCTTGCTACTGTAGCCTACTTGCAGCCCAATGCTGCAACACGGGGAGGGAAGGAGGAGAGAAGGTTGGGGAGCAGTCAGGGCTGCATGTCTGCCTGTTGATCAAGTTTATTTCTTTTTCAGCACCTGGCACCTCCAGACAGGCGAAGCAGCATCAAGTAAATTATACCTAAGCAGGTATATGCGGAGGCCCGAGAGAAGAACTGTCGGATCAAGCTTTTATGAAGACACCCACTCTGCCAATGGTTAACCTGAGCAGTGCACTCCCTGTCCGATGTGGAAGGGAAGGGCTGCCAGGCACAGTTCTCAGTCATTATTTCCACACTGATAAATTCATGATTTATTAAAGTAACTTACCACCAGCCCTGACTCCCTCCTTCTCTGCCACAGCTTGTTAGACACAAATTGCAACAACAGTCTTTAAATACTTGAATTTTATTTCAGGCCAGAGCACCTCCACTCTGAGCTAAATGCCATGACAGTCCCACAGTGTCCACTGGTAGTAACAGAGTACACAAATTGTGACGACCAGAGGAGAGGAAGGAAAAAGGAATAAGTGGACACACAGCCATTGGAAGAGCTGAGACATGCTAAACGCCAGCAGCAGAATCCCCACCAGCCCCAGCTCTCAGTGGAGAGGCAGCAGGAGGCCAGAATGCCTCATTGTCTAAAGGCATCCTGTTCCTCTTCCCTAGAGCCCTTTGCTTACAGAGAAAAAACAAAGCTCTCATCAACAAGCACAGTCCCCTGGCCCTGGTGAATTGAACAGACTGTCTTGGTATAACAGAGAGAAAGACTATGCAGCAAGAAAAACATTGTGGGATATGGGGAATATGATGTGCAATGAAGCCAGCAGGGCAAAGTCACACTTCTCCGCATTCAGCCTGAAACGGGAGCCTCAGCCCAAGGTTGCTACCCCCAAATCAAACCATCAGCTCTCAGCACAGCAATTGTTTGCTGCCCTTCAAGCTAAAATCAAGCCCCAGCTCTGTGCAGGGTCACCAAGTTGCCGCTGCTGCCTTCACCCACCCTTGAACATGGTAGCAGCAGCCTCGGGCTGTAACAGACTCCAGCTGCAAAGGTGACCGCTGCCCCAACCAGAGAGGAAAGGACAAGAAGAGAATGATCCAACAGATTGCAGGGGCAGGGAGGTAAGGAGAAGGCCAACTTCCCAAAACAAATAGCTGCAGGGGCTGGAGCAAAAACAGGCATTCATCTAAACACGAGTCCACTTTTAAAGCAAAGGGATGCCAGCTGCCCCAGAGTGGACACTAGGACAATGCAGGAGGCAAAAGCTAGCACCTTCTTACCTCTAGGTCCCCAACGGTACCCAGATCCCCCAAAGCTAATGTATTACAAGGGGGTGGTTTTACTTGTATAAATAAATCATCAGAAGAAACTCTGCTCCCAGGAGTCAAGTATAGGGAGTTCTAAGAGAAAACACACCCTAAGCTTTCCAATTAGTGCAGAGCACAGCCAACTTCCTGTCCACCCAGCACTGGGTGGAGGACAACCAAGTGACAGAGGAGGGCTGCAAGCTGCTGCCACCATCACCATGTGAATAAGGCTGCCCAGGAGGCCAACCACCCTAGACACTGCTGATCATCCTACCCCACCCACTTGGACTGGCCCCACTTTCTTCACATCTGAACTCAGACCAAAGTTCACCACTTCTCAGACTTTTTCCAACTGGCCAGATTCCAAGTCCATGTCATAAGATGGGTGAACTGAGTGGTCTTCTTCCACTCTTTTCCAGGGCTGGGGGGCATCGCATTGGACAAATTCCCAGCTTGAAGAGGAGATTGGAAGAGGAAGAGAGGAACTTTCCAAGTGAGGAACTGTTGTATCAACCACAGGAGCCCACACTGCCAAGTGGTCCTTTTCTTCTTTCGGGAGAGGGGACGAAGAGGACTGACTGCCAGGTCTTCGGATAAAACAGCAACTGGAAAAGACTTGAGGAATGAGCACAGAAGAAGGAAGCAGACTTTCTCTTTTCTTACTCCCCAGGTTTCACATCCTAAGTCATGACGGTTCAATGAAGGGTAAACTCATCTGGTAGAAGGGAACCCAGCATGACTGCTACAAAGGCCTCAGGAATAGTCTCCTTTCTTTGATGCCATCTTGCAGATCACAGCACCAAAGAGGAGTACTATGCCCAAGGTCACATGGCTAGGATCAAAGCTGAGACTTTGATTCAGGTCTGACTCCAAATCCAGAATTCCCTCCTCTCCACTGCCAGCCCCTACCCTCTCCTTACCTCTTACGCTGGTCTCCCATTGCCAGCTGAGGAGAACCCATGCTCTCTTCCTGGACCCAGCCACAGTTAGACATGGCATAATGAAGAATGGCATCAGCTACAGTCATGGGGCTGCGACCCTGCACACAGGCTTCAATCTCTGGTACTGACAGCTGACTCTGCAGGAAGAGGTGTAGCTGGCTGTCGGACAGGAGGACCACATTCTGCAGGACTCTATGGCCAGATCCAGCAGTGATTAGAGAGCATCCTGAGATAAAGCACTGCGCTAAAATGGGGGTCTCATGGGGACTTCTGGCTCTTGTCAGCCTTCAAGGCCTCAGGAAATTGGACTTCATAGACATCTCCACATCCATTCTAGCCAAGACCTGCCCCCTCCTCATCCTACCCCAGGCTACCTGTCCCCTGGGTTACCCCTTGCCTAGAATGTTCAGTTATCACCTTGGTGAGCACAAATGCCAACTGGCTACTTACTTCTCCAAGAAATGCTGAAGACCTTGTCTCCGCTTCTCAATAAATTCATCCGAGTTGCCAAAGAAGGTAGACTTTCCAGGGAGTTCAGGTACAGGCCTGGGAAGAACAAGAGAGAAGAACATGATCTTAGCATCTATCTGAAGGAAACCCATCAGAAAGCAGCCCTATTTATAATCAGCATTTGATGGAGCGTGTTTTCAAAAATGGCCATTTCTTTCCTCCATCACAGAAAAATGGGAAACCCCTATGAGATCTTTAGATGTGAACTTCTAACTTCTTAAACTGATCCCACTGATGAGAGGCTATGTGATCTGACTTGTTCTTTCAGTGATGGGCAAGAGGCAAAAGGGAACAATTTACATTGTCACCTAGGGTTCCACCAGCCCCTTAAAAGAGAACATTCTTGTAGGAAATCTGGCAAAGGATAATGAGCGTGGTTTGCTGCAGTGACATGGAGTGAAGTCACCTGGTCACCTACTGACAAGGAAGGCATGAGCCATGACTTCTGGCTCATAACAAATGAGCAATCAGTCAAATCTTCAACAAATTATCCCATCATCACTAAAGAATCAAAGGATTAAGTTGCAGAGAAGGCAGACCACCCTGACATGGAAAAACTGTCCCAATACTTTCACTTTTCAAACTTAATCTTTGAAACACAAAAAACCCAACACCTACTTTCTTACCAAGGCTCTCAGTTAGCTAATTAGCTGAATCCCCAGGAATGGGAATCTGCATTCGAAATTCACAATTTCTGCATTTCAAACAGATGGGAAAGCAGCGACCCTTCAGAGAAGTAGAGGAGCCTAATGGCTCCAATTTCAGTATTAAATTTGTTCGGGTTTTACTTGGCATGTTAGAACAGAAGCTTATTCCACAGTATCACTGCTTTAGTCAAATGACAGCCCAATGAGGTTTATGGTGTAAAGGTCAAGGGTTACAACCCCCCACACACCCCCATAGCCGAACCCAACCCCCCCACACACACACCTGCTTGGCAAGTTCCAACATTTCAGTCCTTTGGGAACCCACCCCAAGCATTTGGGACCAAGGTCCAAGAAGGAACCATATGACAGACTCACACTAAGCCAGCATTTCTCTGGAGCTGCTTTCTCAGCCAAACAAACTCCCGATAACGGCGACGAACACAAGATGTCTTGGCGGTAAAAGCCTTGCTGTTGGTCTAGAGTACAGACAATTATAATAGACAACTGACCCTGATGGAGCCCTTTAAAATTCACAGAGCACTTTGCAAACATTATCTCAGTAAGGCCTCTTGGGAACACTGGGCAGCAGGTTCGTATTACAATTACACAATCCTGCCCATTTCAGAAATGTTAAAAGCCCAGAAACAAGCTTTGAACTCAGATCTCCCTGACTCCAAGCCCAGCACACTCTCCACTACAGTGCAAAAGGTCCCTCCCTTGTTATTTGTACATGGCTGCCTTGAACTTCCCAGCTCAAGGAAAGTCACATCAGTGTTCTTTGTGTGTCCTTTAAGGCAAGCAATGATGGTTCCCTATCATTTTTCTACCAATCTCCCCAAGCCTTAGGCCTGCTAATGGCAGCACTAAGCCCCAATCCTGAACTTCAAAGCCAGGAAGGCCAATGATCCCTGCCATGTAATCTTCCATATTAACTGATAAATGGTTTTCCTAACCATAGTACTTACATGGAGGAATATTTTGTAGTCCACATAAGAATTCCAGGAACCCTCATTCTGTACTCGGGGATCCTGGACCCGCACGGTAATCAGTTCCTGAAGTAAAAGAATACTTGTCTCAGCTTCTGCTGGATGGTGTATCAAAGGCTATTCTGCAGACACTGCCAGCTTCCCCTCCCAAGGCAGCACCAAAGAGCACCTCACTCACCAAGATGGGGGTACGGAAAAGAATAATTCATAGCAATGTCCAGGCTATTAAAGGAGAGTTTATCACTGCCTCATCAGAATCCCTAAGACTGTGACTACAAAGAGGAAAATATTACACTGGATGGGTTGACTGTTTCATATCCAATTTTTCCGACCTCCCTCCTAACCCTTACTTCCACATCCCTGCTATTTCTCCCCCACTGGAAACTAAACTTGGGGAGCACATTCTTACCTCCTGTTCTTGATTCTCCAGCATCCTATAGGAAGAGCCCATCAGGGGGGACCATCTGATGAAGAGAAAGCAAAATAATCATTATCTGTCTTATCCCCTTTAACCTGAATGAATTGGAAACTCTAGGGAAGTCCAGACTGAACACATTCATCATTTATAGAAAGTGGGACTCCTCCCCACACTGACGCACCTCCAAGCTAAGAGTCCACACACATTGGCGTGCCCTGCATCCTCTGAGCTCAGACTGATCTCACTTTTGGTGGGCAGGGACCTCATTTCAACCCTTCTATTCCAAAAGCCAAGGCCGAGCACATCAGTCACAAACCAAAACGTGTGTCCCAAAGAGGTGGTCCCTGGGAGGCAGCATAAGCAGGCTGATCTTGAAACCTTTCAGAGCTGTTATTCAGGCAGTAAGAGGCCAGCTCAGACAGCTGGGCCCTGGCCAGGCAGGTTTAGTGAGAAGCAGGGCAAGGCCTCAGAAGTGAGCCCAACACTGCCCCCTCCTGGCTAGTTAAAAACCAGAGAAAGCCTGAAAATACCAGGGCCCCAACTCAGAGCCTCTCTTGGGAAGTCTATCAGCCTGTCTGTGCTTTCCCAGTGACAGATCACCTCAGCAGAGATGAAAAGCAGCAGTAGCACCCGTGGGCCCTCAAAATGACTATCTAGTTGCCCTCTTCCCTACTTCATCTGCTCCTCAGAACAACAGCCAGCAGTTCTATCATTTGTTCTCTTGTGTTCCTTTGGGCTTGTCTCTCTGCCCAGCCACCCCACAGCTACGCAGGTCAACTCAGGACTCTTCATACTCCTCTGGTAAGGATTCATTAAAGTCTGAGCCTCCTACAATGAGCAGGTTTACATTTGTAGCAACATTGCCCATTCTGACAAGAGGATCATGAAGGCAGCAGCTCAGGGCTGCTGGAGTCCAAGGGGGCCCATGATGTCACCTTCTGTTAAAATACAGCACTAATCTTATTATTCCTAGAATCTCTCCAACAGGATCCACGCTTGCTGCTGCCTCCACCCCCTTCTCTCTCAAGACTGTAACAATAAGGTTTAATTTCCCTTTCCAATTTACCTTGAAATGAAAACAGACCACAGCCAATATGCACTGCCAACAAATGATGCAGGCTGGCTCATGGGAAAACAAGCCTATCTCAAAGATCTCCCTCTCTGCTGCCCCTCCCATCTCCAACCCCCCCCCCAACCACACACCCACTCATTTTTACAGTCTCACAATTAATTTTAAACACATTTTCTTATTAGTTCTGCCTTAACATTAAGAGAGGCTGTAATGAGTTTCCTTCTATTTTATGTTTTGCCAACACAAGGCTAACGTTTCTAGAGAAAGGAAACTCATTTGCACCATGAAATTAGCAGAACACATAGCTCTTCTAATTCTCTCCAATACACCAGAAAGCTTCTCCACAGACAGGCATCCTATGCAGATATGTCTGAATGGTATATAACAAGACTGGACTATAACATCAGGCAAGCCTAGGCCGTTCTGATTTCAACATTTGTTCTGACAGTGTTCTAAGGGAGCCTGAACTAAGGAAATAAGAAGCTCCCGTTCTGTAGCAGCAGATCATTCAACATCTCCAATCAAATAAACACTTTTTTACACTCACCTCAGATGCATAGGCACAAATTAGCCTTGGGAAAATCCTTTCTTCTTTGTTTAGACTTTTGGCGAATTCACTAGGACAACTACTGTACTTCTTCCCCAGAGTACCCCCACTAACACATGTCTTCTAATGCAGCATCTATAGGGATAATAAAAACCATCTGGGTAATGAAGAATGTTCCTATGACCATATTTTAATGGACGCATGGCTATCTTCCAATGCTGCACTTAACAGCACCTCATATTTTGGGAAGCTCTGGCTCTACAATCAATTTTTCCCAGTGATTTCTCCTACCATATACTAGCCACAAGCATAAGATACAGCTCCTCAAAAACAAACAAAAAACCAAGTCTCATGTCTGTTAAGAATTACATGTTGGAACCTGTGATCATCAAGAAGTATTTACAATTTTATTTTTCTATATTTCTATTTTATTTTTCTGTAAAAGATACAAACCACTCAAAATCCAGTTTCTCCAACAGCATCATTCCTCAGGAGGAAATGAGACCCAGGCCTTTCAATAGAAGAAAAGGAATAAGGATATCTAACTAGTCTATGTGGTCTAGGGGTAGAGTCTACCTATTTCTCTATCTAGTCAAGACTAGATTTGTTGAAGCTCTCCACACTATACACAAACAATGCAAAGCCATCTATACAACTTCCTCCTAGACCAAGTTTACTTCCGCCACATCTATAACTTT
>CM053770.1:526335229-526737025 GCA_028658325.1 Potorous gilbertii
CCCCCACCCCCCCCCCCCCCCCCCCCCCCCCCCCCCCCCCCCCCCCCCCCCCCCCCCCCCCCCCCCAGTAGCACCATCATAACTGTTACTCAACCTTTCAAGCCTGGTGGCATCAGTTGGCATTTCATAAAAAGTCTGAGCTGAAGTGAAAAGATGCTGTCAGGGGCCACCCTAAAGCACCACAGCTGTAACTAATCTGGGGCATTTTTAGAGAACATTAAACCTCCAGCAGGTGCACAGTGGATAGAGCACTGGCTGGGAATCATCTTCCTGAATTCAAATCTGGCTTCAGACACTTACTAGCTGTGGGACCCTGTGCAAATTTTGCCTCAGTTTCCTGATCTGTAAAATGAACCTGATAAGGAAATGACAAACCACTCCCAATACCTTTGCCAAGGATACCCCAAATGGGGTTACAAAGAGTTGGACATGACTGAACAAGACAAAATCTCCAGCAGACCATCTTTTGCCTAATAGATGCCCTGAAAGAAACCCAGATGGAATCTGCAAGATCCAAAAGGTTTTTGTTGTTAATGGAAAGAGCACTGGGAGTCAGGAAGCCTGGATTCTTAGACCTAGTTCTGTGTGACTCAGAACAAGGGGCTCCACCTTTCTGAAGCATGAGGAAGGTGAATGGCAGGTGCTCCTCCTTACCGTACCAATGTAATGAGGCCAACAGAAGCTGAGAGTAAAAAAAAAAAAAAAAAAAAAATTTAAAGCAAACACTTCTAATAATAACAGCTAGAGCTTATAGAGGTTTGTAAAGCACTTTTTACAAGAATTATCTCATGTGATCCCCACAACCACCCTAGGAGGTAGGTACTACCATCTCCACTTTAGAGAAGAGGGAACCGTGGTAGCCTTAGCCCGGTTCACACAGCCTGGTGTCTGATGCTGCATTTGAACTCGGATCTCCCTGACTCTGAATCCAGGCTCCACCTGCTTCAGAATCGGTCCATTCTAAACTTTTCCTGCCTTTCCTAAACATCCTGCTCACACCCCGCCAGTACAATAGCTGTCCCGATCCCAGGGATCTCGAGTGGAGCCCTCTCCCCCACTCCACCAGCGCCGGCTCTAACACCTCCCTGAACTGACAAGTTCCGGGTCTCGAGAAGGGAACGGCCGAAAGTGGGTCAAGAAATCCCCGAGGTTTAAAAGGGGAAGGCAGGAGGACGGGCGGGCCCCGAAGTGCCCCAGAGTGAGGTAAAGGAGAGACAGCAGGACCAGGCGCCTCAGGTCCTGCCCCGTGAGAAGAGCATGTCACCCCCCCTCGGGAACTCAATTTCCTCATCTGAAAAAGGGGGGAGGGGATTCACCGGATTCTGAGGACCCTCCTAGTCTAAAGCCATCGCTGGGCACCCTGGGCCGGCTCCGTTGGTCTCACCCCAGGCTTGGTCCTGCCCCCAGCTACCCCGGCGCCCCAGGGCCTGCTCCTCTGCCTCCGTCGGTCCTTCCCCTCTCCCGCGGCCCGGCTGCACTGGCCCCCCTTTCTGCATCACTTTCCCTTCCTCTCCGAGGTTCCCAGTGGATCCCCAGCTCTAACGCAGCAGACAGGCGGTGACTCTGCGCCGAGCCCCCACCACCCCCTGGCGCTGCCTCAGCCCGGAGGAGCCCCTAGTCCCCTCACCTCAAGACACAGGCTACGCCCCTCGCCGGCGTCTCCTCCGCCCCACCAGAGAGCCGGGATCGCCGGCTTCTTCTTCCGGAGCACAGAGCCCCAGGGCATGACGGGAAGCAGAGGTGCCTTCCCTCCGGGCCAACCACAGCAATCCCAAGGCGCCTCGCCCCGCCCTTTCCTAGACTTGAGGCCGGAGAAGAGGAGGGGCGTGGACCGGGTCTCCGCCTCTTCCAAGGCCACCAATTACAGGCCTGATTCCCTGGCGGCCCACGTGCTTAGCGCACGTGGGTGGGTGGATTTGGGGGCGGGGCCACTCATCTAACACCAATGACCAATCCAGGGATTCGTTCCTCCCACTTTTTTGCGGAGCTTCAGCCAATCAACGGAAGTGTTTAAAGGTCTAAAGGCCGCCCCGGTGTTTCTTTGGAACATTTTCATGTGAACTCTGCTTTCTGTTGTCGAAGATCTACTAGGAGGAGGTTAAGGTTTCTTTGAGATTGCTGAGCCGAGTGGATCTAAATTCCCAAAGGAAATGCCGGTAACCATAACAGATGTTGAGAGTTACCATCTTATTAAATAAACCCCAGGACTTTGTGTTTCCCTGCATTCCGTTCAATCAGTAAATATTTATTAAGTGCCCTCTATGTGCCACGCCCAGTGCTAAGCACTGGGAATACAAAAAGAGGCAAAAACAGTCCCTGTCCTCAAGGAGTTTATAATCTAACGGGAGAGACAATATGCAAACAAAGGAATACAAATCAAGCAACATATCTGACTCTTCCAGGAACTATATACCACATCTCTCAGTTCCATCTATTTTCTCGGACCATCCCTCTTGCCTGGAATGCTCTTTCCTACAGCCCAGCTACTGATCTCCCTGGCTTCCTTTAGGTCTCTACTAAAATCCCACCTTCTACAGGAAACTTCCCCTAACCCCTCTTAATTCCAGCACCCTCGGGTATCCCTGTTAATTATTTTCTATTTATCTTGTGTGTGTGTGTATATATATATATATATATACATATATATATATGTATATGTATATATATATATATACATATACATATATATATATGTATATATATATATATATATACATATATATATGTATATACACATATATATAAAATTTGGCTTGCTCTGTGTATGTGTGTAAGCACTTTTAAAATGTTGAAATAGTTATTGAATTACTGAATTGAATTAGCAAATAGGAATTAACACAGGGAAGACATTAGAATTAAGAGGGATTGTCTTCCAGTAAATGGTGGGATTTTAGTTGAAACTTAAAGGAAGTAAGGCAGCTCATTAATCTGAATGTTCCAGGTATGGAGGACAGCCAGAGAAAATTGCCAGAGCAGAGAGATGGAGTGTCTTGTTTGCGAAACAGGAGGCTGCTGATGTTCGATCAAAGAATATGTGTTGGGTAACAAGGTGTAAGAAGACTGGAAAAAATAAGAGGGGCTAGATTATGTAGGGCTTTGAACACCAAACAGAGCATTTTGTATTTGCTTCTAGAGATAATAGGAAGCTGCTGGAGTTTATGAGTAGGTAGATGATATGATTGGACTTGGGCTTTAGGAAATCATTTTAGTGGCTGAACAGATTAGGCAACTAAAAAATCATTAGTAACTTTCAAGAGATCATCCCCTCTGTCATGTCCATTCTCACCTATTTTCAGTCTCTCCCTCTCTACCGGCTTGTTCCCCACGGACTATAAGCATTTCTATGTCTCCCCACCTTGAAAAGTTTTGCCTTGATTCTTCCATCCTTGCTATCTCTTCCTATACTATCTATATCGATATCCTCCTGTACCTCTTCTGTCCTTTAGAGCTAAATTTCTATAGATTCCTCCATTTTCTTTCTTCTCACCCTCATTTTAAACTCTTAAAGTCTACCTTTCAGCCTTATCATTTCACCTAAATTGCTTCTCCAAAATTACTAATGATCGGTGGAGCCAAGATGTGGAGTAGAAAGATGCACATACTCTAGCTCTTCCCCCAAAGGCCATAAACTACCTGTGAAGAAAGACTGTCAATGGATTCTGGAGCATCAGAGGCTGCAGAACGACACGGTGGAGGAGATTTCCAGCCCAGGGTGGCCCAGAGGGCTGGTGGGAGGGGTCTGTCCAGCCGTGCCAGAGGCAGAGGAGAACAGCAGCCCAGCATGGGCCCCACAGAACAGGGAGGAGCAGGCCTCGGCGGTGGAATCCCTAGGAGCAGTGTGGTTTGCAGACCCCTCAACCCACAGGAGCCAAGGGTAGCTTCAAAGGTCAGTGAGAGGACTTTTTCACCTCTGTGATAAGGGAGGGAGGGGGCAGCAGCAGCAGCGGGCAGCTGCAGCTGTGGTAGAGGTGGCCTTGGAAGGCAGCAGCCAGCATCCATTGATGAATCCTCAGCTTAAAGCCCCTGGGGGAATTGAGCAGCTGATCTGAATGTCAGCCATGCTGGGGACTAAACTCCTCTCCCTTGATTGTGCCACCTTGGAGGAACTGAGAATTTACAGGTCCCCAGAGTATATCTTACTCTTGACAAAGGACCAAAAAGTCAAGTAACTGGTTGACAAAGTACCCAAAAAGGGGGAAAAATATAAGACTATAGAAGGTTATTTTCTTGGTGAACAAGTATTCTCTCCCATCCTTTTGGGTAAGGAAGAACAATGTTTACCATCAGGGGAAGATATAAAAGTCAGGGCTTCTGCATCCAAAACCTCCAAAATAAATATGCAATGGTCTCAAGCCATGGAAGAACTCAAAAAGGGCTTTGAAAATCAAGTAAGAGAGGTGGAGGAAAAATTGGGAAGAGAATGAGAACAGTGCAAGAAAATCATGAAAAGAGAGTCAATAGCTTGTTAAAAGAGACCCAAAAAAATGCTGAAGAAAATTACACCTTTAAAAATAGGCTAATTCAATTGGCAAAAGAGGTCCAAAAAGCTACTGAGAACAGTGCTTTAAAAGGCAAAATTAGTCAAATGGAAAAGAAGGTTCAAAAGCTCACTGAAGAAAATAATTCTTTAAAAGTTAGAATGTAACTGATGGAAGCTAATGACTTTATGAGAAACCAATAAATTACAAAACAAAACCAAAAGAATGAAAAAATGGAAGATAATGTGAAATATCTCATTGGAAAAAACAATTGACCTGGAAAATAGATCCAAGAGAGATAGTTTGAAAATTATGGGACTACCTGAAAGCCATGATAAAAAAAAAAAAGAGTCTAGACATCATTTTTCATGAAATTATCAAAGAAAACTGCCCTCATATTCTAGAACCAGAGGGCAAAATAAATAGTGAAAGAATCCACCAATCACCTCCTGAAAGAGATCCAAAAAGAGAAACTCCTAGGAATATTGTAGCCAAATTCCAGAGTTCCCAGGTCAAGGAGAAAATATTGCAAGCAGCTAAAAAGAAACAATTCGAGTACTGTGGAAATACAATCAGGATAATACAATATCTAGCAGCTTCTACATTAAGGGATTGAAGGGTATGGAATAGGATATTCCAGAAGTCAAAGGAACTAGAATTAAAACCAAGAATCACCTACCCAGCAAAACTGAGTATAGTACTTGAGGGGAAAAAATGGTCATTCAATGAAATACAAAACTTTCAAGCATTCTTGATGAAAAGATCAGTGCTGAAAAGAAAATTTGACTTTCAAACACAAGAATCAAGAGAGGGATGAAAAGGTAAACAACGAAGAGAAATCACAAGGAACTTACTAAAGGTGAACTGTTTACATTCTTACATGGAAAGATAATATTTGTAACTCTTGAAACTTTTCTCAGTATCTGGGTAGTTGGAGGGATTGATTATACACACACACACACACGTGGAGAGACAGAGAGCACAGGGTGAGTTGAATAGGAAGGGATCATATCTAAAAAAAATAAAATTAAGGGTTGAGAGACAAATATATTGGGAGGAGAAAGGGAGAAATGGAATGGGACAAATTATCTCTCATTCAAGAGGCAAGAACAAGCTTTTCCAACGGAGGGGAAAAGGGGGAAGATGAGGGAAAAAGTGAAGCTTGCTCTCATCATATTTGGCACACTCAATTTGGCATGAAAATCTATCTTACACTACAGGAAAGTAGAGGAGAAGGGGATAAACAGGGTTGGGGGGGATGATGGAAGGGAGGGTAAATGGGAGGAGGGAACATTTAGAAGTAAACACTTTTGGGGAGGGACAAGGTCAAAATAGAGAACAGAAGAAATGGGGGGCAGGATAGGATGAAGAGAAATGTCGTTAGTCCTACACGACATGACTATTACGGAAGTCATTTGCAAAACTACACATATATAGCCTATATTGAATTGCTTGCCTTCTCAGGGGGGATGGGTGGGGAGGGAAGAAGGAATAAAAGTTGGAACTCAAAGTTTTAGGAACAAATGTTGAGAATTGTTTTTGGGTACAACTGGGAAATAAAAAATACAAGTAATGGGGTATAGAAATTTACCTTGCCCTACAGGACAAGAGAGAAGATGGGGATAAGGGAAGGAAGCGGTATTAGTAGGGAGGGCACATTGGTGAAAGGGGAAATCAGAATGCAAGATGTTTTGGGGTGGGGGGAGGGGAGAGAAGGGGGGAAAATTTGGAACTCAGAGTTTTGTGAAAGTGAATGTTGAAAACTTAAAATAAATAATAAAAAAAAATCACTAATGATCTCTTTGTTGCTAAATCCAATGGCCTTTTCTCAGTTCTTGCTCTCCTTGACCTCTCTGCAGGTTTTGACACTGTTGATAAAGCTCTCCTCCTTGACACTCTTGATGTCTCTAAGGTTTTCAGCACAGCACTTTCTAGATGGATGCTCTAATCATGTCCCTCAAGGTTCTGTCATAGACTCTATTCTTTCCTCCCTCTATCATATCTCACTTGGTGATTTCATCAGCTCCCATGGACTTAATTACCATCTCTGTTAACCTATTCTGCCCCAAACTCTCTGCCAGCCTCCAATCTTGAACATCCAATTGCTTTCAGATATCTGTAATTGGATATCCAGTAGACATCTATCTCAATATGTATAACACAGACCCCTCCCCCTAAATTCTCCCCAACTTCCTACCTTCATTATTACTGTAAAGGGCAACAGGAAGGGAACCAGTAAAATCCAAGTCAACTGGGCATCTTTTGACCATCCAAATTTCCCTTCCCTTCCCTTCCCCTGTTCTGTCCTGTCCTGTCTTTTCCCAAAATCTTAAACCTACTGCACTCTGAAGCTGGGATGCCAATGGGCCCCTGCCTAAGGACTCCTCAGGACCCTTAGGCATTTGTTGTTTCCCTCCCAGCCTGATGTCTTTCTTTTTCTTGGCCTCATTAAAGGGGCCATGACCTGGCAACTTGTTAAACAGGCCTATTCAATGAATGGGTGTTGCTTCACCCTAAGTGAATACCTCCAAAGACCTTGACCTAAAGGACCCAAGGTCTCCCAGTGCATCCTGGTTCATCTCCAGTCATCCTGATGAATATCTGGTCACTGGATTCAGATGGCTCTGGAGGAGAACTGAGGCTGGTGACCTGCACAGGTCAAGTGCAAGTCATGTCATTATTTCTCTGATGGCATAGTCTATAGCAACAAATGACAAACACAAGAGGGCAACACCATTCTCCCAGTGCCTGCAACAAGCTCACTACCTAGAAATCATCCTGGATTCCTCATTATTTCTCACCCCCACCCATAATCAATCTGTTGCCAAGACCTGTCTATTTCACCTTTGCAATACCTCTCAAATATACCCCCTTCTCTCCTCTGACACTACCACCACAGTATTCAGACTGTTATCACTTGATGCCTAAACTACTGAATAGTCTGCAAGTGGGTCAGCCTGCCTCTCCCAGCACCAATTCATACTTCACTCAGCCATGAAAATGATTTTCCTAAAGTGCAGATTCGATCAGGCTTTGATGGTTCAAGTTGGCCCTTTGAATCTTGGACATTTGGTAGCCCTGTGATCTTTGGCAGGTTGTTTGCTTCTCAGGAAGTCAATTTGTTCCTATATAAAACAGAGATGAAAAGGATCACAGATTTCAAGAGGAAAGGTAACAACTTATTTTTACAAATGCGGAAACCAAGACCTAGAGAAGGGAAGTTATAGATGTATATTGAATGAATTATTTTCATTTGGTTTTTTGTTTGTTTGTTTGTTTGCTCAATGTAGAGAGGGAAGGATATAGTTGGAAGGACAATTTTTTTTTTAAAGAAAAAACAGCAAAGGGCAATTATGCAAAAAATGTTATGCAATGATATTGCTCACAATTAAAATTCAGGTAGTGAACCACAATACTCACCCCCAAAAAGTGGGGGAAATATACTATACCACCTTACTATTAAGAAAAAATTATTTAAATGCACAGCCTTAATGGGGTAGGGGACAGGTAATGGTGCCATGGGTAGAGTGGCCTGGAGTTAGGAAAACTCATCTTCCTGAGTTCAGATCGGACTATCTGGGTGAGACTAGGCAAGTCACTTAACTCTATTTACCTCAGTTTCCTTGTCTGTAAAAATTCGACAGAGAGAAAATGGCAAACTACTCTAATATCTTTGTCAAGAAAACCCTGCAATGTTAATAGAATAGGAAGATCTTTCCCTGCCCATTAATAGGCCTAAGGCATGGAACCCATGATCACATGAAGCCTGGGGCACATGGAATTCAGACTGGGAAGAACTTGAGAGAGAGATTGCAGGCAGAACTGAGAGAGAGAAGCAAGTTGTGAGAGGGTAGAGACAGGAATTTGTCTAGGAGAACTAGTTTTTGTGGGGAAGTCAGACAGAAAGAAGGTTTAAGATGCCTGCACTCCCTGGATTAGTGATAACTACCCTGTTAAATCTTACCTTCTGGTATTCTAATGATGTCCCAAATAAATATTTTGGTTTTGCCTTTGAGGAAGAGAGTTATTTATATTTTGACAGTTTACCCTGGAAATACTCATTCATAATCATAGCAGCTGCTTCGGGTGTGGCGCTGGTGTTACAAACCCCAAATGAAATTATGAAGAGTTGGACATGATTGAAAATGACCAAACAACAGCAACAAAAATAGGTCAGGATTGCATTGATATTGTTGTTATTAGGAATAAATGAGAGTACTAACTGAAAAAAAAAAGTGTTAAGTACACAGGATTTAAAGTCAAGTCAACAAACATTAAGTACCTAATACGGACCACTCACTATATGTGGCCCATATTAAATGTGTGACACATATTTACATTAAAATTACATTGTATTGCTAAGATGAATGTGTTGTTTGATAAAATAAAAGAAAGAGAGGTGACTTGCCCAGAATGGCAGAGCTGGGATTTGAACTCAGATGCTCAGACTCCAGAGGTTTTTGACTATATTAAGTTCCCTCTGCTTTATAATAAAGTCCTACTTCACAAGGTTGTGAGGGAAACTCTTGTGAGATATCATGATCTATTTCCTTTCACCTGTACCTGTTGGCTTTTTTATTCTTAAATAATTAAGTGTGAGGCTCTGGGCTTCCCTTTTTGAAGTTCCCAGTTATTGGAGGGGAGGGGAACAAACTGGGAGGGGAAAAAAAAGAACAAATTGGCCAAGCTTACCTTGGGAGGAAACTTACCTTCTTAATGATTGTACCCAGTATGCTAGAACCCTGGACCAGGAAACAGAGAGTTGTGTTTGTAATATCTGCTCAGCTATTACCTTACAGTGTGAGTTTGGGAGGTTGAATCTCCCCTCTGGGCCTCTTTCTTCCGATGCAAAAGGAATCCAAGTATTACTGGGGTCATTGTATTTAGGGGTTGAAATGACCTTAGCCATTAAGTTCAAACCCAAATTTTACAAATGGGGACATTGAGACCCAGAGGTAAGTGACTTGCCCATAGTCACGCAGGTACACTTGGTGGAGTTAGATTTCTAAGGCAGGCGATAGGTAAGACTGATGTGGATATAAACAGTGCCCTAAGGGTTAATATTAAGGGCTACTTTTCCAGGCCCCTGAGTGGGGTTTGAGGCTCATTCTATAGCCCATCCTGTAATTTGAGATTCTATAACTTGAGAGTGTCTAAATGCCCTTTTCCCCTTACCTTAAAATATCATGCAACTTGTACCAAAAGAATTGCTTTTGCCCCCCCTTATTCTGTGTTCCCTATACTGTTGTTCATCTTCCTCATCCTGTCATAACAATTTTTCCTTATCTTGTAAGCAATCATGTTCCTCATCTTGCTTGTTCTTATCCTGTCCCTAATCTAAACTCCCATAAGCAACTCTAAAATTATATCATCATACTGAACATCTCTGTATAAGCATAACTCCCCCAAACATTAGGGTCTGGTTTTGCCCATGATGCATTTTCATGTAAAATAAAAAGCTCCCATTGGCTAAAAGTGGTCTAAGTGAATTCTTTCACACCTGAACCTGCTCTCTCAACTCTGACCTCAACAGGACCTTCCTCTTTTCTTACAACAAGCCTGACCTGGGTCTTTGTTCTACTTCCCCTTTGAGAGAGTCAGGCTAGAGAAGAAAAGTTGTAACGGTCTTACGATCAGCGTGTTCAAGTGAGTACTGGAAAGGCTGTTATGGGGCTGGAGGATCAGAATTTTGTTGTTAGGTCCCAGACATTAGGAATAGAGGCAATGGGACAAAACTGCTGAGTGGTTTTGACTCTGTAAAAAAAGTAAGTCCTAACAACCAGATTAGGGGCAGCTAGGTGGCACGGTGGATAAAGTGCAGAGTCTGAAGTCGGGTCAGAAAGACTCATCTTCCTGAGTTCAAATCTAACCTCAGGCATGTACTAGCTGTATGAACCTAGGCAAGTCACTTAACCCTTGTTTGCCTCAGTTTCTTCATCTGTCAAAGAACTAGAGAAGGAAACGGTCAACCACTCCAGTGTCTTCAACAAGAAAACCTCAAAAAGGGGTCACAAAAAGTTGGGCATGATTGAAAAAGAACTGAATAACAATAACTATAAAAAAAACAACTAGACCACTACCAGGGTAGATAGACTCCTCAAGAGGAGTTCTCCAGGCTCAAGCTAGATGCCAGCCTCCCCACCTGCCGTGATGCTACTCAATACAGGAATTCCTGTTCAGGTATTATGGGACCCCTGAGGTCCATTGCAGCTCTGAGGTGTAGGATTCTGAAAGTACACAACGCCACTTCTACCTTTACAACCATAAGTGAGAACCACTATTGTATAATGCCAATGTGTTTTCCTCTGTGCCTCAATTGCATTTATTTTAAAAAGGAATATATAGCTATATCATTAAAAACCATTCCTCAGCATCCTCTTCAGTGTAGTGACCTTTCTAAGGTCTTCTTAATGTCTGTGATACTCATCACCCCTTTCCTTACAGAAACTCTTCCCCCTTGGCCTCCAGCATTCATTCCTGCTTCTCCTATCTCTGACCCCTGGCCTCTTTCCTTTTCCCATCCAGTAAGAAAAGTGGATATTATCTTGGTGTCTCCTAAGCTTCATCCCTTGGCCTCTTTCACTCTCAGAGAGCTTCTCTGCTTTCTCAACTTTGGTCCCCCTGTAGAGGACTTCTAGATCCTTATCTCCTTCATAGAGACAAGTTACAGTTACAGTATATCCAACTACACTAATCATATTCACCTCTAATATCCTGTCCCCCTATTTTTGTCAGTGACTAATGATCATGATTGCATCTACAAATCTTGAAGCCAACCTTCATATCCAGGTTTATTCATATCTCCTTGATCAATCTCTTATGTAAGTCTGTTTCTTTCCTTTCCCACTGCCATTGCCCTAGGTCAAGCCCTTATTACCCTGTTATCTATTGTTCTCTAGCCTCTACCTGATTATTAAACCATGATAAGATAGTCTTAATTGCTTAATCTGGTATTTAAGATGCTCAACAATCTGGCCCCAACTGGCCTTTCCAATTTTATCTTCTACTCGGCACACCCTTAGCACAAATCCTTAACTCCTCTGGGTCATCTACTCATTCTCCTAAACCTTTACCTAATTTAAAGCCCAACTCACATTTCACCGCCACAAAGTCTTTGTGAATCACTCTGGCGGTAAGAGATCTCTCTCTAGGAATTGCTTTCGTACTTTGTAGTATTTACATAACACATAATCTCATAAGGTGAGGTAGAGGAATGATTGCAAAAGAGATTGTGAAGAAAAAAGGAACAAGATTTTCTGACTGAATAAAAAGTAAAAATAAAATTTGATTTCTAGTTTTTAGCCCCTAGGTGGCACAGTGGAGCAAGCACTGGGGCCCGAAGTCCAGAAGAGTCAAGTTCTTAATGTGAGTTCAGATACTTAAACCTGTGTGACCCTGGACAAGTCACTTAACCTCTGTTCGCTACACTTTCCTCATTTGCAAAATGGGGCTAATAATAAAGACCTGCTTCCCAGAGTTGTTGTGAGAATCAAATGAGATAATATTCGTAATGTGAGCTCCTGGAGGCTAGAGACAATTTTTTTACCTCTTTTTGAATCCCTGGCACAGTGCCTGGCACATAGGAGGTCTTAACAAATACTTGTTTCCTTCCTTCAGGCCAAGTGACTGGGAAAATAGTGGAAATGTTCATATGAAAATATAGAAGTCCAGGTGTATTAGGGGATGTCAATGAAAGTAATTTTAGGCATACTGAACTTGAGGTGCTGGTGAGATAGCAATGCTTATTGATTGATCTGAGTGGATATCCAGCAATCAATAAATCAACAGCATTTGTTACCTGTTTACTATGTGCCAGGCTCTGTGCTAAGAGCTGGGGATACAAAAAAAGGCAAAAGAAGGCCTCTACCCTCAAGAAGTTCACAGTCTAACAGGGAGAAAACATGCAAACAAATATATACAAAGCAAGCTATCTACAGGATAAATAGGAAATAATTAATAGAGGGAAGGCACTGGAACAAAGAGGGACGGGGAAAGGGTTCCTGTAGAGAGATGGTGGTATTTAGTTGAGACTTAAAGGGAGGTCAGTACTCTGAGCAGAGGAGGGAGAGTGTTCCAGGAATGGGGGACAGGCAGAGAAAACAACTAGAGCTGAGAGATGGCGTGTCTTGTTCCTGAAACAGTCAGGAAGGCATTATCACTGGATCAAAGAATATATTGGGGGATGAGGTGTAAGATGACTGGAAAGGTAGGAAGGGTCTACTTATGAAGGGTTTTGAATATTTAACAGAGCATTTTGTATTTGATCTTGGAAGCAATAGAGAGCCATTGGAGCTTATTGACTGGGGATGGGGATGGAGGTGTGGTAATATAACTGGATCTATGTTTTAGGAAAATCACTTTAGTGGTTGGATGGAGAATGTATTGTTGTGGAAATAAAGTTGAGGCAGGCCAACCCATCAGCAGACTATTGCAATAATCTAGGCATGAGGTGATGAGGGCCTACATTAGAGTTGTGACAGTCTTAGAGGAGAGAAGGGAATGTGTGAGATGAAGGTGAAATCAGTAGGCCTTGGCAACAGCTTGGATGGGGGAAGGGGGTGTAAGAGATAGTAAAGAACTCGGGATAACTCCTAGATTAACCTGAGTGACTGGGAGGATGGTGTTGCCCTCTCCAATAATAAGGAAAATAGGAGTGGTTTTGAGAGAAAGTTCTGAGGCAATTGGAGATGTAAGGCTGGAAGTCAGCAGAAAGACTGAGACAGGAAGGTAGATGTGAGAATTGTCAGCATTGAGATGACAAATGATATGGTGCTGATGATAGACCCCTAAAAGGTCCTGGATTTGTGACCCAGGACCCAGGTGTTCACCTGGCGCACCCGGCCCTTCCCAGTTAACAATCTGCCCTTTCCCTGTGACCCTCACTATCAGTACCTGGCCCTACCTAGATTGCCACTCCTTAATTCCATCTAGACCCCTTCTCTGGTTTTCTCTTGTTGCCTCCCAATCATTCCAAGATATAGTCCACACTATAAAAAAGTTCAGTCACATGCACCAAATTGTTCAGATTCCTTTGACCGGCTTGCATTAGTCATACAGATAAATGCTCAGATTCTTAAATTTGGCCAAAGGGCAGACTCACTAAGAATCTCACCCACCCCAACCAGCGTTTGAATAAACCTTGTCTCTGATAGAAAAGAAGGCTTGAGTCAAATTCTTTTGAGGCAGGACTCCTGTCTTTTGCCCTTGAATTTGGGAGTTTTCAGAACCTTTAGACTGAAACAGTAATTTAATCCATAGGAGCTGATGAGATCACCAAATGAAATAATATAGAGGGAGAAGAGAAGAGGGCAAGGGCAGAGCCCTGAGAGATACTTACTGTTAGAGGGTGTGATCTGGAAGTGAATTGAACAAGGGAGAAAGAGTGGTCAGACACATAGGAAGAGAACTAGGAAGAGAGGAGTTTCCAGAAAACCTGGAGAGAAGTCAGTATCCAAGAGCAGAAAGTGGACAACAATGGTCTAGAGGAAATAAAGTTGAGAAAAGGCAATTAGATTTGGCAACTAAGAGATCATTAGTAACTTTGTAGAGAATAGTTTCAGTGGAATAAGGCCAGAAGCCAAATTATAAGGGGTTAAGAAAAGAATAAAAGAAAGTGAAGGCACCTGTTATAGAAGTCTTTTCAAGGAGTTTAGCTACAAAGGGAAGATGAGATATAGGAAGACAGTAGGAATGAAAGGGTCAAGTAAGAGTTTTTTAAGATAGTATGGGCATGAATTCATGAAACAAAGTAACATGGGAAACCTGTGAAACAAAGAAAAATGCAAAATGTTTCTCTATTCTGTGTAGCCCCCAGTGATGACAGCTGAGTAGTGAGAAAGGAGGTAGAACATGACTCAGTTTTTAGATATTCTGTAAATTTTCATTTCATACTCTGAATGTGAGAACTTTGTCCAGTAATTCAGTAGATATATTTCTAAAGGAATTGAATCAAACTAAACCATTTTGACATTCTTTCTGTAAATGAAATTGGAAGAAGAAAGTCATAGCTAAGTGGAAGGATTGTCTCTAGAGAAGCAAAGAAAGGAGCTGGCAGAGTGGATTTTATCACATGTCTTAAAGGAAATAAGAAACATTATTTTCTAGGACATATGGTCATCACGTGTTGAAATGCTAATGAAAGTATTTGCAAAAAGACTTATTCCCAATATCCATTGCTAAAGATGAAGAGGGAAAGAAATTCTGAGAAGTACTTGGTAAAACCATCCAGATTAAATGAATATGATGAGGGCTGGCGTGGGAGGGGGAGTACAGGAACTCCAAGACTGGAATTCCTTTCATGGGCCATCTGGAAAAGAATTCACAGACACAAGCATTGTTGACATCAAGGTAAAGATTTATTACACTTTTCAGTGGGCAAGAGTTATTAGGGAACCTGCAACCTTAAAAGGGTACAGGTAAAGTTTAAATAGAATATTCTATAGTGAAATATGTGCCAAATATGCTAATTAGATGATTCAGGATGGGATCAGGGAGTGGTTATTCTTAAAGGAACATGCACTTTTGGTATCTACTGTGCATGTATTTTACCTAAAGTTCATCAGAAAATAGCACAAGGTGGGGGCGGGGCAGTTACATGGAGGTGTGGTTTTAGGCCTGAAACAATACTAAGTCAACCAACGCTCAGGGCTGACTGAGAAATACCCAGGCTGCTCTCATCAATGTCTTGCTAGACAAGATAAATATAAGGGAGTATACATATGTCTAAGTCTAGGATACATATGATTGGTCAGTGAGTAGTAAGTGTGTTATGACTCAGTACACAGCCAGATCAGCCAGTACACAGCTGGTTCAGATTAATAAATTCTATAGGTGCAGCTGGTTGTTGTATCAGGAAGGGAGATAATGGTTGTTGCTGGGGCAGACTGTGTCCTTGGGCTAAGGAGAAACTGCCTGGGATAGTATTTTGAGGCTAGGGAGAAATGTGATTTTAGAATTGGGGCCCAAGCACATGCATCCAAGCACCCCATCAAACACATACTGTGAAACTTTGTGACCTTAGTGCAAAGGCATAAAAAAGGTGATGATGGGAAGAAAGGGAGTCAGAAAGCATGGTGCAGGAAGAAAGAATGACCAAAAAAGGTTTTATGCCTTTTTATCATGTTATACTTTTGAGGTCTAGGGGTATTGGGAACCCCAAAATTCAAGGGCAAATGACAAGGGTCCTGCCTCAAATGAATTCAACCCAAGCCTTCTTTCAGTCAGAGACAAGGTTTTTTAAAACATCTGTTGGGGTAGGCAAAACTTTAAGAATAGGCACTATTAGAATTTAAGAATCTGAGTGATCTGAAAGATGGACACACATACAGTGGTCAAGGAGAGGGTCTAGATGGAATCAAAGAGCTGCTATCTATGGTGGGGCCAGGTGCAAAAGACATGGAGGGTTACAATGAAAGGGCAGTTAAAAGGTTTATTCCCAAGATACCTCAGGCACATGCCAGCTATCTGATTTCAGGGGCTGGGTTCCTGGAATTTATGGGAAAATTCAAAGGTGGAGGGGTCTAAAGTAATACTATATAACAGCTATCATTAAGGGGAACAGTTCTAGTGAAGAAGGGGCCATAACTTTCTGATAGCAGTGACCAGATGCTATTAATGGGCAGGTAAACTCAAGAGCCTGAAGACTGGCAATCTCCATAGCCATCATCCAGGGGAGTTAACCCCTATGGAAAAGAAGCCAGTCACACCCCACTAACTGCTACCCAAAAGGCAGACAAGTCAGTCAAGTTACACCCTGATGGATAGACAGGCAGTATAAACCAAGCAAGGGAAACTATCACCATTACCTTTATTGCCACATCCCCTCAGAATTAGATGAAGACACCCCAAAATTCTGAGCCCAGGAGCACTAGGAATAAAGATCTCCTCCCCCATCCTCTGCCTCTACTGGTCCTGCTTCTTTCCTGGTCTCTGAAGCAATGATGGAAAATAGCAAACCTTGTATATAAGGGAACTGCCATTCCTATCATCAGCACCACAAATTGCTAACCAACTGCCTTTGATGAATAGGTAAACCCAAGCCCTAGAAAGGTGTTTCTCTTTCCTGGGACTCAGGTTTACCTACTGGTCAAAAACTGTGTTGTTTGTGGTTGTAGTTTTAATGAAGTTCAGACTCTGGGAACCTCCTTGAACTCAAACGTGCTACCCTTAACCTAGCTTGGCTACATTGTCTATTACATCTTGATTGCCCCACCTGCTTCCCAACAAACCCTCCATTGTCTGATACTTCCCAATTGCCTCCAGCTGTTTCCCACCCTTGCTTATATCACTAGTTACCCCAGTCTCATCAAGATACTTCTTAGAGAACCCACAAATGCCAGACAGCTTCAAAGGTCAGTAAGAAAGCTGTTTCACCTGGGTAAGAGGGGAGGGTGGTCTGGCCCCAATCTTGGCTCCAGGGCAGCAGCAGGCACTTTTGGAGCCTTTGGCCTAAAGACCCTGTGGGAATCAAGTGACTCATCTGGATCTCAACCCTGAGTAGCAGTCCTGGGGTGAGGAGGAGCACTGGCACTGGAGTGGTAGAGTTGGTGGTGGCTGTAGAGAGGGAACCCTACTAGCATTTCCAGGGCAGAAAAGAGTACCTCTGGTTGACCACAGACTAGAGTGCAGACCCTGAGAGGAGTAAACTCCTCTCGCTTGATTGTGCCACCTTGCAGGAACTGAGAACTTACAGGTCCCTAGAGATATCTCTGAAGCCTAGGGTAGTATACCCTCCACTTGACAAAGGACTCAAAAGTCAAGTAATGTGCTGAGAAAATGCCTAAAAGGGAGGAAAATATAAAGACCATAGAAGGTTACTTTCTTGGTGAAAAGGTATTTTCTTCCATCCTTTTGGATGAGGAAAAACAAAGCATACCATCAGAGGAAGACAAAAAGTCAAGGTTTTTACATCCAAAATAAATATGCGATGGTCTCAAGTCATGGAAGAGCTCAAAAAGGATTTTGAAAATCAAGTAAGGGAAGTGAAGGAAAAATTGGGAAGAGAAATGAGAGCAATGCAAGAAAATCATGAAAAGAGATTGAACAGTTTGCTAAAGGAGACACAAAAAAATACTGAAGTAAATAACACCTTTAAAAATAGACTAACCTAAATAGCAAAAGAGGTCCGAAAAGCCAATGAGGAGAACAATGCTTTAAAAACCAGAATTGGCCAAATGGAAAAGGAGGTTCAAAAGCTCATTGAAGAAAATAATTCTTTAAAAATTAGAATGGAGCAGATAGAAGCTTTATGAGAAACCAATAAATTATAAAACATAACCAAAAGAATGAAAAAATAGAAGACAACATGAAATATCTCATTGGAAAGACAACTGACCTGGAAAATAGATCCAGGACAGACAATTTAAAAATTATGGGACTACCTGAAAACCATGATTAAAAAATAGCCTAGATATCATCTTCTAAGAAATTATCAAGGGAAACTGCCCTGATATTCTAGAACCAGAAAGGTAAAATAGAAATGGAAAAATTCACTCATTCCTTCCTGAAAGAGATCCCAAAAGGAGAACTAGGAATACTATAGCCAAATTCCAGAGTTCCCAGGTCAAGGAGAAAATATTACAAGCAGCCAGAAAGAAACAATTCAAGTGTTGTGGAAATACAAGCAGTATAACACAGGATTTAGCAGCTTCTACACTAAAGGATTGAAGGGCTTGGAATATGATATTCCAGAAGTCAAAGGAGATAGGATTAAAACCAAGAATAACCTACTCAGCAAAACTGAGTATAACACTTCAGGAAAAAAAATGGAATTTCAATGAAATAGAGAACTTTCAAGTATTCTTGTTGAAAAGACCAAAGCTGAATAGAAAATTTGACTTTCAAATACAAAAATCAAGAGAAATATGAAAAGGTAAACAAGAAAAAGAAGCCTTAAGGAGTTCATTAAAGTTGAACTATTTAAGTTCCAACATGGAAAGATTTTATTTGTAACACTTGTAACTCATGAGACCTTTTTCAGTAGTAGGGTATATATGTATATATATGTAGGTGTGTATGGGTATGTATGTATATGTATATTATATATGTGTAGGTATGTATCTGTACATGAGTATATATGTATATGTATACATATACATTGACAGAGGGCACAGGGTGAGCTGAATATAAAGGGAGAATACATAAAAAAAATAAAATTTACTGTTGAGTGGTATCTACTAGGAGTAAGAAAGGGAGAGGTAGAATGTAACAAATCATCTTACATAGAAGAGGGAGGAAAGAGATTCTACAATGGAGGGGAAAATGAAAGGAAATAAGTGAGCCTTACTCTCATGGGATTTGGCTTAAAGAGGAATAACACACACTCAACTGGATATGGAAATCTACTTTCCCCTGCAGGAAGGCAAGGTGGAAGGGGATAGGAGAGGTAAGATAATAGAAGGGACAGTAAATTGGGGAAAGGGATAATCAGAAGCAAACACTATTGTGGGAGGACAGGTCAAAGAAGATAATGGAATAAATTGAGGGCAGGATAGGACAGAGGGAAATGTGGTTAGTCTTTTACAACATAATTATTATGAAAGTGCTTTGAATTGTTACACATGTATGATCTATATTGAATTGCTTGTCCTTCATTCTTGAAGAGGACCATGACATCAGAAAAGTGATGCCATAACTTGCAAATGAATTGGATTTAAGTGAGGGAGAACTATGCAAAGTCATCAGCCTCACTTTCTCCTCCAGAGTCATCTGGGTTCAATGGCAATATATAGATCTGGACAATTAGAGATGGCCAAATGAGTGGGGAGACCTTGGCCTTTTTTTAAACTAAGGTCATTTCAAGTTCTCACTTTAATTGAGGCAATGCCCATTAAGTGATTAAGACTGTTTAAGATATAAGCTATATAAGATATAAAAAAAAAAAATCAAACTGGAAGGGAAGACCCTCAGGGCTTCTGGCCAAAAGAGAAACAATTACAGTTTACCTTTCCTCAGAGCCATCAAGGTCCATTAACTGGCGATTGTTCAGGGACCCATTGTTATCCAACCTTTAAGATAAAAAGGTTTGGAAGACCTGGAAATTGAGGGATACCCACCAACTGGGAAATGACTGAACAAGTTGTGCTATATGAATATAATGGAATACTATTGAGCTATAGGAAATGATGAATAAGCAGATTTCAGAAAAACTTGGAAAGATTTAAATGAACTGTTGCTGAGTGAAATGAGCAGAACCAGGAGAACACTGTGCATAGTAACAACTACATTGTTTGATGACTGACTTTGATAGACTTAGCTTTTCTCAATAATGAAAGAACCTAAAACAACCCCAAAAGACTCATGATGGAAAATGTCATTCATATCAAGAGAAAGAAATATGGAGTCTGAATGCAGAGCGAAACATACTATTTGCTCCCTGCCTTTTTTTTTTTTGCTTTGTTTTGTTTCTCACAGTTCTTCCCATTTTTTCTAATTCTCCTTTACAACATGACTAATGCAAAAATATGTTTAAAAAGAATGTATATGTAGAGCCTATATCAGATTGCATTCCATCTTGGGAGGAGAAAGGTTATATAAGTGACAGAATTAGGATCCAAAACATCTCAGTAGCCTATAACATGGGTTAAAACTAACAAGATGGAATGTAATAGGGACAAATGTCAGGTTGTGCCATTAAAGTTAAAAAAAGGTCATTTTCACAAATATAGAATAAGGAAAAGTTTAGCTTAAAAACAGTTTATATAAAAAGTGGTTGAGACTTCTCATTGATTAATTCAACTTGGCCAATATTAATGAAATACTGTGTGCAGAACGTAGCAATAAATGCTAAGGCAATTTTTAAAAATTACATGTTTATTACGAGTGAACAATTCAGCATAGCTGCTGAAAAAAATTAAAATGGGAAATAATAGTCATACAATACACTGACCTTCCATACCCCCGTCTCCACAAGACAAGTGCATTCCCCTTTGCCTCCAATTCTATCACACTGGTCAAACATCTGTAGTGTTGTGTTCTGTTCTGCGTACAACATTTTGAAAGGATACTGGCAAACAGGAGCTTAGGGCAGGAACTCTTGTGGAACATGGATGTCTTGAAGGCAGTTTCTATGTCATATTCTCAATACAAAGGTCTGCAAAGGTGATTCCACTCACCATCGACACATGAAATGTGTGCACACTTATAGACTCAACATTCAGTAGACATGAAAGATGAACAGCTCCTGTTGCAAGAGAACTCAGCAAGTATCGCATTCAAATAGCATCCCTGAGCAAAAAAAGATTGGCAAATGAAAGCCAGCTTACTGAAGTTGGAGCTGGTTACAAGCTTTTCTGGAGTGGACACAGTGAAGGGGAGTACTGTGAAGCTAGGTTTTACAATCAAAACTAATCTAGTCAACAAGCTTAGTATTTGGGAGGCTCTGAAGAAAAATTGAGGAAGGAGAGCATACAAAGCCTGTGCAAATTGTGAAAGCATGTAACAAAATCTCCATATTAATTTTTGTAGGAATACTAAAAAATACTATTTCTCCAGCTTAAAACATTTCGCAGACATTTTTCCTTTTAGGAAAGTAGACAGGAAAATAAAAAGCGAAGGTCCTCAGTCTTAGTCTTGGATTACTTGTAGCATATGCTGCCTTTGCTCCTACTCATATGCTACTGAATGAAGATGGAGAAAAGCATGAAACTGTACTGACTGGGTCCTCTCCAAATTTCTGCTACATTGTCTCTGTAATTGACTTACAATCCCATTCACCACTGTTGCTCTTCCAAACCTTTTCATCTCTCTTCAAACCTCTCATGATTCTTCCTTCCTCTACTTCTTAGCTGAGAACATTGTCTAATATTCACTAAAAAAAATGAGCCCATTCACTGAGTGGTCCCTTTTCTCTCATCATATCTCTCAGATACCTTCCACTACTTTCTTTTCCTTCACCCCTATATCACATAATGAGGTAGTTCTTTTACCACATGTCAGAGTGGCCACATTACATCCCATCTTTTCCAAGAAATTGTCCATTCTGTCATCCCCACTCCCTCAATAATCTTCAGTCTTTCTCTGTCTACTAGATCCTTTTCCATTGCCCACAAATAGGCTCATGTCTCCCTTATTCTCGAAAAACCCACACTTCAAACTTCCAACTTCACTTAACTTTCATTCTATATCTCTTTTCCCTATTGGTTTTTGTTTTTGTTTAAAAAGAAGAACAAGCTTTTTTATAATATTTTCAAATTTACAAAATGCTTTACATAGTTATCTCATTTGATTTTCACAGCAAGCCTACCTACCTCACAATAGGTTCTGATATTATCCCTATTTCATAGATGAGGAAACTGAAGCTGAGAGAGGTTAAGTGCCTTTTCCAGAGTAACACAAGTATTAAGTATCCAAGACTGGATCTTAACTCTGGTCTTCCTGACTCCAAATTTTCCAAAGTTCAGTCCTGGGCCATCTTCTCTTCTTCTTCTATACTATTTCACATTCCCCTATATCTAAGCAGTTTCCAAGTCTTGTTGTTTTTATCTTTGTAAAGTTTCTTATATATACTCCCACATTGGATCTGAAAATCAGTGATGTCTGAGACAGAGTTCCAAGCAGAATTAGTTTATTATCAAGGCTAGCAATCCCTATTAAACAGGGTCCATGGCCACTCTATGGAGGTAGCTAGGTGGCTTAGTGGATAGAGTGCTTAGGCCTGGAGTCAGGAAGATTCGTTTTCCTGAGTTCAAACCTAGCCTCAGACACTTATTAGCTGTGTCACCCTGGGCAAGACCTTTAACCTCTGTTTGCCTAGAGAAGGAAATGGCAAACCAGTCTATCTTTGTCAAGAAAATACCATGGACAGTACAGTCCACCGTGTGTGAAGAGTCAGATACAACTGAACAAAAAAAATGATTTCTCAGAAATCAAAGACCTCTCATGGAAAAATAGAGAACAATCTTAAAGTCTAAAAAGGGGGAACTATTCAAAATACCTATTCATGATGGTGATACATATTCAAAATATTCATACATATTCATGGAATTTATGGAAATAGGGAAGTAGCTTGATTTGTAAGATTTGCCTTGGGGGTGTTTCTGCTGGGTGTTCCAGGAATGTTCCTGACCTTTTAGTGGCTGACCCTAGTACATATATCACACTGATAATAAAAAAAAATAGGAACCTTTGACTAGGAAAGAGCACTACTTCCCCCTTTGGGCTGGGAACTTAGTCCTAATTCCTCAAATCTGAAGACAATAAAATTTGTATTAAGTGGAAGAGGGAAAGTCTGATCATACTATAGAACAGAAAGGAATTAGATGGGGGGCCTTGTCAAATTCCCAATTCCCATTCCTTCCTCCTCTGAGACTGCCATACCCCTGGTGCAGGCCCTCCATCACCCTAGTTTAGACTCTTAGTCATCTCTCACCCAGGCTATAAAAATGTCCTCCTCATCAGTCTCCCCACTTCCAGTCTCTTTTCCTTTACAAGTCATCCTCCTCATAGATGCCAAACTGGTAGTCTGCACAGGTAGTCTGACCATACAAGCACCCTATTAACTTTGTAAAAAATATTTTATTCCCCTTTGATCCAGCAATACCACTTCTAGATCTGTATACTAAAGGGATCATAAAAATGGCAAAAGAACCCACATGTACAAAAATATTTATAGCAGCTCTCTTTGTGGTAGTCAAGAATTGGAAATTGAGGGAATGCCCATCAATTGGGGAATGACTGAACAAGTTGTATGCATAAATGTAACAAAAAACTATTGTGCCATAAGAAGCGATGAACAGACAGACCAGAAAAATCTGGACTTCTATGAATTGATGCTGAGTGAAGTGAGTAGAAACAAGACAACACTGTACATAGTAGCAGGTTGTTGTTGTGATGGTCCTTCATTCTCAAAGAGGACCATGACATCAAGATGATAACATGACTTGCAGTTGACCTTGGTTTGAGTGAGGGAGGACTGGGCAAGGTCACCAACCTCACTTTCTTCTCCTGAACCATCTGGGTCCAGTGGCCTGATATTCATCAGAATGACTAGAGATGGCCCAGGATGCAATGGGAGTGCCTGGCCCTTTCAGCCACGTTGTTCAATGACTAACTTTGATAGACTTAGTTCTTCTAAGCAATGAAAGGATCTAAGACCACTCCAAAAGATTCATGATACAAAAGGCTATCCACTTCCAGAAAAAGAACTATGGAGTGTGAATGCTGAGGGAAGTATGCTATTTGCTCTTTTTTTGTTTTGTTTTTTCTTCCTCATGGTTTTTCCCATTCATTCTAATTCTTCTTTACAACATGACTGATTTGAAAATACGTTTAATAAGAAAGTATATGCAGAACCATTATCAAATTTAAGCCATCTTGGGGAGGGGAAAGGGGAGGGAAGGGGAGAAAATTTTAAAATTTAAAACTCAAAAGTTTGTGGAAGTTGAAAACTAAAATTAAATAAAGAAAAAAAGAAAAAACATTTTATTCATTTTGAACTTAGATACAAAAATGACAAAAAAAGAACATTTCTATGCACACAGCACAACATAAAAAGAGGATTCAATAGAAAACCATGAACTTCCATTTGACATCATTTACTTTTTTTGATAAACTATATAATAAATATTACACATAATTTTCAAAACTATGCTGTTTTTGTTTCCTTTTATGTTTTCTTTTGTTTTTTGTTGTACACTTTTTTCTCTCTCCCTCCCCACCCTGTTCTAGAGAAGGTTACAATTATTCGTGTGCACGCGCGCACACACACACACATAAAACTATACTATACATACTTCTTTTTATCAGTTCTTTCTCTGGAGGTGGATCGCATCTTCCTTCATCAATCTTTTAGTTGATTTAAGTATTTATAACAATCACAATGTCGTTCAAAGTTGTTCTTAGAACAATGTTGCTGTTACCGTGTACAATGTCTTCTTTGTTTTGTTCATTTCACTCTTCATTGTTTCATGCAAGTCTTTCCATGTTTTTCTAAAATCAATCAGCCCATTATTTCTTACAGCACAGTAGCATTCCAGCACAATAATATACCACAACTTGTTCAAATATTCCCCAATGGATGGGCATCCCCACAGTTTCCAGGTCTTTGCCACCACTGAGAGAACTGCCACAAATATTTTAGAACATGTAAGTTCTTTCCCTTTTTCTCCAATCACCTCGGGAAACAGACCTAATAGCAGTACTGCTGGGTCAGTGGGTATGCACAGCTTTATAACTCTTTGGGCATAATTGCAGATTGTCTCCAAAACCGCTGGATCACTTCACAGTTCCACCAACAGAAACTTTGAGTCCCCGTTTTTCCATATCCCCTACAACATTTGTTGCTTTCTCCTTATATCCTTTCAGCCAATCTAAGAAGTGTAAAATGATACCTCAAAGTTACATTAATTTGCATTTCTCTAATCAGTAATGATTTAAAGCATTTTTTCATATGGTTATATATGGTTTTGTTTTCATCAAAAAAACTGCCTGTTCATAAACTTTGCTCATTTATCAACTGGGGAATGACGTGTATTCTTACAAATTTAACAAAGCTCTTTGTATATTTAAGATATAAAAACTTTATCTGAGACACTGTCTATAAAATTCCCCTTGCTGCAATTTTCTGTTTGATTTCTAATATTGACTACATTGGTTTTATTTATACAAAACTTTTTAAATTTAATATAATCAAAATTATCCATTTTATACCTCACAATGCTCTTTATTTCTTACGTATTCATAAATTGTTCTCCTATCCATAAATCTGATAGGTAATATGTTCCATGTTCCTCTAATTTTCTTGTGATATCTCCCTTTATATCTAGGTCAATATTCATTTTGATCTTATCTTGGTAAATGGTGTAAGATAGTGGTTTATGCCTAATTTCTGCCAGATTGCTTTCCAGCTTTCCCAAGAATTTTTAACAGATAATGAATTCTATCCCCAAAGCTTAAATCTTCATATGTGTCAAACACAAGGTTACTATACACATTTGTTACTTATTATATGTCTACTCTGTTCCATTGATCTATTCTTCTATTTCTTTGCCACCAGTTTTGACAGTTATTGCCTTATAATATAGTTTAAAATCTGATATAGTCTACTACCTTTAAGATAAAATAAAAACTCCTTTTTGTACTACTTTCTTTTGGAATTTATTTAGTATTTATTTTCCCCCACTTATGTGTGTAAATAATTTTTAAGATTCATTTCTAAAACTTCAAGTTCCAAATGTTCCCCCTTCCTTCCTCCTTATTCCCACTCATTGCGAAGGCAAGCATTTCAATATAGATCATAAACGCAAAACATTTCCATCTTACTCATGTGAAAGAAAACAGACCAAAAAGACCCCAAAACCTCAAGAAAAATAAAGAAATTTTAAAAAGGTATGCTTCAATCTGTATAACCTATATTTAGACACCATCAGTTCTTTGGGGATGGACAGCATTTTTCATCATAATTCCTTCAGAGTTCTCTTGGACCATTGTATTGCTGAGAATAACTAAGTCATTCACAGCTAATCATCTTATAATATTGCTATTACTTCCTCTGTATGACTTCCAAAGGTGTTCAGAAGTTGACTCCAACTGACCTTTTCAGGCTTATTGTGCATTACTCCTGTTCATACATTCCAGTCAAATTGACCTATTTGTTGTTCCACACATATGGCATTCCCTCTCTGATCGCCAAGGTTGCAGAGGTTGTTTTCCCTGTTTAGAATGCACTCTGTCTTCTTCTCAGCCTCCTACAATCCTTAGATTCCTCCAAAGTTGAGTTCAATATCTGTCTCCTAAAGGAAGCCTGTCTTGATCCCCCTACTAACTAGTACCCTCCCTTCAAACATAGCCTCCAATGTATTTTACATAAAATTTTCTGTGTACTTGTTTTCCCTTCAGTAGAACGTAAGCTTCTTAAGGCCAAGGACAACTTTATTTTTGTCTTTTCTTCCCCAATCCCTAGCAATTTGCTTGGCACATAGTTGGTATTTTTTAAAAACTTGTTTAAAAAGTGGCTAAAAAAACAGGTAGGATGTAAGCAAGTTGTGAAGAGCTTTTAAAACTGAGAGGAGTTTATATTTTATCCTGGTGGCTATAGGAAACCCCTGGAA
Organism: Potorous gilbertii; assembly: GCA_028658325.1. Taxonomy (NCBI): domain Eukaryota; kingdom Metazoa; phylum Chordata; class Mammalia; order Diprotodontia; family Potoroidae; genus Potorous; species Potorous gilbertii. The sequence goes on from CM053770.1 coordinate 526,361,754, forward strand.
CTTCTTAAAAAGGATTGACATAGTCACACTTGGGCATTTAGGACTATCAATCACTTTGGCAGCTATGTATAGAATGGAGTGTAGAGGACCGGACATAGGGAGACCAATTAGGAAGCTATGGTAATAGCACAGGTGAGAGACCAAGAAGGTCTGAGCTAGATATAAGTGAAAAAAAAGTATAGATTTGAGAGATGCTGAAGAAGTAAAAAAAAAAAAAATCAACAATACTTAGTAACTGAGTACTGGGGATAGTGAATCAGAGTAAAAAGTTGAGGATGACTTCTAGGTTAAAATCTAGGGTGACTGAAAGAATTTAAACTCTTTGATGGAAATAGGGAAGTTAGGAGAAAGGGTTAGATTTAGAGCAAAATCTGAGTTCCGTTTTGGCCATGTTAAATTCGAGATGCCTGTGGAATAAAGGAAAGGAGCTGTCCAGCAAAGAATTGATAATATGGAAAGGATAGATATGAAAATCATTGCTGGGAATTGAGGAGCCCACCCAGAGAAGAAAAAGGAGAATGTCCAGTACAGAGCCTTGTGCAATCCTGCTCCTAGGGGATTAAATACACATGATAATTCTTGAGATAAAAGAGTAAGAAGAGAGGCACAACAGAAAAGTATCCTAAAAAGCCCAGGGCTGAGAGGATGCAACAGGGCTCTTGATTGTTAGAAACATACTCACTCTAAATAAAGAACAATACTTGTGAAATCAGGAAAGCTTTTATTAATTTTTATTGATTTTTTACATTCATTCCCCCTAAATGAACAGGTAGTTCTTAATGAACTGCTACATTTGTTCAGACCAATGTAAACCTTTTTATGATGTTCCCAATTCTAATTTCCTGCCTTGCTCTCCACTGACCAGCATTCCAGGGTTCACTCCACCCCACATGGGTCACATTCCTCTTTTTCTTTATAGAATGACACAATATGAATTATTTTATAGGAATTCCTTTAATTGACGTACAGTCTTTCTGGTGTCAACCTAAAAAGGTAAACAGGTTAAGTGATATCTTAATAAGATAAGAGAGTTGACAAAGTGTCAATTGAAATTATGACCCAGGATAGCTGTGTTGTCTTTGCCATTAACATGCCATAACGTAGTATGTGTCCATAAAATATTAAGAAAATGTCTCATTATTCAAGATAGTGTCTTGGGTTAATGGTCTCATAAAGAATGCTCTTAAGTCAACCCTATCTGGCCTTGTTGACATAGGAAGAGATATTCTCTGAGTTTACTCAGAGAACAAAGAAAACTGTTAGGTCCAAGCTCTTCTGGTACAGGCTTTGGTCCTTATTAAGGTTCAAAAATGATATTAAATGATTATCACTGGTATTACAGATATTATATATTTCCTATGGAAACATAAGTTAAATTCATCTCTTACATGATCTTCTTTTGTATCATTGTCCCCTTTGGTTATCTGTTGAAGATAAGGATCCTTCTCAAAATAACATTTGTAAGTGCATAAAATAAAATACATAGGATTAAATAGGAAACTAATTAGTATTAATGAAGATAGCAAAATTTCAAAAAAAATAACTAGGTTGAAGGACTATTAACCTAGAAGAAAGATGTTGATTGACTTTTAATAATCATATTTTTGTTGTTTTCTTTTGCTTTTATATCATCTTCATTTCTTAATATATTGGTTGTTGTCCTTCATTCTCAAAGAGGACCAAAATGACATCACCATGATAAAGTCAAGTTTCAATGGGTCCTACTATGTCTGAACAGACCAATACTAGTTCAGAATGCTCTACAACAGATTGGGCACAGATAGTCCATGTGAACATTTGGAGTGGATACTTCAAATTTGCACATCCTTTGCTTACTTTGTGCTGTCTCAAATCTGCTTTGCTCATAGAACACAGCACCCTTTCTGATGTGAGCATGCCATGTTGAGCAGTCTTGTGCCAGTGTTGCCCATGTCACATAATCAAATCCAAAGTTCTTGAGAGAGACCTTGAGAGTGTCCTTGTATCACTTCTTCTGACCACCACGTGATCACCTGCCCCATGTGAGTTCTCTATAAAACAGTCTTTTTGGCAAGCATACATTTTGCATTCAAACAACATGGCCAGCCCATCGGATTATGCTGTCTGAAGCATAGTTTTAATACTTGGCAGTTTAATTTGAGCAAGGACCTCAATGTCTGGTACCTTATGCTTCCAGATAATCTTCAGAATGTTCCTAAGGCAATTCAAATGGAAGCGATTCAGTTTCCTGGCATGGCATTGGTAGACTGTCCACGTTTCATAGGCATATAACAATGAAGTCAGCACAACAGCTCTGTAGACCTTCAGTTTGATAATCAGTCTAATACCTTTTCTCTTTCATACTTTTTTTCAAAGCCTCCCAAACACTGAGCTACCTCTGGCAATGCGTGGGTCAACCTCATTGTCAATGTGTACATCCCTGGAAAACACACTACCAAGTTAAGTGAACTTATCCACAGGATTCAAAACTTCTCCATTTCTTGTAACCAATGGTTCCATGTATGGATGGTGTGGTGGTGGTTGATGGAGCACCCGTGTTTTCTTGGTGTTAATTATTAGGCCAAAATTAGCACAGGCAACAGAGAATTGATCCATACTTTGTTGCAGCTCAGTTTCAGAGGCTGCACAATCATCAACAGAAAATCATGCACCAACCCTCCCTCCACTTTGGTCTTGGCTTGTAGCCTTTTCTAATTGAAGAATTTACCATCAGAACAGTTGCTGACTGTCATGTTCATCCTCATTGAAACCCTTTGACAACATGGCTTAATATATTACACTTCTCAATCCTTCTAACAAAAATTTTAAAAGAAAATAAAGCAACTCAGCAAAGGCAATCAACATAATCAACAAATGTTAATATGCCCTCAAGGAGTTTATATTATAATGGGGAGATAATATAAATAGGTACCTACAAGATGCAGACAGAGTAGATTAAAGTGAACTTTAAGTTTAAATTTAAGTTCTTTATTTAAGTTTAAGTTCTTTAAGTGAAGGCCCTGGTAGGGAGTAGGGAGTTAGGAACCAACTCCTACTGGAGGTTACATTTGAGCTGAGTCTTGAAGCAAGTCAGTGATTCTAAGGGGTAGACATGAACAGCTAGAAGAGGAATAATGGATGAGATGACTGGAAAGATGGGAAGGTGCCAGGTGGTAAAGAGAATTAAAGGGGCATATCTCAAAATAGAAAGGGGCTATGGGATCAAGGATACAGGTAGGATTCTGTACTGATACCTCCATGAGCTAAGGCAGGGACCTCTGCTGAGAGGAAAGAGAGAGAGGTGGTATAGGTGGTTGGCATAGAAAAGTTTTGTAAAAGCAACTTTAGGGAATTTAAACAGAGAATTAACTGGTAAAGAGCAGAGACTGGTAGGCAGCTCAGATAGTCCAATTGAGCCTGGATAACCTAAATTTGTTCTGGACACAGCACAGGTTATATGACTTCTTCTAGCTACATTCTACAGCAAGGGAGCAGAATTAGAGAAAGCAGATGGTGGGAGTAATCCAGAGGTGAGAAAAACAGAATTAGTACCGATTGGACAATGGGGCAAAGGATTCAAAGGTAGAATACAATATAAAATTCAATTGGTGAAGGGTCAAGTTTTTGAAGGGAGGGAAATGAGTCCAAAGTAGGAGTGAGTAACTGGGAAAACTAGGAGAGATGGAGTGGTTGGAAGTGTCAATGGGGACAGGTTTGGGAAGGATGAAGCAGAAGAAAAGAACATTAGAGTTACGGACCATCAGCCAGTCATTTGACAAGGTTATTAAACCCCAACTATGTGCTAGGCATGCTAAATGCTGAATTATGAAGGCAGAACCCTAAGGATAAAACCATTCCTGTATGTGACTGAGGTAGAATGCAGGAGCACCTCATGGAAGTTGAAGCAGTTGATGAAGCAAAGGGTATTTGAGGGCATGTTGACATGTAAGTATGACAGGTTGGTGTGGAGAGGGAGACTTATGAGTCAGGTAATGAATTTTCTGAAAAAAGAGGGAGAACGATTTGAAGGACTGGAGATAATAACCATTAGACAAGGTGATCTGTCCAGATGCAATGAAGCTCTAAGGATGAAATGTGGCTGAGTAACATGGAGGAGGAAGTAAGGGTGGGGGAGATATAGAAGTGTCAATGAGGAGCATGAAGCATGTTGACTCCAACTGACACTTGGGGAAGTATTGCTCCAGAGACAGTTCTAAAGGTGAGTTATAAACTCCCCCTGGATTTGGAGTGGAAAGGAAGGAAGGGTCTACAAAAATCTGTCTAAAAGTTCACAGCTTCTGCTAGGGAAGTGCCATCAGCACAGTGCATAAATGACAAAGATAAAATTGCCTGCTTTTCTGTCTTAGTTCAGTATGTGGGTGATGAGACAGGAGATGAGGGAAGGTAACCAGGGATGTAGTGCCCTCTGGGGAGAGTCACAATTTGCATAACTTTGAGGAAATGAAAGGAGCATGAAAGGAAGAGGTATAAAACAAAGGAACAGCTTTACAATAGAAAGGCAGTTCCAGAAGGTATGTTGAAAGTAAAAAGGGAAAAAGAGTAGAATCAGGGTTGACAGAAACTGAGAATGAGGTAGGGGGGAGTGGTGACCATAGAATATACAGAATTCTTTCCAGAAAGCATTTGGCACTTGGGCACTAAATAAATACTTGTTGATTTGGAACTCTGCCCCTAAATTTGTGAAACCATGCACATCCTTTCTGCCAGCAATACCACTATTACACCTAGATCTCCAAAAAGATCATAGAAAGAGCAAAAGAATGTTATATGTAAAAATATTATCAGCAGCGTTTTTGTGTGTTAACAAAGAACTGGAAATGTAGGGGTACCCATCATTAAACTCAATAATAAATTAAATGAGGAGTAGATAAACAAATTACGGTATAGGAATGTAATGGTCCATAACTCTAACATTCCTCTTTTCTTCTGTTTTCATCCTTACCAATCCTATTTATTCTCTGTCCCCACTGACACTTCTTATGCTAGAAGAAATGATGAAGAGGATAGCTTTGGAGAAATTGGAGAAGACTTATATGAATAGATGCAGAGACAGGTGAGCAGAACCAGAATAGTGTGTACAAGATCCCACACAGTTAAGACAAACAACTTTGAAATACTTAAGAACTCTGAGCAATATAAGGACCAATCATACTTCCAGAGGCTCAATGATGAATTCATGTTACCCACCATCTGACAGAGAGGGGATAGACTCAGATACAGAATAAGATAAATGTTTTGGGTTACTGTAAGAGTTTGTTTCACATATTTGTTACAAGGGTTTTGTCTTTTTTTTTCCATTAGGGTGGAGATGAAAGTGAGAAAAAAATGAATTCTTGTCGAGAAAAATTAAAACATTTTTTGTAATGATTTTCTGTAATGATTACTGATTGATTTATCACAAACCTTCCCTCCAGTCATCCTGCAAAACACCCCACCACTCCTTCTCTTGATTCTGCGGCCCCTCTTCCTGTCATATCAGTAGGGAGCTTACCATGTAAGCCAGGCAGCCTGGACTCTCAGTTATGGAGATTTTGAGTACAGTTATAGGATCTGTCTACTACTACTGGAAAGGGTGTTTCAGTGGTGTGGCTGAGTTAATTATGATTCCTAGAGCAAAAAGTACAGCAAGAGCACATGGTAAGACACATGCTGCTGTGACCCTAGTGTTCTGGTCCAGGGCTGGAGGCAGGATAGGTGGATAAGATGAGGCTTGACTGGTTATAGGGGGTGGAGATGAAGGATGATTCACTTACCCTCTATTCAACCCTTAGGTGCACATCTGTTCTAAAGGTGAGTTGATAAACTCCCCCTGGATGTGGGAGAAAGGAAGGGTCTGACTGAAAGGTCACTGCTTCTGCCATATCAGCACAGATCATAAAAGATAAGGATAGAATTGCCCATTTTCCTGACTTAGTTCAATATTTTTGCCAAGAAGCCATGTTATCTCTCACACGAACGAATGAAGGAATGGGAGATGTTTATAAGGGGGAAAGAGATGACTTGGGGGTGGAGAAGAAGGAAGTCTATGATTTGGGGTTTCTGTTCAAGCATAGCCTTGAATGACAAGCTGTCAGGTATCTTATGGAAACCTGGTGGGAGATTAGATTCGATGATTTACAAGTTTTCTTCCAACTGTTATCTGACTAACAGAAGGTGACAACGGGATAATAGATCCTAGAGGCAAAGCAGGGTCAAAAGGAAAGGGTTCTTTTAGGGTTTTTTTTTTTTTTAGCGGGAGGAGGAGGTTGAGGGGAAGAGTAAGTTGAATATCTATGCATACTTGTTGATAGTAAGAAATGAGCAAAATAAAAAGATTGAAGATTTGAGAAGAATGGATTAATTAATAAGCATTTACTAAGCACCTGTATGTGCCTTGCACTATACTGAATATTGAGGATGCAAAGACAAAAATGAAACAATCCTTGCTCTCACAAAGCTTACATTACAATGGGGAGACATTTACATTTGTGTATGTAATATATATAAATATGTATACACACACACACACACACACACACACACACACACAAAATAATTTCAAGGTAGTTTGGGAAGGGAGTATATTAGCTGCTGCAGAAATCAGGGAAGGCTTCATACAGAAGGTGGAACTTGAGTTAAATCTTAAAGGAAACCAGGGATTCTGAAAGAAGCCAGTGAATTCCTTGCCACCGGGACAGTCAGAGCAAAGTCAGGAGAAGGAACATTATGGGTAAGTCAGAAAATAAGTCTGGATAAATCTGACTGAATGTTGGGAGCAATGTATAAGGAGTAATTGAGAGATCAATATCTTAGACAAGGTGGGGATGGGGGAAGAGATACGGATCAAGAGCACAGGTTAGCTTTGGAAGGGGGAAGAAAATGAAGAAAGACTAGTGGAAAACATACACTTGTGAGGGACAGAAGAAAAAAAAAGATGAGCTTTGATGCTCCATGGGCTTTAAGTTCCATGATTTCTCAGTCAAAAATGTTATCCAGTAACATTTAATGCACCTTTCTCAGCCTGCCTAGATTGCAGAGCTGTAAATCCTGATTGACTTCAGGTGCAGAACGCTAAGCCCCTACAAATTCCAACCTATTTTTAATTCAAACAGACTACACAATACCGCCCGGCACTCCTTTTTAATTCTACACCCACCAAACCGGACTTCTTTGTTCTTCGTCAAGCCTGGTTCTCCCGCCCTTTTCCCAGGAATGAATTCCTTTTTCAACTCTGTGACTCAAAGAAGTTCTAGTTTTATTCAAAGGAAACTGACACTCAGTTGCAGAAAAACTCAGCTCAACCCTCACCTCCTATTTGAGGCTATTCCCGATCCCATCCAGTGCTAGTGCCTTGAGTCCTAAATATGGTTAATTACCTTTTCCGTTACTTTGTGTACATTTTTGACCACGAGGAAGCGGAGTCGGTTAAGTGGGGAGCGAGTTGGTCTCAGTCAGGAAGACTTATGTTTAAATTCTACTTCAGAACCCCGAGGTAAGTTGCTTAATCTCCCAACATTCCAGGCAAACAGTGTAGATTTATATCTTAATAAATATGCATCTTAGTTTACAATAGTATAATATCTCTTAATTTGTAATAAGTACTGTAATTACTATAAATCTTAATATAGAAATTACAGAGAACTGCCAAGACGTTTGAATTCACAAGACTAGTTCAAAGGCATATGTGAATGTGCTTCTATGTCTAGACCGTCACGAGCAAAGGGACAGTTTCACTTGTCTCTCGGTATCCCTAGCAACCTGCCGGGTGTCTAGACGCTTAATAAAAGCTTGTTGCTAGATGAGTTGATTACACGTGCCACAATCCAATCAGACACTACTAGTCCCTGGAGCCGCTACCCAGAGCTTGAAGCTTCGTCGGGTGACGTCACCACGTTCCTGCCCTCGCGGTACCCTGGGGCTTGTAGTCTGGGAGGGACTTCAAGTTCCACAGTGCCCCGCGTTGGGTCGCGGCGCCTGCGCGTTGCGCGCGGCGGGCAGAGCTGAGTACGGGGCTCTTTTGTTCCGCGGAGCTGGGACGATTGGCTGGGCCCCGGGGAGCTTCGCTTAGCCTATCTTAGGTGAGGAGAGGCACCAGGCTCTAGCCGCGGCCGCCGCTCTTCCTGGCTTAGACAGCTCATCCTCCTTCTCCCTGTCCCCAGCCTTCTGCGACGCGCTAGCGGCGCGACACCGATTCCCCCCGGGTTGAGTCGACGCTGCTCTGAGGTAAGGAGGGAGGGGTGTGTGTGTTTGTGTGTCTGAGAGTGTGTATATGAGAGTATGTGTCTGGTGACACCGGGAAACCGAGGAGGGGGGCGCGGGGGGTGGGGAAGGCTCTCGGCCGATGGGAATAGGGCCGTTGGGCACCCGGCGCGCGGGAGACAACCCCCACCCCCTCCCCCACTACTCCCCCAGTCCTCGGTCCCTTCCCGCGCGCAGACCCCGGGAGGGGGCGGGGCTCGTGGAGCGCGCGCGGCGCTGGAATCCCGAGTCGGAAACGGCCGGTGTGGTGGGTTGGACCCGCGCGTGCGGGGGGCGCTTTGCTGCTCCTAGTTTCTGGGGTCCCTGGGTAAGGGGCCCCCTGGCGAGAAGGAATGTGGCCCCCGGGCTATGGGGGAGGAGGGGCGGAGCTTTAGCTACTTTAGCCGGTATTGTTATTACCGCTACTCTGTAAAGGAAAGGGGGTGGGGCATAGGTGGCATTGAACGCCCTTCTTCTGCCCGGGTGGGGAGGAATTTGATTTTTTATAGCTGATGCCTGTTTATGCTTTTAAGAAAAGAACTTGAGATTTGAGTAACATCCAGGAATTCAGGTCCCCATCTCCGTTTTCCCCCTGTAGATTATCTCCAACTGATGCAGTCTGTAGTGTATGTACATGGTTTGCAGGTTGTCTACCTCACGTGAACTCCTGGAGATCAAGGGACTGTTTTGCTTCTCTTGTGCCTGGCATGGGGAAGGCGCTTAATAATTGCTTGTTGACTCGACAGATGCGTGGTTGTATTGGTGTTGTCTCCCACTGTGAGCTCCTTGATGGTAGAGATTTACCCTTCCTCTTTCTTTTGTATCCCCGGGGCTTATAGCGCAGTGCCTGGCTTCACTTAAATTCTTAGAGACGAAGTGTTAAGGCAAAAAGTTTGAGAAACCGAAGTTCTCTTGCTTGATGTACTTAATGCTAGCAACTAGTAACGAAATTTTGAAGTAAAAATTCCACCCATGTTACATTAGAAGAACCATTTCCAAGGCAAATGCAATAGGAAAGTGAAATGAACTTTTCATTCATTTCATTATGACATTGCCTCTTTCCCCCATTCCAAACTATTTTCCACAAAAGATTCTAGCAGACATCTTGTGCTCAAGTTTTTCGTCAGACTCCAGAGTGAGGAAGAGTTGGGGTTGTTGAATCCCACCTTTAGATATTAGCTGATTGATCCTGGGCAAGTTCCATAACCCTTTTTCAGTCTCAGTTTCATGGTCTATACAGCGGGAGAAGTTGTATTCGATGGCCTCTAAAGTCTCTTCCAGTCCTAAATCTGTGATCTTTGGGAAGCCCTCACTGCTTTCCCTAAATCCCTGGATGGTGACCTTGCTTTCCTTCGATCTTTGGTGGGAAAGCCTAAATTTTGATTTACCTGATAGTCCAAAACACGAATTGAGCCATATCCTGGGGGCTTTGAGGCCTTGAATTGTATTTCTCTATTCAGCCTTTTGTCTGACAAATTTGGGTGCTGAGTGGCTGCTGGTGACGTTAAGGTTTTGTAACTACCTTCTTTGGAAAGAATTGCTCTGTTAGAGTAAGTGTGTAGAAGAGGTGCCTTTTCTTTATGCCCTTTTTGTAAATTTAGGTGGTTCTTGGGAAACAAACCTGGGAAATCTTTGAGAAGCACCTTTCACCTCTTTCAGCCCTACCCTGAGGACTAAATTCTAAGTTCTGTTAGGGTTTATATGTACATATTAGCAGGAGGCATCCTATCAATGTGCCTTTGCTGGGGCTATTACCTATGTCTGGAATGCAATTTCTCCTCACCTGAGCCTCTTAGAATTCCTAGCTTCCTTCCAAGCTCAGTTAAGCATCACCTATTACAAGAGGCCTTTCCTACTTTTTTTGTCTTTGCCAACCTATAGTATGTTCTTCCCTCCTATATCTTAAGTATATTTTGCATTTATTTATATGTGTATTTGTGGGATGTAAGCTTCGTACTACCGGGGGCCTAACAAATGCATGTTGATGGATGAAGCTACCTATGGGCAATGATTTCTGCCCTTTCTTTTCACTGTTGCCGCCAAATGAAGTCATCTCTGCAGTTAGGTGAGTGTCTGAAAAGTCTGAAAGTGAGTAGAAGCTTGTGATAGATACTGTGATCCTCCCTAGAAGCCTTCCAGACGTTATATGGAAGTTAAAGGAAGCCTCCGGTTTTGTTTTTTTCCTGTAATGACATTTTTGTTCCCAATAGCTTATACATTCCAAATTGTTTTTCTTTAAAAGTGAGTAGAGCATATGGGAGGATAGTGCTATAGCCTATGTCAGGTTCTTGATAAGAAAAGATGTGCCTACTCTTTTCTTCCTTTGTCTTTGTACCTATGGTTAGATACCTGAATTTTTCTAACCTCTTCTGGACAAAGGATATTGAAATATACCAGAAAGGAATTTTCTAAATGAGAGAACTTAAGTACACCATTAAAAGAGGATTACTATATAATGTCATTTTCATTGAACAGTAGATGTAGTTTCATTCATTAGTTAGAAGCATTTGTTAACACTTAATATGTTCAAGGCATTGTGCCAGGTGTTGGGGATACAAAGAAAAAAAAGTCCCTGACCTATCCTACCATACAATCTTTGGAGGTGAGGGCTCTAGTAGCTGGGGAGTCAGGAAAGGCCATATGTAGAACAGGACTCTTGAGGCTGAGCTTTGAAGGAAGGTAGGACTTCTGAGAGGAAGAGGTGAGATAGAAATAGATTGTGATAGACCTGAGATGGAGTGTCACATATGAAGGAAGGGCAGAGTAGGACAATTTCACTGGAATGTACAATAGGTAAAGACAACTAATGTGAAACATGCTTAGAAAGATCTGGAGACAGATTGTAAAGGGCTTTAAATAACAAACAGAATTACGAGTTTTTATTTTAACCCAGGAGCAGCTGGAGCTTTTTGAGCAATATGAGTCTGGCAATGGATAATATTCCTATGGATGTTTATTCTGTAATGGTGTGGTATTTGTTGCTCATTTGTTTCAGTTGTGTCTGACACTTTGTGATCCCATTTGGGTTTTTCTTGGCAAAAGTGCAGGAGTGGTTTGTCATTTCCTTCTCCAGTTCATTTTACAGATGAGGAAACTAACTTGTAACAAAGGATTAAAAAAAGAGTTGAAAAACAGTTCAGCACGACTAATTAGCACATCACCTAACTAATAGTCATAGTATATGCAGTAATTTGGAGACAAACTTGTTCATTATAATTACATAACCATTTTCATTATTTAAAAATTCTTTCCATTAACATTGTGTAGTCTTTGTGTATATTGTTTCCTGGTTCCTGTTCTTTATTAGTTAATATAGATTTTCCCATGCTTCTCTGAATTACTATTTTCCATTTCTCATGGCACAATACTATCCTATTGAATTAATACACCTAGGTTTTTAGCCTTTTCCCAATAATTGGTGGGTGAGGTTTTTTTTTTTCTTCCTGTTCTTGGCTACCCAGGAAGGTAATGCTATAAATGTTTGGATGTATGAGAGACCTTTTGTCTTTAACCTACTCCTATAAAAGGAATCTCTGGGTCAAAGGGTATGGGCATTTTAGTCAGTTGGCATAATTTCATTTCACACTGATGGGTTGGACCAAATTTACACTCTACTAACAGTGTATTAGTGTCCCTGCGTTTCTGCAGCCTTTCCAACATTAGCTTTGCCAGTTTGGTTCCTGGTGATGAAACCTGAGCTGTTTTGATTGGCATGTCTTTAATTTTAAGTAATTTGGAGCAGTCTTTCATATGATTATTAATAATTTGTTATTCTTATGAGAACTCTGTTTTTTTTTTTTAGTCCTCCATTGAGGAAATGGCTCCTTGTCATATATTCATATTAGTTCCCTTAAATCTTAGACATCAGACCCTTATCAGAGACATTTGAAGCAAAGATTTTTGCCCCAATTGACAGCTTCCTTTATCCTAATTACATTTATTTTGTTCATTCACAACCTTTTTAATTTTATGTAGTCAAAATTAGTCATTTTATCTTTCGAATTCATTCTTATTTGGTCAAGAACTCTACCTCTAGCCCCACCTGTGATAGATACCTAATCTAGTTTTCTTCGATTTTTTATTTTATCATATGGCCATTCATATTCAGATTTCATCTACTTTTTTAAGGTTATTCTGTTATAAAGCTTTTCATATTAGTGTAAATCCAGTTTTTGTCCAGCTGCTTTTTAGAGGCCCCATCGTTCCCCCCACCCCATTTTCTGTTTTTTCCTTATCTGGTCTGTTCCACTGATCTACTTTGCTATTTTTACCAGGTACTAGAGTTTTCTTCTGTTTTCATAGTGTCACAAATTATGGATCTTATAAACTGCTTCACTGAACCTTCATTTTAAAATAAACCCTCCATGATCAGATTTATATTCTTAAGTATATTTTAGGTATCTAGCCTTGGCCTTGTAAAATAACTCTACTCTTTGATACTTACCAAAGTATAAGCATATACTTATCAAAGATAAGGGAAACTCCTCCAAGCTGCACATGATACCAGATATTTTGTACTTTTTAGATTAATGAAATCAGTGAAATTTACAAGAACAGAAAAAAGTTTTTAAACTTTGGGATCATTTTCTTTTACATCTTAAGTATACTTATTTGGGAGCCAAAATAAACTCCAGGTCCTTGATCATTAAGTATATTTATGAGTAAGAAGATGCAGAAAAGATGCCTATTTGCATTGATTGGTAGAGGGAGTTTTCCTCACTTAGGAACTACCTATACCAAGTAAGTCACAAGTCTAATTCCTATCCCTTTAAATATAGAGTAGAATTTTATCACTATTGTAAACATATAATGAACTTTACAGAAACTGTCTCTGGTGAAACTTGATCCCCTACCTCCATTGAGTTGAATAATAGAAAGGATTTCCCAGATAGCAAAGAAGTGAAATTGGTGAATACTCTCTCCAAGATAAATTGGAGAAATTACTCAGATGTGAACAAAATTCTGGACGGGGACAAAGAGCTTAATTTTGTAATTAGTTGACTTACTGAGTTAGTCTTTGCTAAATTTAGATTTTGTGATTTCTGAGAAAGGATCTTACAAGTGAGAAGCACCATGGTAGAAGGAGCTCTAAAGATTTGTAGGGAGATGTTTTAAGGACCTCTTGATATAAAGAAGTCTTCAGCATATTCCTGAGTAGTGGATGAAGCTCCAGCAAAGAATTCTAAGAAGTAGCAATCAGACAGGTTAGAAGAAAGCAGTGTCATGAAAACCTAGAAGAGGGGAAAGTTTCCATAGAGGGTGATCAACAGTGTCCAAGGCCACAGAGGTCAAGAATGAGGTTAGATGAAGGTCATCAGATTTGGAAATTAAGAGATCATTGGTAATTTTGGTGTAATAATCCAGAAGTATTTATTCAGCACACACTACTATATAAGTAGGACACTGTGCTGGCCAGTGGGGTTACCAAAAGAAAAGAAAAATAGGCCCTGCTTCTTGGAGATTATAGTCTATAGAACTTTCTACTTTTCTAAATCCCACCTGTGAAGTTGTCTTCAATTACTTAATCAATTGATTTTTGCGGGTTTGCCCCTATAAATCATAGTAGGAAAAGTTACTTTAGTAATGGGTAAATAGAAGCTTGTATTTGACCCTGTGCAAGGTAGCAGGGCATTTGTTGATGGTAGCTAACTTCCCAATTTCTGCAGGAGCAGCTCCTGCAGAAATAAACTGATGCTCCAAGTTCTTCTTTTCAGCTAGTCTTAACTAGTCCCTTTAAATGCGGGGATGCCAAACATTCTACTTGTCTCGGCCCTTGTAATACTCTAACCTGCAGGAAGGAAAGGGTGTTACTACTTGATACTGCAACTCTCCCCAGCTCACCTAGTAGCTTATTATTACAAATGAATTTGATTCCCTATTCTTTGAATGGGTCCCCCTTTTCTGTTTCCTATTTTCACACTCTCTGAAACATAGCTTAATGTGTAATGCTCGAGCCAATGAGGATAACGTCTATGTTACTCAAAATTCTGTAACTTTTGATTCCTCTTTTGTGTTTTTCTTTAATGACTATAAAAGAGCCCCATAAAACCGCATGAGGCATCCTTGTATGCTGAAGAGCCTTGGAGCCCATTTACTGACAATTGCTAATAAATTGATTATGCTTGGATTTTATTGCCTCAGTTTCTCTTAGTCATGTTTCAGATTGTAATTCAGAAACACCTATCCTTCTAGATCCAGCTTAAATTTCATCTAAATCTCAAGTGATTGATTCCATCCTGCCTCCCAGGTCTTTTACAGAATTATTGTCTGAGCCTTTCATTTACAAATAGTCTAGTACTGTCTTGTTTATCTTGAACAGCTTGTTGCTAAGTTGGAGGGAAAGTTGAGCCAACAGATAGTTGGCAACAGTGGAGCAGAAAAGGAGTGGGCAGCTTTCAGAGATTTTGAGTACAGCACTGCATTTGCTCATCTGGGTCAGAACACTCGCAAACATCAAGACTAGTTTGATGAAAATGATGGGGAAATTAAGAAGCTGCTAAATGAAAAACAAGAACTCCACAGGATGTACCAGCAGGATAGTTCACCTCTAAGAAGGCAGCATTTAATTCCATCAAAAGCAAAATACAAGCAAAGCTTAGAGAGATGCAGGATTCCTAGCTCAGTAAGAAGGCAGATGAAATTCAGTTTTATGCCTATAGTAACAACCTAAAGCACTTTTATGATTCCCTGAAAGCTATTTATGGACCAAAAACTTATGGGGCATGTCAGCTACCCAGTGCTGATGGAGCCACATTGATTAGTGATAAGGACATGATCCTAGAGAGATAGGCTGAACACTTCCATAGTGTTCTCAACAGACCATCATCAGTCAATGCTGAGGTCATTGAACGTTTACATCAGGTTGAAGTCCATCCCTCCTTAGCTGAACTTCCAACTGAAGAAGAGGTTTTGAGGGTCATAAGACTCCTTTCATGTGGCAAAGCACCTGGTGCTGATTCTATTCCAGCTGAGATTTACAATGTAGGCGGTCCATTGCTGATACAAAAGCTGACTAAAATGTTCCAGGTTATATGGCAAGAGGAGGTTATTCCCCAGGAGTTCAAGGATGCCTCCATTGTCCATCTCTATCAGGGTAAAGAGAATAGGTTGTCCTGTGACAATTATGGGGGCGGGGTCTCTCTCTTAGTCACTGCTGACCAGATTCTTGCTAGAGTCCTCCTTAATAGGCTGAACCTTCACCTGGAAGATGGTCATCTACCTGAGAGCCATTGTGGCTTCAGAAAGGGCCAAGGAACAGGGGATATGGTGTTTGCTGCCCTACAACTCCAGGAGAAATGCCAGGAGCAGAACAGAGGTCGGTACACAACATTTATAGATCTGACCAAGGCCTTTGACACTGTTAGTCGTGAAGGCTTATGGAAAACTATGTCAAAATTTGGTTTCTCGGAGAAGTTCATCAATATTGTACATCAGTTTCATGATGGCATGTTTGCTCGGGTTCTGAATAGTGGACAATGCTCTCATGCCTTCCCAGTCACCAGTGAAGTGTAACAGGGCCGTGTGCTTGCTCCCATGCTTTTTAGCATGATATTTTCAGCCATGTTGTCAAATGCTTTCAATGAGGATAAACATGGCATCAAGGTCTGCTACCATTCAGATGGTAAATTCTTCAGTTTGAAAAGGCTACAAGCTAAGACCAAAGTAGGGAGGGAGTGTTGGTGCATGATTTTCTGTTTGCAGATGGTAATGAACTCAATGCAGCCTCTGAAGCTGAGATGCAACAAAGTATGGATCAATTCTCTACTGCCTGTGCTAATTTTGACCTAATAATTAACACCAAGAAAACACAGGTGCTCCATCAGCCTCCACCACACCATCTATATACATGGAACCATTGGTTACAAGAAATGGAGAAGTTTTGAATCCTGTGGATAAGTTCACTTAACTTGGTAGTGTGTTTTCCAGGGATGTACACATTGACAATGAGGTTGACCCACGCATTGCCAGAGGTAGCTCAGTGTTTGGGAGGCTCCAAAGAAAAGTTTGGGAGAGAAGAGGTATTAGTTTGACTGCCAAACTGAAGGTCTGCAGAGCCATTGTGCTGACCTCATTGTTGTATGCCTGTGAAACATGGACAGTCTACCAATGCCATGCCAGGAAACTGAATGGCTTCCATTTGGACTCGGGAAGATCCTGAGGATCACCAGGATAAGGTACCAGACACTGAAGTTCTTGCTCAAGCTGAACTGCCAAACATTCAAACTATGCTTCAGAGAGCTCAACTCCAATGGGCTAGCCATGTTGTTTGAATACAAAAGGAATGCTTGCCAAAAAGACTATTTTATGGAGAACTCTCATGGGGCAGGCGATCACATGGAGATCAGAAGAAGTGATGCGCTGGCACAGGACCACTCAGCATGGCATGCCCACATCAGAAAGGGTGCTGTGTTCTATGAGCAAAGCGGAATTGAGACAGCACAAAGTAAACTTGGATGTGCAGATTTGGAGTAACCAACCCAAATATCCACACGGACTGTCTGTGCCCTATCTGGGGTAGAGCATTCCCAGCTGGTATTGCTCTGATCAGCCACAGTTGGACACACTGAAATTTCACTTTAGATGATGGTGTCATCTTGGTCCTCAAGAATGAAGGACAGCAACCTGCCAAGTACTGTCTTGTATCATTTCTATTGTTATCTATTTGTCTTGAACTGTTATTTGTATCTATATTATTTGGTTTTCCTCATTTGTCATTTCTCCTAACTTGAGTTTAAGTTTTTTAAGGCTTATACTACCCACACCTTTTTTAAATATTATCCTTCATTATCTTTATAAATGTGTTAGTTTGTTGTCTTTCTACAGAATATAAGGTCTTTGGTTTTTTTGCCTCCACTAAAATCCTAATCTCATGTTGATGGTGAAAGAGGGGATCACCATTATAAACAAGTGCTTGTTTTAAACATCAGTTTTTATTTATATCTTTTGTTTTTATGCCATTTGAATTTCTTCTAGCACTCCCTTCCTAAGAGCATTCCATATTTTGAAAGAAAAAAAATAAAAAGAGGAAGAGGATAAAAAACAAATCAGGAAAACTGATCAGTAAGTCTGAAAACATATACTGTGTACTACACCTGAGGGACCTCCAATCTCTGGAGTATCTTCTTTGACCCCTATTAGATGTCTTCTCATATCTCTTTAGGGTCATGCTATCAACAAACATTTAAACATTTCATTTCCTACCTGGCTGCCCTCATTTTGGACTTCTTTGACTTCTCCACCATGCCCCCATCTAATCTTGCAAGATTCAGTCATACTTATTATTCACATTTCTTCAGTACCTTCTCTGCCCATTAGATTGCGAACTCCTTCAGGGCAGGGACTGTATTTTGCCTCTTTTTATATGCCCAACACTTAGCACAAGGCCTGGCACATAGTAGGCATTTATTGCCTTACACATTCTGCTCCTCTAATTGGAAGAGCCATCAAGTTCTCTATTTGAGGAAGGGGTGCAACAGAACAGGACAGACCTTTCATTTCTCACCTCGCTATGTTCAGTTTGGCCTTCTTTGGCTTCTCCTTCGTCCTCCCCACCAGGTACCTCCCCCCTACTCCTTTCTTTTGTGTATTGTCTTTCCCTACTAGTTGGTAAGCTCCCTGAAGACAGGAACTGTCTTTTTCATCTTTTGTGTCGCCAGCATAGCGCCTGGTAAATAGTAGGTGATTAATAAGTGGTTACTGATTGATTTGCTACTCTATGCCAGCTAGGCATTGTGCTAATTGACCAGGGTACTCAGAACCCTCACTTACTCAAAGAGCTCTCATTCTACTGGGGGAGACTATATGCAGACACTTATGTACATGTAAGATATACAGAACACAAGAGGTAACCTCCAAGGGAAGCGGGGAGGGAACAAGCGATTATTAAGCACCTACTATGTGCCATGTACTAGCACTTTACTAGTGTTTTGTCATTTGATCCTCCCAACAACCCTATGAGCTACGTGCTGTTATTATCCCCCGCTCAGTTAAGGAAACTGAAGAGGGAGGTTAAGGGGCTTGCTCGGGTCTTCCAAACTTGGGCCCAGCACTCTCCCCTGAAACTCCTAGCAAGGGAAGGAGAGGAGAGGATCTGAGCTGAGTCTAACTCTTAAAAAGCCAGGAGAGGGGGAGATTTGAGGAATGAAAAGCTGACTGAGGTAGGGAAACAGTGAAAAGGAGGAGCTCAAGTGTCATGTGTGAGGAAGATCAAGGACAGTGTCATTGGATTATACAATTTCAGAAGACTGGAAAGGTGAGAGGGCCAAGGAGAAATAATACACATGGTGGGAAGTGTTCTCTGACTACCTGGAGAAAATCTTGACCTGAATGGCCCAGCAGTACCTCCAATTCAACCTGTTGTGCACTGTTTGTTATATCATTTACAGCTCTTTCTATCTTTCTTTCCATCCTTCTTGAATTTCCCCTGCACCATTCCATTGCAGTAGACTGACAGGTCTTCCTGTTTCTGCAGGCTGCTTCTTCTCTTAGTAGGATCCATATGGAGGCCAGGAAGGGATTCTTCTTATGTCAGTCCTCTACTCAAAATCCTTTAGGAATTTTATATTTCCCTTTAAGTAAAGACCTTTCACAATCAAACACCTGTTTTTTCCAGCTTTACCTCCTGTTGCTTTTCTCTCTGTAGCTCAGCTAAACTGAACTACCATACTACATCTAAATTTTACTACCTCTTTTTTACTCCTCGCTTTTCCTGTCCCTGGAATCCCCTACCTTGTCACTGTCTTCCTCCCCCCTGCATTTTACACAGACATATTTTGAATTATTCTTTAATCTTTAAAGCCCAACTTAAATGCCTCTGTTAGTAGAAAGCTTTCCCTGATCTTCTAGTGAATTCCCTTGCAGTTCACATAGAACTTTGCACTTTCTTGAAAACTTACACATTTTGTATTTTTGAAATTGTTAAGCATTTACTGAGCATCTGCCTTTGTTCGCTTAACTGTGAGCTACAGATACAAAGATGAAACAATACCTACTCTTCAGGAGGTCACATTCTCTAGGGGAGACTCCTGTATAAATAGGAGTAATGGAGAGGAGCATTTGGGATATCAGGAAGGGCTTAGTGTAAAAGGTGGTACTTAAGCTATATCATGAAGAGAAAGATCCTGTGAAGCAAAGGCAAGGAGAAAGGTAAACTGTGTAAAATGTGGCTGGAAAGACAGTATGGGAGCAGTTTGTGAAGGCCTTTAAAAGCTAATAAGGAGCCACTGGAGTTTACAGGAGTGATGTGACCATATCTAGGCTTTAGTAACATGTTGGCAGCTCTGGAGAATAGATTGGAATGGGGTGAGACTTAAGGTATTGAAGTCCAATTAGTAGGTCATTACCATAGTCTGGAGAAAAGGAGGTGATGAAGGCCTGAAGCAAGGTGGTTGATTATGTGAATCTGGGGAGCAAAATGGATGCAAGAGGGGATGTGCAGGTGGAAATGATAAGGCAATTTGCATATGCTCGGTGAGGGAGAGTGTTAGAATAAAGTTATGGATCTGATATCCTAGGATAACAGGCTGCCTTTGACAGAAAAAAGAAAAGTTAGGCAGAGGCCTGAGTTGGGGGTAGGTAATAATGAGTTTTGTTTTGTTGAAATATCCAGTAGATAGTGATGTGGGGACTAATGCTCAGAGGAGAGATACATAGATTTGTAAGTTATGTGCATAAACATAAATAAGATAACCCTGAAGGAGTTGATTATAACCAAGAGTATGTAGAAAAAAAGAAGAGGAACTAGGATAATATAGCCTTTGGAAAAACCTACAGTTAAAGGGCATGGTATGGATCAGGAATGTGGAACCTGAGGCCTCGAGGCCACATGAGGCTCTCTGGCTCTTCTAGTGGGTCCCTGTGACTGAATCCAAATCCCTGAGGGGATCTGTTCTGTGAGCAGCGGTCAGCCAGGAATAGTACCAGGAGAGGGTAATATTGGGAAAACTCAGGGGTGACTGTAAGAGATGAATTGAACTTTGGTTTCCACAGAAAATATGTAACATACTATAAAGTCCTGTGTTTACTGTGGAATGTAGGAAAATTGAAGGATTAGGGGTAAAGTCTTGGGAAAGTTGATTTAACACTTCACTCAACAGGATGTTGACCCTTGCTAATCAGCATACCTGAAGGGGAATTTCTTCTTTGTACTTTGGATAAAATCCACAACCCCAAAAGCTAGAGGAGAACTTCATTCCACTACACTATTTTAAATATTAGGACTCTACTTGTGTTAATGGTGAAGGAAACTCAAACACGCTGGGTTTAACCTCTATGACTTGTCATTTTCTTGCTAAGGGAAGTATAAAGAAAATGAGAAATGTTAAGCAAGGATGGAGATCCATGGAGGTGGGGAGGGTATTTTCAGGTAGCCTGTGAAACCTGATTGTTTGCTCTAGCACCTATAGCAGAGGGGAGGAACCTGAGGCTTCAAGGCCACATGTGGCCTTCTAGGTCCTTGGGTATGACCTTTTGACTAATTCCAAGTTTTGTAGAACAAATCCGTTTATTAAGGGGATTTGTTCTGTGAAGTTTGGATTCAATCAAAGGGCAGCACTTGAGGACCTCAAGGGCCACATGTAGCCTCAAGGCCATAGGTTGCCCACCCCTGACCTATAAAACTGCTGAATACTGATTTAATACTGATTTTCTTGGATGTCAAGTTACGTATAGCTGCTTACTAAACTCACTGCTGGCATTTGGTTTTGCAGACTGATGAGGCACCAAGATCATGGAGGTGTACCAAAATAGCTGTTAACAATTCCTGCTTGCATTTCTCAGGGAAACCTAAGTGAAACTTCCCTACAGTAGTTTCCCACATACTTCCCAAAATGTTATGGGACCTTGGTATCCAAGAAGATCATCTTCTGTAATAAATCATTTCTGAGTATATCAGAATATGGATACAATGAATGCTAACTTGTTAAATCTCTCGGAAAGAACAAACTAAGATAAATTGTGTGTGTGTGTGTGTGTGTGTGTGTGTGTGTGTGTGTAAGCTTACCATATAATTCCAGGTTCTTGGAAGTTTTATCACTTGTGAAGACTTCAGTAATGGACCTAGGACCTAGTGGTATAGAAACAACCTCATTTTGAAAGATTCATTACCAGAGCTTTAGCCACCAAGTGGTTTAGTTTTGGGGGTCACACAAATCATCATGAATCCCTAAAATATTAAATTAATCTCTTCACCCAAATATTGTGATATTTAATTTACTGTCTGTCTTGAGAGCAGTTGCTTCGTTTTTTCTTTTAGTCTTCCCAACAACTTGTAGGGTGAAAGGAGAGACTTTCAATAAATTACTCTTTTGATAAAATTTACTGTGAGTTCATACCCCTTTTATCACTCTACGCATTTTTGAAATTGACATTTTCTTGGGAGGTGTTGAGTTACTGGCCAGCTCATTTGCTGTGTGTTTTGTTTAGACAATTCTGCCTTGTTGGGATTTTATGTGTATTGATGTTTTGTTGTAATTGTTTTGGTTGCCTATTTGAGGCCATCAGAAATCCTGCTTGCTATATCAGGGTTACTTAAGCTCTGGTATTACCTGTATTTTTTTCATTAATAGTGCCTTTCATAGAATACTGATAATAGATTAGTGGGAACCTTGCTCAAGAGACTCCTAATTTTCCTATTCAGAGATATTTTTCACTTTTTGAGGGATAGTAATCTTATCATTAATAAGCAGATACATGTCTCCTGGGTATCTCAAAATATAGCTAAGTTTGTAAATATTTAGTGTAAAAAGTTGGAGTGTCTTTGATTTGCTTTGGCAAGTGGTTATAAGAACATGCCATGGATTGGTACACATTGTGTGTGATGGATCTGTAAGTTACTTTAGGATGGAGACAGCATTTTTTTTTTCTGGTTTGGTTTTTTTTTTTTTTTTTTTGTATGGTTGCCAGCACGTGAGGATGATAATGTCATTGTTAATTCCAAAGTAGTTTATGCAAAAACTTGTTTCTATATTAAACTAGAATGAATTTCCTTCAAAAGCTTTCATAATTACTTCCTTCATACAAGCTTCCTTTGTCTTCCTTTAGAACTTGGCCCTTTGGTTGCAATACTAGGATGGGAAAAGGGGGTATCTTTTGTGCCAAGATGAACTTCCAAAAGTGGGAAGTAGGTAAAATATCAGCTTAACTGGATTTCTCCATATATCCCATTACATTTGTCTGACTTGTTCGCAGGGTGGAATTTCTTGATGGGGAAATGTCAGAAGAAGTATTTTCATCTGTAACACTTCCTTCTCCACATTCAAATAGACATAAACATAACCTTACCTCTCGGGGCATCTACCTTGAAAGGGAGCTAATTTTGAGCACTTTTAAGAACAGTTGGTTCAACTTTTGATCTTGGAGGGTCCTCAAGAGTGTGTTAGGAGGGTATGTAAGATTAAAGTAGAAGTGGGAAGCCACCTGCTTATAATGGTTTCTGACAACCTGATTTCTTGGCCCCAAGTAACTAGGTGTATGAGAAAGAAAATGCCACATTAGATGAGCTGACAAAGTGCCTCAGACCAAACAGCCCAAGCCAGATTGGGAGTCTGAATTTGCTTAATAGTTGTGTGTCCATGAACAAGTCACTCAACCTCTCTGAGGTTGGGTTTTTGTGGGGGTTTTTGACATTTGTAAAATGAAAAAGTACATGACATTAACTACCCCTGCAAGATTGTTGTGAGGAAAGCATTTTGTAAATTTTAAGGTAGTATATATAAATGTGAGTTATTGCTATGTAGTCAGTTATATTCTGCTCTGTGCCAGGCATGATGATAGACACTGGAAATACAGAAACTAAGAGAGAGTTCCTGTCTTCAGAGAGCTTACATTTTACTGGGGGACAGGTATGGGATACAACTAGTTCACCTGTAAATTAATGCAAGAGATATACAAAATAAATGGAATGATTGGTAAAGATGGGAAGAGGCCAGGCAGGACTAATTACTGAGAAAACCAGAAAAGGCCTGTGGAAGGAAGTGGCATTTGAACTGAACCCTACAGAAAGCTGGGTAGGGGTCTGAAAAGGGAGGGCATTGTTGACATAAGGGACTGCAGAGATACTGAGATTAGAGAGAAGCTGCTATGTATGAAGTTCAGCAGCAAGTAGACCACTCTGGCTGGAGCATAGACTACATAGGAGGGAGTAAATATTGCAGAACTTTAATTGCCTAATGGAGGTGTTTGTATTTTATCTTAAGAGACCATTCTTTGGAAGACACTGAAGCTTCTTGAACGTGAGAATGACATGGTCAGACATGCTCTTTAAAAGGAATATCATTTTGGCCACCATGTGGAAGCTGCTGAACCCAGATATCTGGGCATTTTGAAGTCTGGTCTTCCCAGGACCTTAGGAAGAGATGTTCTTGGTTGAGAGTGGTTGAGCTGTAAGTTATGCTATAATTATTTGAATCCATCCATAAAGGGAGGTGAGTTGGGGAGGGTGGGCATTATTAACTTAAGAGATCTCTGATAGGATTGAGTGTTTTTTTCTAAAATTTTCTTCACTCTGTTTAAGCTAATACTTATAAAGATTAGTTCAATGGGCAGAGAGAACAATTGAGAAGCCATGTTTGAGATTTTCTCATTTTCCAAGTCATTCCTCTCTCACTTCTAAAAATTACGACCCTTCCACAAGGGTACTATGTTAATGACACAGAAAGAGGCTTGTCGTTCCTATAGATAAACCAGCAACCATCTTTATTGTGACTTTTTCCACAATAACTCTAGATGAGAGGCGGGTGGGGGGGGATCAGGCAGTCAGCATTTGATCTTGTTTCTTACTGAGTACAAGACATCCATTATGTAGGTAGCCACTAGCTTAGATATCCCTGCACTTTGGAGCCATGGGACTGGCTCCAAAATGGAATGCCTTTCCTTTACTTTCCTGCTGCCCCCCAGCATCTTTGACCTTAAATTAGATGAATGACTAGGATGAGTAGTTGTAGGAGAATTATCACTAGTTTTGAATTGCTGGTAACTCACGTTCTCTAACTCCATATCAGATGAAGCAGGGACTTTGTGATTCCCAAGGCCTTCTTGCACTATGCCCAGAAACTGTTATTTCTCTGTAGGCTCTGTTATCAAATATTAACTTTGTCAAATTCAAAATGTTGTTCAGAAGGCAATTCCACTAAATACACAGTGAGAAATGAAAAGGATAAGAGGTTAGAAGAGATCACCAATGGACCTGAGTTCTGATTTTCAAAGATGGATTATGCACAGTTTCCAAAAAAAGATTTAGCCCATCTGGGTGGTTCACCCTTAATGAAGTGGGGGGAGCTTATCACTTCCCAGATGTTCAGAAAGTTACTGCAAAGATACCTGTTAGACTACTGGGCAGATAAAGATGTATAACGTGACGTAATGGTTCCATAACGTCTAACTGCTCCTGGCTTGTGGTCAAAACAGATCCTGGAAACACGTCCTGGAATCCCGACCATCCCGACTTTGATTACTTGGGCAAGCACAGTCTCGTATAACAATTTTTTTCAGCCAGATTATCCTAGGAGCCAGGGAAGAGAGGAAAGAGCCTGTTTTGTAGCTCTTACAGTGTTTATCTGGATGATAACAAGTAAAATGTGAAGTGACTTTATAACTGCAAGAGTACAACTTCATCACATACCACAAAATTTGAATCACCTGCTGAATGTATGTGGAAGAGAGATACTTTGTGACAAGATTAGAGGAAGGAGAGACATGCATTCTTTGCTTCTGCTTGGTTTTTGCTAGATAAAACATTGAGGGCACCTGAAGATGTATGTATGACCAGCTTTAAATAAAAATTCTGCTTATTCTGACTCCTAGTCAGTCCCCTCTTACAATTTAAAACCTTCTGATTGGATACAAATGCATTATCATAGAGCTGGAAGAGGCTTTAGAGATCATCTAGTCCAGTGTTCCCCAACCCAAACTGTACAACAGACAGGTAAAAGGTTAAATTCTCTATAGACAATCTTCTACTCTCCCTAGCTTAGGGGTAGGGGAGGAGTTTTAAGAAGTGAGGCTTGCTAATAATTTTGTGAACTGGTAAGAATGTGTTCCAGATCAGCAGCAAGAATTTATTAAGCATATACTGTGTGCCAGACCCTGTGCTAGCCCCTAGATCAGCAATTAGAAACCTGGACCTAGTCAGATACCTCCTTCCCTCTTTTTGTTTTTTAAACAAATAAACTAAGGGCCAAAGAACTCCTGAATTCTCCGTGCCTCGCTAACAGATCTAGAATTAAAATTAAGATTTTGACTCCTAAACAAGAGTTCTTTCTACTGTGCTAATTTTATTTACTTTGTAGAATATCAATTTGATAACAAAAGTAATCACTTTAAGATCTTTCTAGCTATGTCAATGATGGTTTTTGGTAATTTCCCTTTATCTTCTCAGTAATCAGAATCTCATATGAGACTTAGGGCCACACCTAGCTGCATGTGGAGGAAGAAAAAGCAACAGGGGCCAGAGCTGGGTACATATGAGACCTCTTTGTGCCCCAAAGGAAGTCAAAATTTCATTTCTTTTTACCTGTTTATCTGATTATCAGACTTCTAAGCAACCTCAAGTACCCAGTCCTGGCTCTGCCGGCTTCAGTTTCTTCCTATTCCTATAATCTTGAATAATGTTCAACCCCACTCAGACTTAGGGGGAGAGGGGCTGCAAAGGCAATCAGCAACAATGAAAATAGCAGGAAAAGAGCCAAATATTGAATATCTGTTATCTACTGGAATTGTTTTCTAATTAATCAAGCATTTTATTAGGTGTCTATTTGGTGCCAAGCACTGTGCTAGGCACTAGGGAAACAGATTAAAAGTGACATTTTTACCTTTGGGATACCTTCTAGGAAAAGTGAGGAAACATAATATATACACATATAAGTAAATACAAAATAAGCATAAACAAAATAAATGAGGTAGTGTTTAGGAGGAATTGGCCTAAGGACCTCGGGAGATCACTAACGGCTTCAGGTAGAGGTGGCATTTAAGCCAAACTTTTGCAGGGAAACTAGAGATTTGAAGAGGTTAGAGTCAGGAGGGAGTAAATTGGAGGATTGAGTGTGTGCACAGAGACAACAGGTAGAATGTCATTTGTATGAAGCAGCAAAAACATTTTGGCTGGAATGTAAAATGAATTTTGTCTTTGTATCCCCACCACTTAACAATTGTTGGCACATAGTAGGAACTTCATAAATGTGCATCTTTGGTGGATTGGAGACTTCCTAAATCAGAAAGAACCAAATGCATTGATTATGACTGTAAAAGATAGGCCATTTGACATGAAAGCTGAGAGAAGTCAATCCAGAAGCATGTATTGAAGCATTTGCTGTGTGCCAACAGACATTGAGGATGCAGAGACAAAGATCACTGGCCCTCAAGGAGCTTGTTCTAATTCTTATATAAAGGGGCACTACATGAATATAAATAGATTTTTTAAAATACAGAGCAGTTTGGAGAGGGAGGGAGCTGGCTCCTGACGGAGTTAGAAATCAGGAAAGTTTTCATGTAGAAAGTAACACTTGAGCTTGAAGGAGGACCAGGGACTCCATGAGGCTGAAGTGAGGGGTTGAAAGCATTCCAGAGCCGAGCCATGTACACAGGCCCAGAAACTGGACGTGGAATATCCTGTGTAAGCAACAGCAAGAAAGCAATTATAGCTAGGCCATATGGGGTGTGTAGAGGAGTGTAATGTGGAACAAGCCTCGAAGGGGGCTAGTTTATAAAGAGCTTTAAAAGCTAATTTTAAGAGCTGATATTTCATCATCCCAAACTTCTAATTTTCAATAGCTTTCTATCCTTGGTTCCTTCCCTACTGTCTTCAGACATCTTCTATCCTTGAACCTTCACTAGGCTCCTACTACGCCCTGGAGCTTTGGTCCTATATCTGCCTTACCACTTTTCACCCACACTTCTAGAGAAAAAGTTGTCTTCACTCTTTGCCTCCACTTCCTTGTTTTTTTTGCCATTTGGCTTCTGACTTCATTGCTAAACTGTAACAGCTCTTTCCAAAGTAGTTTAAGATTTCTTAATTGCCCAATCTGATGACTTTTCTCTGTGCTCGTTCTTCTTGATCTTAGTGCTGAATTTGCCTGTGTTAACCTCCTCCTGGATACTTTGTTCTCTCTGGGTTTTTTTTTTATTTTTTTCCTACTTATCCAACTATTCAGTCTCCTTTGCCCGCTTTTCTTCTCTTTCCATATACATTTTTGCTTTGGTAACCCCATTGACTTCTATGAGTTGATGTCATTTCTATGCAGATGACTCATAGAACTCTGTAACTAACTAGCCCTATTCTCTCCCTTTAACTTAAATCATGTATCAAATGCCTATTACATTTCACGCTGGGTTTTCCAGGAACATCTCTAACTTAACTTATCAAAAACTGAGTTTGTTAATCCCAAAACCCACCTCTCTTCTAAACATCTCTTATTTTTGCCAAAGAGACAGCCATTCTTCCAGCTTATAACCTTGGTATCATCCTTGACTCTTTCCTCTTCTTCACTCCTTTCACAATAGAAATCCGAGGGGCAAAAGTTAAAATTTCCAAGATATTTTTTTTTTTTTTTTAGCAAAACTAGCAATTGCCAATAAATTGGGTCCAAGACCACCTCAGTAGATAAAATACCATTTTGCAGTTTACATATCATTCTTCTAGTCAGTAAAGAGGAACAAATCAAATGACATATTCTTGTAACGTAAGTGTTCCTTCATTCTGATTGATTGGCTAGTGATTGATACCCTTCTTGTAGTTAGAAAAGAAATTAAACAAGTTAAGGTTGAAATATTTGGGGGCAAGGAATTTGAGGTTTGTGCCCATGTTTTCTGGAATATTCTGTGGTTAGCATATTCTCAGAATTATATTGAACAAATCTTTTATAAAAATATATCTCACAAAATAGGGAACATTGACAAGAGTCTAGTGATCAGTCTTATAATCAATATGAATTGAATTTGAATTTATAATCAATATGAATTGAATAATGAAATGAATTTCACAGTTCCCCCACCCCCCCCCCCCATGATCCTTCAGGAACCCTGTTCAGGAACCCAATGTTCCACTTATCCATAAGCTAAATTAATGTAATTAGAATCACATATTCATGATCAGCATCCTGAACCATCACAAGTTTTTATGGAATCAAACTAGAAGAGGCTTTAGTGGTACAGTCATTATATATTGACATATTATATATATTAACATCAGTTAATATAGAACAATTATAAAACAGTTAATCAGTTTCCCCTTCTGGAGCTTTCACAAGCCCAACATTCTCTTAGTAGTGAGATCATAATTACAGAAGCAGAAAAGCTTTAAAAAAGTAGAAAATTACCAAAGGCAGTTCATTAAAGCAACCTAAATCAATGGAGTCAACCTTGTTAGTATCAATCTTACTCATTTAAGGAGGAATTAGGGACCAGATTGGTCAAAAACTTTCCCAGTGGTCTTATAATCAGAAACAAGTGCACAGTGGCCATGGATGTTACAAATTTTCATCATAGGATAGTAAGAATCCATTTGATGATGCTTGTCAGTAAACCCAGCAAACAATATTATGAAACAAAAAATGCTGAAGCAATACAATAACAATATCAATATTAAACTCCCAATGTCCATTCAGTCAGCTTGCTTATCTTGAGCCCCACATGTACCAGGTTTGGGTCTAGTAATTACTTCTTCATGAGAACGAGACCTATTCCAGATAACTACCTGAGGCATCTGGAGTAGGTTTCACTCTCAGTTCAGCTCTGAAAGGTACTCTAGCAGATCTGCTTCTCTGGTTCATGTGCCGGAATTTCTAGGTAATTTTACTAAAATCTTACAGTAACAAAACTCAGTACAATTTAAATTTGGTTTTAACTTTGATTTAATTTAATCAAGTTTATGTGATCATTTTGCATTTATCTTAACCTAAACCCTGTATCTGATATGTACGAATTTGAAAACAACTTCACTTTTTTCTAATTCTTCTTAATTCCCCACTTAGGGAAGATATTATCCCAGATCACTCTAAAGAATGAAATACTTCAGCTCTTAATCTTAAAAGTACTTGCTTATTTGAGCACTGATTTGTATATATTATAAAAGTTTATAAATAAAACTAATAAATTACTTCTTAATAATGTCCCATTCAAAACCAGCTATTTTTTTATTCTGTTGATAAGTTCTGCCTCCTAACTGTCCCAGGTATAGACATCCACTTGTAGCATCCACTTCAGATTGTACTTTGGGCTTCATTGGCATTCCTCTTTGAATGGTGGATTATTTAGGCTTCTTGATAGTTCAGACAATCATATCAGAAATTAAAACTTAGAAAAATATCCAGTTACAAATCCCAAAAGATTTTACTCAGATGACAAAATTTTACTAATTACAGTTTTAAAGTTATTCAGGTTATTATTCTTTCATGTCCCTATATATATATATGATGAATGAGAACAAATAAGGACATTTCATTTATCCTTCGTTTATTCTGGAGTTTCACACATAGATAGAGTTTACACGTACAGTGAATAGTTGGTACAAAAAAACCCCAGAAAATTCTGCCTGTAGTAAGCCTTTCAGTCTGTATTGTCTATTCACTCATAGGGCAAGAAAGTCTTGGAAGTCATGGAACATTAGTTGGCTATACTAAGAAAAGTGGGCTGGCATTTAGGTGAGGCTACTCATGCCCCTCTCTGACAGTTAAGGAATGTCGATTATTTATGAGCCCCCTCCCCTTACTCTTATAATCTTTGCTAGGGGATCAGAACTGCCTTAGTAGGTGTTCCCTTATAAGGAGAGGTAAAATCTCCCCCCAAATTGTACAAGAATTGACAACATTTGGGGGATGGCATCAGTTAACTTGTTGGGACTTAAAGACAACAAAGCATATATTCCACAGGCTAACTAAAAATTTTTCAATTGTAAATTCTTGAGGTCAACTCAGGGTAGCTTTAGATCAGAACTAACTCAATTATAAAATAATTATAAATATAATTTTTAAAATATTTTAAATGCCTATAATATTAAATTTATTATACATAAATAATTTTAAAATCAGTACAGTAGAAATTAGAGGTATTATGAATTTTGATCTTTTCAAGACATATTTTATAAGTAAAACATTTACATAGTGCACATCAGGCACTGTGCTAAACCCTTTACAATCATATGATTCTCCCAACAACCTGGCAGGTGAATGGTATTATTTATTATTCCCTTTACATCTTAGCAGAACTTGAGGTAAAATAACTTGCCTATAGGCAACTAATAAATTTCTGAGGCTGGTTTTGACTCAGATTTGTTTGGTTTATGCACTTGGTTTATGCACAATAAATTACTACCTTAAATAGCATACTGTGATTTGCCATAATTATGGTTCAGTTTCAGAACAAAATTCTGACAAAATTAAATCTAGATTTTTTTTTTTTAGTTACTAATCGAAGTATTTAAATCTCAGTTTTCCCACTGCTTTCAGTGAGCACAACTTTTTTTATATCAGTTCCTTTGTTATCTTAATTTAGCTCCACTTTTTTTCAAGACATTTCATTTGTGACTAGGGAGGTCAAAGAAAAACAGGACTGGTGTGCTGTTGGGATTTGGAGAAAGATCTTGAGCTACTGAAAAATAGTGCCTAGTGGAGATCTTTTATTTTACAAAATTAACTTATTTAAAAATATTTTACAATTTCTTAGCTACATAACTTGAGAATATCACATTTGTTTTAATTAAAACAATTAAATGCATGACTGCCCTATATATTATACTATAAAAATTATTTAACTTTTTAAAAAAATTTATATTTGCAAACTTTTCTTAATGAATTTCTGTTAATTCTGATCAAGTGCCTCTAAAGGATTGAATTAGATTTCTGTCTTTTCTGAACTACATTCTGATTTTTCCTTTTTTTTTTTTCTTCACATTCAATGTTACTTGTAGGACTGATCTTTCCTGAATTTCTTTACAATTGAAATCGATTAATTGCAGTAAAATTTTTGCCTTTGGGTTCTTAAAGGTTTACAAATGTATAGCTTATTCCAATTTTTTTCTGGTGACTTTGTTTCTAGTTTACCAATAAATTTGTATCATTTATAGTACTCGAACTGAGTCAAACATTATTTGAAATTAAATTTCATTTAACTTTTTAAGTTGCTCCCTTATTTGAACAAGTTTCTCTCTTTTTACTTTGGAACTTCACTAATAACTGTTTTCAGTTCTTTTTTGTGGTTTCTTCTAACATAAACCCACAAACTCATTCACTTGGGAACTTCATTTCCATATCTGTGAAATCACCTTGCTTCTTTGCACTAAAATGTTTACCTTTAAAAAAACCAAAACAAAACATTCACTATTTCAGCATTTATAAAATTTGAAAATTTTATTGGAGGAAAAATTTCACAAATTTAGTTTCTGATTCAATAGTTCATTTAATTTGGATGAGGCTCTTGCCAGTCTTAGCTTGTTTAAAAAGCAATAATCAAAAGTGCCATATTGGGTTCAAAATAATTTGTCAGCTGAATTCTAGCAATTTTAGACCAAATGTCACATAATTTCATAGCATGCTTTTTCGTCATCTCAGGGTGAACTCTGGGGGATAGGGAAGGTTCATTTTGGTGTGCTGTTATTGGAACCCATCCTGTCTTCTGCTTATAAGATGGTTTCCCCTAAAGGATTTTTTTTATTGGTAACAGAAAGTTTTCTTGTTTGTAACAGAAAGTGCCAGGAATTGACTCTCTTAGCTATATAAGTAATTTCCTAGATGTCATATATAGAAAAACCAGATTCCTATAGATAACCTCTACTTACAGAAAGAATAGATTACTACCTCCTGCCCAAAACAGCTGTCAGCTGTCTTTAAGGGACCAAGGGACTTACCTGCTCTGGAAAATTTGAGATTGAAGTCAAGGGGCAGGCCTCCCCATGAAGGAAGACCCTCAGTAAAGAATCATACTGGAACATCCTACATAGAAAATTCTTTGAAGAGGGTGTTTGAATTGCCATGGTCCCTTTCAGCCTCCTGGCTATCTCACCAACTGTTGTGACAGAAATCTGAAGGACAAAAATTAAAGTTTCTAAGCATATTATAGCAATTGCGAATAATTTGAGTCCGAGACCTCCTCAGTAGATAAAGCACCATTTGGCAGTTCATACACCATTCTTATAGTCAATAAAGAGGAACAAATCAAATGACATAATCTTGAGTGACATATGTGTTCATTCTGATTGATTGGCTAGTGATGGATATAATTCTTGTGGTTAAAAAAGAAGTTAAACAGAAGTTGAGGTTGGAACAGTTGGGGACAAGGAATTTGAGGTTTGTACCCTTGTATCCTGGAACATCCTGTTGTTAGCACATTCTCAGTTATATGAACAAAGCTTTTACAAAAATACATCTCACAAAATAGGGAACATTGACAAGAATCTAGTGATCAATCTTATAATCGCTATGGATTGAATTTGGTTTTCACACGCCACATGTCCAATCAATTGCCAAGTCTTGCCATTTTTATCTTCATAACATCTCTCCTATTTTTCTCTACCCACACAGCCCCCACCTTATTAAAAGGCACTTATCATCTCTAACCTAAATTATTGCAATGTCCTCCTAATTAGTTTCTATGCCTCAAGTCTCTTCCCTACTGTGGGACCATCCTCCAGACTGCTGCCAGTGATTTACTTTAATGACAGGTCTGATTACATCACTCTGTTATTCGTTCACTTCCATTGGCTCTTTATTGGGTTCCTAGGATTAAGTATTAGGGTGTCCCAAAAGACTTAGTGTGACTTTAGGCTTTATGCCCTGTACAAACTCTTCTGTTTGGCTCTTCAGGACCCCTCACAACCTGGCCTCATTGTACGTTGCTCCCCCTTCCTTATTTGGTCCAATCAAATTGGTCTTTTTTTTCTCTGCTTCTCATACGTGACATTTTCTATCTCCATGACTTTTCCTGAACCTCCCACCTTGATTCTGCTTCAAAAAATCTCACTGCAAGATGGAGCTCTTCTGCATACAGCATTTCTTGATTTTTCCTAACTTCAAATGCTCTTCCTATCGTGTATTTATTCTTTATGTGCTAATATGTATATTTATTATCTTCCCCATTAAAACATAAGCTCCTTGAGATTAGAGATTGACTGTTTGTATCTACAGCTACCGCAATGCCTATTATGTAGCAGGTTTTTAATAAATTCTTATTGATTGGTTGGTTGATATTCTAAACTTAGGCAATAGGGAGTCATGGGAATTTGTTAAAAATTTGGAGTGGTGACATGGTCACATTTATACTTTGGGAAAATCATTTTGTTGCCTGTGTGAAGAATGACTTGGAGTGGGGAGAGATTTGTGGCAAGGAGATCAATTGGAAGTGTATTGGAATAGTCCCGGTAAAAGGTGATAGGGTGTGAATAAGGGTGGTGGCTGTGTGGGAGGAGAGAAATAGATGGGGGGTGTAAAGGTATAAATGGCAAGATTGCAGCTGACTGAGGACAGAGGAAAAGAGTCACGAATAACACCTAGGTTGAAAGCTTGGGTGGCCAAGGGGAGAAAAAAAATTCTGTTTTGGACATGTTGCATTTGAGATGCCTCCTGGCTGTTCATTATGAAATGTTCACTACTGATGGTACAAAACAAGACCTGAGATGGATATGAAGATCTAGGAGTTACCTTCATAAAGATGGTTTATTGAGCCTATAGGAGCTGATGAGGTCAGTGAGTGACAGCATACGAGAGAAAGAGGGTCTGTGGTGATGGCACTGTCTCCTTTGGTAGGCATGGAATGGATGCAGCAAAGAAAGCTGAGAAGAATCAGGTAGGAAGAGAACCAGGAGAAGAGAGTCAGGAAATCCTGGAAGAGGTCAATAGTATTAATGCTTTAGACTGTATACAAAGAAAGAGATTTGAGAACAAGCCATTAGATTTGTTAGGAGATCATTGGTAATTTTGAAGAGAGTCATTTCATTTAAGTGATGAGAGGTCATAAACCAAATTTTCAGGCCTTGAGTGAAAGGCATGAGAGATAGACATGGATGGAAGAGAGCAACAGAAACTGAAAGAGATGGAAACACTGAGACATGACAGCAGTGCTCACCAAAGATATGGTGGGGTGGGGCAGAAACATTTTATGAATGTCCTACTTTGGTCACCTCAGAGGACGTTGAAATATTCAGCGGGGGATACTACACTGAAAGCACAACCAATTGAGTAGTTTTGAAGGTGAAGCATTTGTTATGGAGAGTCACGATAAGCCAAACCATAATTCAGCAGAGTATCATATAACTAAACTGTTCATGTAAGTTGGAGGGTAAATTGTAACTCAAGTTCAGAATCTCCTGTGTCCCTGACCCACAGCCTTTAAAATAATGTTGCAAATAAAGATGCAGTGAATTTTAAACATTTCCATAGGATTTAGAGCTGGAGAACACTTATGGATCACATCTAACTTTAATCCCTTAATTTTTTTTAATTAAGAAAACCCATGTTGTAGAATAGTTCAGTGGATTGTCCATCTTCTCTCAAAGCAGGATTTGGAATGTGCTGCTTTTCACTTTGTCACACTACATCCATAGCCTCTTTTTTTTTTAAGTCTGTTATCTGCATTATGTCAAAAATTAAAGACTTAAGGTTCTAATTATCTAGGAAAGCCTAATTTATCTTAAGAGTTAATGTGAAATTAGTAAGGTGTTTGTATTAAACATTCAGAAATCAGTTCTCTTAATACAGGCAGTCTACAATTTTATTTGCTTTTAATTCCTTGCACCAGTATGTAGGGTTTTGCTACTTAATACTTAGGATAAGATAGTCACACTGGTAATAAGCAAAGCCTGAGCTTTTGACCTAGGTCATCTGACACCAAATCCAGCAATCTTTTTATACCTGTCTCTGGTTATTTTGCTTCTCACCTTAAGCCTCAGATGGTGTCTTAATATCTTGTCTGTATAGAAAACTTGTCAGTAGTTTGCGTTATAGGCACAGGAGCACCATCTTGTGGCAAGCAGAATAACTAAATCCATAACCCTTTCTAAAGTAAGAAATGCCTTTCAGTACTATAATAGACCTCAAATATTTACCTAGCCATGGGATACACAAAAATTCTATTGTGATGGATTGTATGGAGAGGAGGTAGGATTTTTGAAATATGCTAAAAGAAACAAAGGAGCAGCTTATAGAATTTTTGTAAGCTCAAGAGATGGCTTAAACTGAAAGCTTTAAAGCATAGTTATGGGTAGGAAAGATTTCTTATATCTAACATATTTCTGAGGCACGCCAGGGAGGTGGGAATATGTTCTTAATATGGTATTTCATACACTATGTGATGAGAGAAGAGACGTTCTTTTTTCTAAAAGCTGAACTCATTTTGCCTCTAAGGACTTAAGGGATGGTATCTAGGTGTGTTATAGAAGGAAGTGGCAAACCACTCCCGTAACTTTGCCAAGAAAATCCCAAATGGGGTCATAAAGAGTCAGACACAACTCAAAAACAACTGAATTTACATGTGCATTTTGCAGTTCTTAAGTTTTAGTTTGAGAATAGTGAAGAAGAATTGCTGAGATTAGTTGGGTCTGTTTCACTCAACAACTTTTTCTGGCTTTGCATGTGTCCTTCAGCAGCATGGTGGGGCAAGTATACGGAGGACTGAATATAGTTAATAGCCCAAAATTGTAAACAGCTAAGTGCTGTCTGGTTTTCTTCCCATTCGGGAAATCATTCTAAAGATTCCCTTCTCTGGTCCTGATAGCTTTTCCCTTCCCTTTTTTGTTTCTTCAGCAGCGTCAGCCTTTATACCAGAAAGCTGGCGGGCACAATGGGAAAAAAGCAAAACAAGAAGAAAGTGGAAGAAGTACTAGAAGAGGAGGAAGAAGAGTATGTGGTGGAAAAAGTCCTTGACCGAAGAGTGGTGAAGGGCAAAGTGGAATATCTCCTGAAGTGGAAAGGCTTCTCCGAGTAAGCTGTCGATTGAGTACTTACTATGTTCAGGGCATTGTGCTGGAGCTGTTGGGATAAAATGAGTTCGTCTTGCCTTCAAGGAACTTAGGATCTATTAGAGGAGATAAGAGGTATCTAAATAACTCTAATGGTAGAATGTGATCTCTGGGGAACAGTTTGTGAGCTTGTGGGTAGAGAATATTTCCACATACCTCCGTATCAGAAGCAAAATAAGAATGAGATCAGCTTCATTTTTGAGAGGTTTTTTTGTTTGTTTTGTTTTTTGTCCCTAAGAACAAATTTTATCTGTACTAGCTTTTCCTCTTTATTGGTCCAGTTTGTTAGTGTGGTTGTGAGATAAGGTACTGACCAGTTAATGGTGACTCAACAGCCAACTTGACAGCAGCCCTGTTAGTTCAGTTACAGTAAGTTTAACTGGAAAAATTGACTTTTGATGCTCTGGTTTCAGTGAGGACAACACTTGGGAACCAGAGGAGAACCTGGATTGCCCTGACCTCATTGCTGAGTTTTTACAATCACAGAAAACAGCCCATGAGACAGACAAGACAGAAGGAGGCAAACGCAAAGCTGATTCAGATAACGAAGATAGGGGAGAGGAGAGTAAACCAAAAAAGAAGAAAGAGGAGGTAAGACTGGAAAAAGGAATTCTTCTTTAGCCCAGATTCACACTTCTTTCAGAGTATCATAAAATTAACTGGGACTGAGACTTAACTCATTAATTTCTTAATTCAGTAAGCTTTTTATAAGTATATTCTCAAAAAATCAGTCTCTTCATCCTCCTTTTTTCCCCACTTATATAGGAAACCATATAAATGGAAACAAAGTTGAGTCTTCTGACTTGTAGACTAATCTAATGCTTAGAGAACTACTTTGGGATCTTCTGCTGAGAAGACCATATTTCTACCTTAATCATTATGTGAGAAAGACAGAAGCAAGTTTCCATTGCTCTCACCTTAATGATGTAATCTTTAGTTGGTTTATATCCTATTGAACAGGGGTCCCCAATATTTGTAGTTATAAGCCATTTTTTAAAGGTTCAGATTTTTTTCCTGTTCAGATACTCCAAAGTAGTAGTTACTTAGCTGGTATTTCCTTGCTCAGAGTGAGAAATCTTATGGATTCATACTGTGTACAAACTGGTAAGAAGTTCACTTTCTCCAGTAGGAAAGTGGCCACTTTTAGAATTGGGAAGGCATAAGTGATTCAAAAGAGAGTTCAGAAGCAGACTTCTGTACTCAAAGCCCATACATTTTTCTGTACTTCTGATCTTTCAGTCAGAAAAGCCCCGAGGTTTTGCCCGAGGTTTGGAGCCAGAAAGGATTATCGGAGCTACAGATTCCAGTGGAGAATTGATGTTCCTGATGAAATGGTGAGTCTGGGAATGTGGTTGTGGCTGTTCTCCCTATGTATTCTGTACCAAAGAAAAAGAGCTGGTAATTTCAGTTACACAAGTATGAAGTCTGGGTCTTTTAAGATTCTGTGGCTCTTTGCTCATTTCTTTTTCAGGAGGTGAGAGAAAGGAGTGAAGATAGTATGAGAAAGAATTTCACTCCTCTGCTATAAAAATGCAGGAAAGTTTTGAAATGTGATTGGATGCCCTTCCTCCACTCCAAGTAGAAATTGAACTGCTCCCAAGGGAAAGCTTCTGTTAATTCTTCAGTATTTTTATCGAGTGGTGTGATTCTCTTTACTGGATTAGTTCCACAGTTGGTACGAAAGGGAATCCCACAGTTCCTTGGTTTGTCAGCAAATCCAGAGTAACCCCACTAACTGCTTTCATTTAAGCATTTACTTTTTAAGTTACCAGTTGGATATCTACAAATGGTAATTTCTCACAAAGCATCTAAAATAAAATAAGTCATTTTGATAGATTTCCTCAAAATTTTCCAGAATTGCACTTCTTCCATATTTAATGTTGTTTCTCTAATCTTGTTTTTTTTTTAAATGAATCTCATCTATCTTATTTTTTTAAAATGAGTGGCTAGAACAGGTAAACCACCTCAAAAGCCCCTTCCTGAGACTTTATTATCATACTTAGTAACTGTGCAGGGGTGGGGAACCTGTGGCCTTAAAGCCATTTAATAAAAGGATTTGTTCTTTGAAATTTGGACTCAATCAAAAGGCTGAACCCAAGGACCTAGAGGGCCACATGTGGCCTTGAGGCCACTGGTTCCTAATCCCTGGAAGATCTCTACTGACTCGTCTACTTTAGAACTATGGGTCTCCAATTTTTTCAAAATGATAGGTGTAAGGCAGAACCCTTGTAGTAAAATCCTCTAAAATGATTATTTTTAATGCACAAACAACATAAGGTTAATTTAAAAAAAAAAAAAGCACAGAGCTTGGGGTATTTCAGGTTTCCTTTCAACAGTTTGAGAAACATGGCTTTCTCAACATCTCAGGTAGCTGCCAAGTGGCATTTGAAGTCTGTCACAACTGGCATTCCCTGTTCCTGTGGAATTACCAGGTCTGATCCTCCTTTAGCAAAGTTCTTAGTCACAGTTTGCCCAAGTTGAAAAGTTCTGTATGTAAAGTGCTACATAGAAAACAAAGTCTGATTCGTATTATCACTAGAGCTTAGTTGTCTGTTCTCTGTCATCGTGTAGTAAGATCTGAATTAAACTATGATCTATGAGACCTGTGTTCCTGGAATGGACAGTTGGTCCTCTTCCTGCTTCTGTCATGAAACATTACTAAAGCTTCAGAGATTCATTATTCTCCATAATCTTGTATCCCAAAGGACCTTAGAAGTTACATGTGAACATGTTAGTGAGTGCCAATTAGTAATGTTATTGTCAAAGTTAAACTGTCATAAATAAAATTCAGAGTGATGAAGATTAGGGGGAAATGTAAAATGTCTGCTTGCATTAACTCTGGTTTAAAAAAAAAAGATCATGAGGCTTCATCCTTGAGCTTTCATTAGTAAGAGGTGACCCTTAGGCTGGCCTCTCTAAATTCGTCAGGAAATCTGATATAACTGTGGTTCAGGAGTAAGCTTGCTACAGAGAATGAACCACACCAATCATACCATTGTAGGATGGGGAGAGCCAGCTTCTTGGTCAGACATATAGGTGTGACAGTGGGAGAAATCACCTGAACAAAAAAGAATCTCATTGTGCAACGTTACCTGACCATAAGTCATCAGCAAACACTGCTTGGACCATGCTGCTGTGGAAATAAGTTTGATGGTCACTACCCACCCCCAATCAATGGTCTTGATAGGCTCTGCTTTGTTTCTGTAGGAAAAATTCTGATGAAGCTGACCTAGTTCCTGCCAAGGAAGCCAACATCAAGTGCCCCCAAGTGGTCATCTCCTTCTATGAGGAGAGGCTGACGTGGCATTCTTACCCTTCAGAGGATGATGACAAGAAGGATGACAAAAATTAATTCCATCATGTGCCAGCCTCTGTGTCCCTCAGACTGTGGATTTGAAGTGGGGAGGGTAGAAGGAGCTCTGCTTGTCATGATACCATAGAGGGGGCTTGAGAAGATGTCCTTTGAAGAGCCAGTATGATTCCTGTGCCCTGTAGCAGCCATCCCAAGGGCTTTAGGCAGTTCTGTGCTGTACACTTTGCAAACCTGTCCGAGTGGAGGGGAAAAGTGTTTGGGGCAGCCCATTCTTCACTTTGCTGAGAGGAGAAGCAAAGGCCCTTCCATGAAGGACAGACCTCATGGAGCAGGTGTGGGGTCGAACAAAGAGATAGATACTGCAGCCCTTCAAAGAGCATCTCCACAACCCATGGCCGCCTTCCCAATAGTGTTAACTCTGCATTTTTACCACGTAGCATGTGTGTAGTTTTTGGCTATTACTGGTGTATCATTTGGAGGGGGTGGGGGAAGGGATAAAGGGAATGAGTAGGGTCATTTTTTTTTGTTGTTAAAATAGGGAGGGAGGGGGGAGTGAACTGACAATAATCCAGTTCCATGTCCAGAAACTTAACTTTTTTAAATGGTCATTGGCAACATAAATGAGGACTGTGAGAGACTGTACAAAGCTGTGAATGTCTGAAACCTATAAGCCAAGTTACGCTCTGCCTGAGTTTAGTGCTATCTCCCAAAAACTACTCCAAGCTGATTGGAGATGGAATTCTAAGAGTGGAGGCTGGGGTCAGGAAGGGGGGGTTTGAAGGGAGAGGACAGAAGCACAGGTAGGCCAGTCTGTTGTTTAGTTAAAGGTGCTAATTCTTGAAATTGAACTGAAAATCCTACAACCTCCCATCTCCTCCAACTGAGTTGTTTTAAATCTCAGCTTATTTATCCAGCCAGAGATGTGTGGAGATAGAGGACAACAGGGCCCATAGTCTTAGGG
The DNA here is from genome assembly GCA_028658325.1 of Potorous gilbertii. Lineage (NCBI taxonomy): Eukaryota > Metazoa > Chordata > Mammalia > Diprotodontia > Potoroidae > Potorous > Potorous gilbertii. Next base: position 526,402,182 of record CM053770.1, read on the forward strand.
TAGATAACTCTTGGAGCCTCTGTTTTTTTGGAACTCAGAAGCCATTTATGGTGGGGTTCTAACACTGACAGCACAAGTTTAATCAGATCAACACAAGGGTTGAATGATTTGGAAAGCCTCAGGAAAAGAATGAACTTTTACCCTGGGCATTGGTTCACTTTTTAAAAAAAAACAAAACATGGTTAAAATGGAATTTCTAAAATCCTGGGAATTACCCAGTCCCTGAAATAATTCATGTCTTGAATCACGAGACCCACCAGTTCTCCATGTCATCTAGGGTGGGTACTAGAATGTCATTGTAAAAAAAAGTAAAGTCTTTTTTTTAAAAGCATGTTTTTAAGTTTCTGTGAAAACTTTGATTAAAATGTAAACTTGTTGGATTTGAACTTCATACCAAGCTCTGTCAGTTTTTGTCTTAATAAAAATTTAGATTTATAATCCCTGGTTTTTGTCTTGACTTGGAACTTCCTATTGCCAAGAACTTTGGTCTTGAACTTTTCAACTTGTTGAGGCTGGTCCACCTGTCAGCTTGGTGAGTCCTGGAGGATTTGGAATCAGTTGGATAACAGGTGATATTCCTAAACTAGCTGTCTGAATTCTGCTTCGAGGACTAGAAGTACTTTTAAATCTACATAAATGAGAATCATCATTATTCCCAGCACAGCTCATGGTGGCCTTGCTAAGAAAGTATCAGAAATACTCTATGAAACAAGATCTGTTTTTAGCAGACCTAAAATGTAGAGATCCTCAAAATCCATCAACACCTGTCCCACATCTGCGCGCTCCTGAAGATGCTGAGAATTTAAGAGACATGGCCACTGAGTCATCTTCATTGTGACAGTCCTTGACTAACTCATTTTCACAAATGTTATATGATCCCATGGTAAATTCACAAATCTTAAAAACTGTTGTGACATTTTTAATGTCTTTAATGCTACTTAACATTTCACTTTAAACTTACCCAACGTCATTGAAAGATAAATTGTAAAATTCCACTGAAATCAATCAGCTTTCTTGCCTGTAAGTAGTTTAGAGAGAACCAATTTATAGAACCATATTTAAGGAAAAGTTTTATTTGAAGGCTTTAAAGTTTGGAACATTTGGCTAGGACTGCACCTTCATACCTATTCAGAGCACTAAATATAGGTAGTCTTTAGAGTATTCTATCTCGATTATACTTGAATCAGGAAGATCCTCTTGATTCAGCTCCAATTAGTTCCTGGGATTATCAGTAGGGTGGAGCTGTGGGGATTTACTGATTGAGCTGCAAAGAAACCTTCCTGTGCAGATGTCAGGGTGTGTCTGGTTTAGAGAAATGGGTGGTACTGGCTGAAATACATAGTAGGGTGAGGAGAGCTTCAGGTATCATCCCAGGATTTTGTAAAGCCATACTGTCCCTCTGCAGCCTGGGCAACTTACTGTTCAACGAGGTGGCAAAAGGGTGGAATTCAGAACTCTAGACCAAAAGTTCCTTTCTTGGTAGTTGAAGACCAAGCCTTTGGTGATGTGATAAAGAAAGCCATCATAAATGACTAAGGGAGATGTGGTTGAGGGTTGTAATCATTAGCACTTAGTTGCTAGCACTTAGAAATGCTTAGGAATCAAAGAGCCATCTCAGTCTCTTTCACTACTGTAGGCCACCTCCATACCCATTCAGACTAAAATGAAAACAAGACTGCATCAGATTCTGCTTAAGTGCTAATGGCAACCTAGTGTTCCTGTTTGTGATCCAGAGAAGGTGTCTGTATGTCAGACTGAGGAGGGGAAGTCTGACAAATGATCTTGCCAATGCCTGTGAATGTGGTGTACATCATTAGTGGGTAGATCAAGGTCTGTCTGAGCCACCTCAGACCAGGTGCCTAACATTTAAGCTTTCTTCATGGAGGTGGATTTGCTTTTTAAAATTTAACTCATAGATCATGTCTTCGTCTTGGGATAACTGCCTTGCAGGCTTCATCCTGAATGGACTGCAGATGTGCTGAAAGGAAATGAACTCTGAAAAAATGAAATCCCCTGAAAGGAAGGCCCAAGCTCCTTCGGCAAAACAGTTTAACTCCATTTCATGACCAGGGTCAGAAGGGAGTTGGTGCTTAAGTACTGAACTTAGAATGTGTGAAGGACAATTAAGCTTTTATAGAGATCTTGTTTACTCTTTATATTAAATAGCTTGTTGTTAAAACTCCAACAGAACAAAATTTACAGTGTGATCTGGTTAATTTAATGGTGTTATGTGTGGGAGCCTGGACGAAAGCTACTGTTTACCCTAAAATCCTAGCTGTGACCCAGCCTCTACTTAGATTACACAGCTTGGTCCTAGTTCTAGGAGTCTGGCTGACTATTGGAGTATCCACTGGAGATTGGAAAGTTTCAGTCAATAGTGTCCGTTTAATGTTTAAAATTAAAAAAGCACAACTCAATTCCTCAAGCATCCATCCTTAGCCCACTGTAAACTTGTTTCCTTGAAGTGGTCAAAATAGCAAGTGAAAGAAAAGTTAATTTGTAGCCTTTTTCAGTTTAAGATAGCCTGGGACTGATTCCATTTTAGGGCTGGCTGTGATTATCTGTAAACTCAGCCCCCTGATTCTATTAACTGCACTTGGCAAGAGCACAGCTATCTGGTTGGACTTCACTCCTCCCTGAAAATGCCTAAGGTAACATTGTTTAGTCTCCCAATTGGACCTTGCACACCATTCTTTTGTGTACCACTCTACCCATATTTCCACACTCCTTGTTCAGTTCTGACTTAAGTAGCCAGAGGAAAGCAATCCTGCTGAAGTATATAGGATGTGATTTGAAGGGTAGAAGGCAAGATTATCAAACAAGTAGGTGGGCCTACTTTCCAAATGATGGGTGTTAGGGAATGAAAAATATAATTGCTAAAGAGCCAACACTGGCCTAATTTACAATAACTAGAGGATGTCTACCACTGATTAGAAACTGGGTTTTCTCTTGGCAAAAAGAGACTTGATTTTATAAACTTAAAGTTTAGCTTGAGAAGTCTACTTTTTAAGATTCCTGACTATATGTTATAATGCAAAGAACCTGAATAGTCCCATCTCCATATCCCCTGGATGAGGTGAAAGAAGACTGCCTCTTTCTGTGAAGGGTACTTGCTCTAACTGGTTGCCAAATAAAGCCAAAACGCAAAAAGTTCTGTGGCAGATGAGTGAGTGTTGTCAGAAGTTCTGGAGAACAACCAGGATAGAGCTAGACTCTGGCTGAAACAGCCTCCCACTCACTAAGCTGTTTTAATACCCTGGTAATTATAGTTCAGTCTTTATCTAAAGGAAGACAGCCAACATAATGAATGTGTCCAGTCCCTTTTTCAAATCCCTCTTTTCTTTACCTGACACTCCATTCACAATGAGCACTGTAGATGCCTCACTGGAATATTGTCTTCACATCTAACTGTTGGGTAAAATATTTAAAGTTATATGTGAAAGAAGGCTAGTTTTAGGAGGTTTTTGGTGATTGAAAACCTAACCATAACCAATTATCTGAGAATTCTTCAGAGTTTCCAGACATACTAGACCCTACTCTGCCCAGGGTATATGGCAGGGATGAAGTTCAAGAATTGCCAGGGCATTTTCCCCCCTTCCCCATGGGAGGTGGATTGACCTAAATAGCCCTACTGGAAGTCTTCAGTTCTGAGCCTGGAACACTCAATGCCTCTGCTGCCAGAGCACAAAGGTCTTTTGATAGGGCTGAGAACCTTCACCTGAGACCCCATTGGGATGGTACTGAATATGTACATTTTTCAGCAGGAAAAGTTGGGGTTGAGGAATGGTCATTACCCACCCACTCTAGAGTGTGCCAGCACAGCTGAGTGGCAGAGACAGTGAATCTTAACACCTGTTATATAAAGCAGTAATTTCCGTGTGTGCATGTTCAAGAAGAGAGAGAGAGAGAGATATCTTTGGGGGGGAGAGGGGAGAACTGTATGAAACTGGGTAGAAAGCTGTAATTTTTGTGTTCTGCAAGTACTGAATGGCCTATTATAAGTTTAATTAAAGGCCCATTTTTTAAATACTTCTGTGTTACCCTTTGAGATAACTGGAAGTAACACAAGAGTGCAATAACATACACTAAGGAGGCAGTTGTGCATGTAAAGACCACAAGAGTTGGAGCCTGAAGTCCTGGGTACAAGTCCAGGCTCCAGACTCACAGATTATTCCATCTAACCATACCAGCCTAAGTAAATGGCCATAAACCAAGAGAAAAGGAGCTAGTCACCAGATAAATGTAATTCAAGGATCTGAATCCCTTGGAAACTATCCCAAATACTAGTAAGTTAACTTAAAACAGTCCTCCCCAACCTCCAGGACTCAGAATTGTGAACTTTCTTCTAAACTAGATTATCCCACCTTGTCTGGAGGCAGTGGGAGACCACCCCTTCTCTAAAGTTTAGACCTCAGTATTAAGCATCCCTTTAAAAACTCAACAACCCTTCTTTCCAGCTTGGTGGCATTTATTTCAGACAGTCAGTCCCCTACCCCAGCATCATGAGCCCTCGTTTCAGCCAGGCTGCAATGTTGGGCGTTACAGCACAATGGGACTCTCGAGTTTTTATTACCATAGGACGAGAATGCACTGTAATTATCTGCAGGCAGGGGCCATTGGAGCAAATTACACACAGCACAAGGTCAGGCATAAAAATACAAGTCGTAGCAGGTGAAGATACAGGAAGCAAGGGCCAGGTGTTGGGGCCTAGCCTGGGCTCCCTAAGAATAACATTGCAACCAGGCCAGCACTGTGTGGGTGGCCAAAAGTGAATTTTTAATCCTTTCCCCTCCAACATGACAGGGGCCAGCTGACAGCTGGGAAAAGAGACCCTCCTCCCCAAACACAGCTCACCTGCACAATACTTGAAAGGTTAAAAAAATAGAGTTAAGATTTTTCTTTAAAAAACAAAAAAAACAAAAAACAAAAAACCACTCTCCTCCCCATTCTGCTTTCCCTAGTTCAAGTTTGGCTGCAGCCACACAAATGGCTGACTAGCTAAGGGCCCTTTACTGCAGTTCCACTGGAGCCAGGGTCCTTGCTCCCCCAAAATTAAACTCAAAGGGGAAAAAAAATTGCACTTGAGTGAATCAGCCATTTTATTATAGTTTATTTTATTTTATCATGTGCTCACAGCATCTCTCTCTCTCTCTCTCTCCTCTCTCCCTGGCAGGTCACAGAGATAAATTAAAAATAAAATCTACGAAGAAATAATTTAAGCATTTTCTAAGCTTACTCCTTTCTGTTTCTGCTGCTTACTGAGACCTCCTGATGGGGGAGGGAAATCAGTGCTCCCATCCCCATCCCCCCAAGTGGAACCTGCTTATGAGAACTCAGAGGTGGTTGTAGCTGCAAACTAAATTCAAGACAAAAACAAAAACAGGTGCCTCAGGCGCTAATGGGACCCTCAACCTCAGCCACATGTGGATGTCTCCCCTTCCTGCCTTTTACCAGGTCCCATGATGCCCCTGTTGAGCTGGGGCAACTAGAAAAAAATCATCCCTTCCCTGAGTGGGATGGTGCACTAGGCCCCCTCCATATTCACTACACCTTCCTCCAGAAAGAAATCCAAAAAAGAGACAGATTGACCTCAGGCCAGAAGAGAAAAACCCAAGTGTTCACACAGTCACACGGAGTCTTTATGGCAAAGAGAACATCTAGCAGCTTTGAATATTTGGGGCATCTCCCTTTTACTCAACACAAACAGTCTAGACCCTATAAGTAAAAACAGGGCTCAAGCCCTAAAAAATCAAAGCGCAAGAAAGAAATTCTGAGAAATCCTAACAGAGGCCTAGTTTTTCAGTGACAAGCCCAGTTGGAAGAAGGAAGAGTGGGAGGAAGGGGCTACTCCCTCAACATTGTGCTGAATACTGATTGGAGTTTGCCAGAGGCCTCCTACCTCTCCCTAAGGTGGCAGCTTGGGGGCCTCTCCCTCTTCCTAGGGATAGCAGGAAGGAGGCACCTCCTGGACCCAGGAGTTCCCTGCAAGAACCTCTTCAAGGTCAAAGTGCTTCAGCCAATGGGGAGTGGGGACAGGAAGAGAACAGCATTCACATGCATGCTGCAGTGGGAATGGTGCAGTATAGGAGCTGGCAGGGGTGGGGGCAGTGAGGGCCACATGCTCAGTGTTGGGGGGATGGGGGGAGGAAAGATGTGGCCTAATGGCTCTTTCCACCCTTTGCCCTGCTCATGCTTCCCTTTGACCCTAAAGCCCTCCTAAGGTATTTGGCATAGGGTCTCAATAGCTCCTAAGTGGCTAAAAAAAATCAGGGGGTGGAAGGAGTCTCCAGGAACTCCCCTCCAAGAATGCTGATGTACATGGAATTTTAAAGAGTTAATAGGGGCCCCCTCCCCCAACCCACTTTGTAAAGTGACAGTCACCCCCCACCAAATTGGGGTGAAGTGAGGTTTACTCAGACCAATATTCAGTCACATAAACCCACAGCCTGGAGCCCTGGCTTAGGTTTCCCTGTGTTTTCTTCCCGCTTTGATTTTTTTGGGGTATTTTTCCTTTATCCAAAAATCAGACTCTTTCCCTTACCCCTTTTTTCACAAGGCTCTTCCTTTGTCACTCACAATGGCACTCACCTTTCAAGTTTCTTCCCACCCCCAGCAATGCCAGCTCCATCCCTGCCCTCCAAAAAAATGGGTGTGGGTGGGCCTCGATCCCCTCCCACGAACCCCTGCGGTACCCTCGGGCCCCAGGTGTGGAGATGGAGGAGGGGGAGGGGCCAGGGTGGACAGAGCCAAACAGTGCAGGGCCCGCCCATCTTCCTGTACACTGACCGGCAGTTGTCATGTCTGAGAAGATATATTGGATAAGAGGCATCAAAGTTCCTCCAGCACTTCCAGGCACAGCCTTTCTCCAGTTTCTATCAGGGTGAGCTTTGTCCCCCTCCTCTGCAGGCAGGCTCACTTCCTCCTGTCTTTCTGCTTCCTTTCCTGGCGCCTGGCCTGCTGGTCAGCCAGCGTGCGGGGTATCAAGATGACACTGCCATCCCCAGCATACTGCAGGGCGTACTGCGCGGGAGAGTAGGGCTGCCCATTCTCATCCCGCAGCCGCCCAAACACTTCCTGGTATAGACTCTGCACTTTCTGCTTCATCTGGCGCAGGGATTTGAGGAACTCCCCCTTCTCCCTGAGCAGCCTGGACTTGTCCCGCTGCAGGTCCTCCACATCCCGCTCTAGATTAAGGATGGTGTCCAGCTTGCGTTTGCGACAATTCTGCGCCGCCATCTTGTTTTTGCCTCGGCGCCTGATGTCTCGAATGAGACTCAACTGGGCCTCACTCAGCTGGTACTTGGACAGCAGCTCATTGAACTCCTCCACTGGCAGGTTAATGATTTTGTCATTTGTGAAGGGGATCTTCATGGCTCGGGCCCGGTGCTCATCCCGACTCATCTGCTTGTCCAAGAAGTCAGCCTGCTTCTCTCTACTGCCCTTCTTAATGGCCCCAGGAAGCTGGGGGTCTGAAGCATCCAGGGCACCAGGGGCCATGTTGTAAGTATGATTGTGCCCCACATGCTCCAGGAAGGGTAAGTAGGAGAGCTGGGAGGGGTCCTGGTAGCTCATGCGACAGAACTTGGTGTATTCAGGCTGGTAACCCACAGCCCCCTCAGCTTCTTCTAAATCTAGATTCTCAGAGTCGGAGCTGTAGCCCACAGCACCTTCCTCTGAAAAGGAGGATGAGGCAGAGGAGGAGGCAGAAGAAGAGGCAGAAGAGCTGCCTTCTGAGCTGCTCAGAGAGGCAGGGCTATGGCTCGAGTCCAGAGAAAGTCCCGAGTCAGAGTCAAACTCCTCCTCGAGCTGTGAAGCCTGCACGGGGTTAAAACCTTCCTCAATGGCCAAATCCATCAAGCTGATCTCATCCAACATGGCTTCATCCAACAGACCACCCAAAGGGTCAGGTAGCTCAGGACTAGCTGTCTCATTGGCCGTGCTGTTGAGCTGAGGAGGAAAAAAGATCCCTGTCAGGTTAGTGGAACCGAAGGTGGAGTTGAGGCTGGTAGAATTATTGGGGGCCAATTGGAGCAGGGTGGATCCCCCGGTCACAGGAAGGCTTTCAATCTCTGGGCTGAAGAGTGAGAAGTCCTGAGCGCAGCTCCCAAGGGATGCCTGATGCAGGCTGACGTTCTGGTTGATGGGAGTGCTGGGAGCAAGGCTGTAGTTGGTGCTCAGTGAGTCTCCGGCTGTGGTGCTGTAGAGGATTTCATTTGTTGCTGTATTCACTTCCATAGCCTAGGAGATGAGAAACACTGGTCAGTGTGGCAGGTGTCCTCCCCTGGGAGTGGGGAGAAGGGAGTGGCAGAGAACAAGGATTTTAATCCTCAAGGTCCATAAGCGGTCCCCAAGAAGGACAATGCTAGAGTGACCCTGAAAACAGGATTCAAGAACAGTAATGGCTGACAGTTATACAGCATTCTAAGGTTTGCAAACCTTACCTGGTTCTCACAACCACACTGAGACAACTGATGGTACACAATATGTCTACCTGTAAAATGAGGGCAATAATAACATCTCCCAGGGTTGTGAGGAGGACAATACAAGCCATTATTGTGATCCTGACTTTAGGGATGAGAGGCTGAATGTCTGAGGCAGGATTTGAACTCAGGTCCTCATGACTCCAAGTCTCACACTTAGCTGTGACCTGCAGAAGTTCTGTTCCGTGACAGGACAAAATGTTTCTGATGACCCCACCTTTAGTAAAAACTGACCAACTGAATCGCTCTACTGGGAGGATGCTGGAGACCACAGGTCTTGACCTCCACCTTTACCACATGCCTAGTTTTCTGCTCAAGAGGTTATCTTAGCCAAGGGAGAAGAAGGACTCACCAAGAAGCAAAGAAAATCTTGCACTGAGTAAGGACGGCATTGGCTTTAGCACTAAAAACTTGGGGGTTTAATCTTGGGGCCACATCTGGGGCCCTGAACACACAAAAGTATCCATTTCCCTTCCCAGTACACATTTAGTAGAATATCCCCCCCTTAAGTGCTCTGGAGCTACTGCTATATTCATTCATTCCCACCTGCATTTCCATGATTGACATGAGGTCTTGCCACTGCTGTTCCAGATCAAATGGAGATTCTGTCTCTGTCAGAAGTGGGGACAGAAGATTGTTCTGAATAGCTGAGGACTCACTCTCACTGGGCACAGCTTCTGTTATACTGGAAACATCTGCAGCTGGAAACTGAGGATAAAAATACAGGCTTTCACCGGAGAAAAATAAGAGAAAGAGGGGGGAAACCACCCTATTCTGAGTCCAACCCACAAAGTACTGCCTAATTCTCACTTCCTGCCTCCAAATCCATCCCCAGCACCTATAGGGCACCTGGATAGACACACTGTGAGTAATGTAGAGGGATGCTGTGTGTGAAGGCTAGCTGGGGCAGAGGGTTTCCTGCTCACCTCAGACTCCTCCCCTTTGGGGAAAGTAGCTTCCAACAGCCTAAGGCACTCCTCCAGGGACAGGGCTGTCTGGTCTTCCCCACCAGGTACCTATGGCAAAAAGTCTGGCTGAAGTGGGCCAGTGCGGCCCCAAGGCCAAAGCCTTCCCCCAGAACATTGAAAGGGAGAGGGCAGAAGTGACAGATTCATGTTGTGCCAGAACTGGATCTGGAACAGAACACTCATTTTCTAGGTGATTTCTCTAGAAGAGGAGCCTCCAGGAGAAAGCCTAATTGAGGTCTGAAGTAAGAATTCTGCTAGGCACCCTGTCCCTGGCTAGGTTGAGCTGTGTGAAGAGTCTTCCTCTTTTCCTAAGATTTTCCCTCACTTTTACTATCCCCAATCCCACAAGACCTCCATCTTCCCTTACTACCATAAAGCAGTCAATCTATTAATAAAGTCAACCTGATATCTTAGGAGGATAATGAAGTGTATGAACTCTTACCTGTGCAGGGAAGCTTTCCCCTGTCTCTCCATCCACTAGCAGGTTTCGAGCCAGGGCTTCAGTCCCTTCATCTGGCCAGCTGTCCCCACATTCCCCCCCATCTCTCAGCTCCTTGTCCACTTCACTTTCTTTCTGGCGATGGCTATAGTCAAAAATCTCTCTCCCCGCACCCAGATCAATGTCCTGTCGCCAAAGGATGTCAATCAGATCAATGTCCTGAAAGATAGATCAGATCTCAGTTCTCGGGTCCCCTAAGATGCCTACCCTTCACAAGCCAGATGTCTCCACAATTCCTGATAACCAGCAAACCCCACCCCCATAACACCCCAACACCAACCTCTAGTACTAGGTCCACTCCTTCTCATCAGGTCAGTTTTATTTATCCCTGAACCTATAATCAGACCCATGGACCAAACCCAGGCAGCCAGCAGAGCCAGTCGTTCATAGTAATTCTGTCCTGGTGGGCTACAGGACTTAAACTCCCTAGTCAGGTGTGCAGCCCTCACTACTGGAAAATTTCAATTTAGGGATAGACTCTGTGGCTTTAAGGGCCAGGAGGGCCTGATCTTGGCCAGGGCAGACAAGGGCGGAATTGTCATGCAGAATTGCTTCTTAGTGGAGGAGCTTGCATCAGCCAGTGGTGCCATTGTTATTTGCATAAATGGGTGGGTTGGGCTGGAAAAGGAAAATCCCTGCATTTCCAACTACCTGGTGCAACAGGGCAGACAGCCCCTTCCCATAGCCCCTCACCCAACTTTCCTTCTGATATACTTCCCCTAGCTGGCAGCAAAGTGGGTGAGGCACAGAATCCAAGACTCTGGAACCTGCCTGTAGTCTCTCGGCAACTCCCCACAATCACCATTCAAAGCAATACCAAGAAAACAGCTTCCATCCCAAGAGAGTCCTGGGGTGGAGTCAGGGGCTTGTACCCCCTGCCACCCACACACCCCTCACAAAAGAAAACAGGTTCATTCCCTGTCTTGAAAAGCCCATACTTACAAATAGGCACCACACCCCAGAATTTAACCCCCACCTGGCCTTTCCACTCAAAGGCACAATCACTTCCTAGCCCTGTTCACCATCTTCACAGAAGAGTCTTATGTCCATCAAACCTATCTCCCCTTCCTTCTCCACCCAGGTGGCTCCTCCAATCAGGCTCTGCAGATCCCTGGTAGACCAAGACTATCTTAACCTACATGACACATGTCTTCTCTCCCCACTCCCCAACCCCCCTTGCCTTACCATCAGATTTAAAAATACTTGCCTTCCCACTTACAGGTTAAGTCCCATATACCCTGTAAACCAGAACTCTCAGACCCACCTTCTCCGAAGGTCCCAGGGGACCCTTTTCCCTCCATTCTCCACTCTGTCCCTCAAAACTTTCCTGCAGCATCTCTCCCTGTTTCAGTTTGTCCACACACACCAACCTGAGCAGAGGCCCTGGACCAAGGATCAGAGAGGGGCCGGGTCGCCCTGCCCTCTGCCAGCAAAGAGTTAAGAGGCTGACTCCCTCTGGAATGGCCCCCACCATTGTGCATGCTGCGGTCCAGAAGGGTCATGGTCTGTGAAGTGCACCCCAGGACAGCTGGATCATGGAACTGGACAAGGGAGTGCGCCGACCTCTCTGCATTCAGCAGATACACTGGACTGGCAGGGTAGCCCCCTGCTTGCCGGGAGAGGCCTGAAGTGGGTACCCCACCAATGCTGCTGCCCAGGCAACCTAGCCCAGCTCCCCTTCTCCATCCTTGAACAGCCCCGTCCCTTCTTAAGACCCCAGTTCTACACTCAGGTACCTGGTAGCCCCCACCCTGAGCTCACCGCGGAGGCTGCAGTGAGATGGGATTCCCACCCCATGCTGCGTGCTTGGGCTGCAGGGGAGAGAACTCTCTCCTAGACCTATCATCCCCCAATACCCCACCCTACTCATCCCTCTTTCCCCCCCTGCACCCCCCAAACTTGTTACCTAGGCTGCAGCAAGGAGCCAATCCCCTCCCCCCCACCCCGCAGGTCACTGCTGAGGCTGCGGAGAGAGCCAATCCCCTCCCCCAGGCCAGCCGCTGGGCTGCGCAAAGAGCCAATCCCCTCCCACTCCAGTTACCTAGGCTGCAATAGGAGCCAATCCCCTCCCCTAAATCTCTGCTGGAGATGCAAAGATCCAATCCCCTCCCAAATCTGGTTACCTAGGCTGCGGGCTGGAGCCAATCTCTGTGCCAGGGCAGCTGAAGAAGCTGCAGCACGGACCATCCCCTCCCAGGGTCTCCTTGAGGAGATGCACCCAGGGGCTGCCGGCCCCACCCAGACCGGCAAGTCAGCTGGGCTGGCGCAGTGAAGTCCTGGGGGAGGGACATGCTGCTCCCCCTGCTGTCGCATCCTGCTTACCAAGTCCAGGCAGGGACATGCAGGCAGGGTCCCTGAGGGCTATTCCCAGCTGCCATAAGTGATCCTTTCCTGGGAATTTAAGTTCTTCTCTCAAAGTGGGAGCAGTTTTTCTATTCCTCCTGGAGATCTGGATTCAATATATATCCAAACCCAAGGGAACTTTAGGCCCAAGTACCAGGCCTGAGCTAGAACTCTACAGGCCTAGACCCACTGGGAAATAGGCATCTGGCTACCCTAAAATAGGTCAGACCCAGTGGAAGGGAACGGGAGCTGTCTGCACATGTGCAGTGATGTCACAGGGTTGGCAGGGCCTAGTCACATGCCAACAGAGTATCAGCTGCCCCTATTACCAGCACTTAGGGAGGCAGGTGCCATAGGGATCCTAACCACAACCCTATGACCTCAGCTTTAGCCCTCCTTCCATTTGGGTTCTTTGCACTACTTCTCCTAATATAGCCCAGTAAGGAAAGTCCCTGGCACTGACCAAAATAATAGCAAGTTAAACTACTTGGACTGTTATCTGGAAGAGGAAAATCCAACTCCTTCCCCCTCCTGCTCTCTTTGTGCCTAAGGTCAGCAGATACAGCATGTTCCAGGCTACTCATGACCAGGAAAGAACTGTAAACAGCACCCCCCCGCCAACCTCACCCCTTTGCTCTGGGCAGTATGCCAACCCTGAAGGGAATCCTATCCCTGTGTGGGGCTTTCGCTAGAGCTGGTTATTGCCCAGGCCTAACGATTCTGGGGAGTGGGGGCCTATAACCCTGGAGAAAGTGCCAGCTCCAGCAACGTCAGCACATGTTCCAGGGAGGAGTATTTTTATCTTTCCTCCTCTTATCCCTCAGCTGCTGTAAAAATGTTAAAATCAATACATATGTACGCACACACACACACACACACACACACCCCAGTATGCTGGTATCTTACACTCAAAACAAGTGGTAAGTCCTTCAAAACAATGTCAAGCCCAGCCTTTCTGATAAAAAAAAAGGGCCAAGGACCCCGGCAGAGAGGTACAGGCAATGCTTTTAGTAAGGCATAAAACCCAAACACGAAAAGCGAGGAAGAAAACAAAACCCGAGGCAGGTAAGAGACACAGAGTCCCACCTGGCCTGTTCAGGGAAGCCCCCAAGTCCCACTGGTCCCATCTCTGACTTCAACAGGAGACAAGGATACCAAGGTTGGAGGAGAAAGCCAGAGAGAGTCAGTGCCAAGTGATAGGTCCCCCTCCCAGAGCTGTTTCCTCTGTTCCACCCACCAGTCTCAGGAGAGGCCTGGGCAAAGAACAGGAACATTTAGCCATGGCTTGGCCTTCTCCACTCCAGTTTCCAAGCAGCAAGCACAGTCATGCCCACCCTTTTGGAGAAATTAACTTAGGGGGAGGGAAAAAAGGGGGAAGGGAGAAGACTAAGAGGTGTGTTGCAGCGGGGTACTTTGCCATTGCTGGAGTTAGGGGCACTGAGTTTGTTTCAAGCCCAAAAGCTTAAAGAAGGCCTGGGAAAAGCAGAATGTGATGAAGAAAAAGCAAACAGAAAACAGCAACACCAGAAACAAGAGAGAGGAAGGAAGGAATATACTGGAAGAGAGAGGGTAAGGTAAGATTCCAAGAGAAAAAGATCTAAAAATGGAGGATGAAGAAGACTCCAACTCCCTGGGTCTGTGCCCATATTAGCCCAGACTCTCTCTATAAGCAGGCTCAGTCAGAGCTTGCTGGACTTCCAGGTCGGCCATATTCTCTCTGTGTGGATCCAGCACAGAGAGGCAAAGGTCTAACTTGGGGGGATTTCTGTGGCAAAGTGCAGTTTCCTTGCTCCCACCCCACACCACCCCAGTCCCCTTTTCTCTCTATTCTAGGTTTTTAGAGAAGTGAAAGAACAGCCCTCACCTGGCTACCTGGAACCACCAAATCTGCTCCCTGAGTAAGCCTAAGAAAATCATCTGCTCTTGTCTCAGTAACTAAATAAGGGCTGATGAAAGAAGGAAAAAACTGTCTCAGCACATGTGTATAATACGGGGAAGATCAGAAACCACAGATTTGTTTCCTTGCAAAAGCTATACAAGGCAAGATAGCAGAACACAGCAGGGCTTTCTCTCCCCTCTGAGGAGTTCTACTGACAAAAACACCACAGCATAAACCAGTACCTCCCATTACTGCTTGGAGGGGGAACAAATGCCCAACAGTGCATCTGATGAAGCTTGTTGATCCTCATACCTAGCATCACAGAATTCACCCTTATTTCCGGCCCAACGTGAACTTCTTGGAAGTGCTCGAGTTTGTCAGAAGGTTTGGAACTATGCCCATAAGCCAGGCAACAGAAAGTCAACAAGCATTTATGAAGGCATACTATGCGCCACTATACTAACAGCTGGCAATATAAACACAAGAAAACAGTTCCTCCCTCCCCCCTAAGGCCCAAACCACCCACAAGCCGGGCTGCTTACCTCTTTGGTTAACTCTCCACTGACTGGAGGAGCCACAGCCCCAAGGTCTTCCAACTCTTCCCCAAATCCTTGTTCAGTTTCATCTCGTACCCCACTTTCGGAACCTGTCACATCCTGGAGGCCACTGGCACTCTCCAGAGCAAGGGCTGAGCTGGGTTGGCTGCTGGACACTGAGCCCTCAGGATCTCGATGGACCAGCCAGGCATTCACCTCTGTGGTAGGCACCTGAAACCTGTCCAGGGCCCTCACCTGGTTAAGAAGTCGCCGGGCTGTGAAGTAATAGTCCAGGTCTACACTCTTGGGGTGGATCCCATAGCCATCCAAGGTATTCCTCAGATTGTGGAACTGGGTCTGTGTGTAGGCTGAACTGGGCCCCAGGATGATCTCCCGGAGTGGAGAGAGTTGCGAGTTCAGGTAAGTATCCACGTCCACCCGAACCCCAATCAAACTTAGTAGAATGGTGAACTGGAGGAGTCCTTCTGTTAAATATTTCTTCAGAGAAAGCATTGCTGAAGGACCAGAACGTTTATGCTTTTCAGTTTTTAAATCTTCCAGAATACAAATCAAGGCCACTGCTCAGCCAGTAAGTCACACTCCTTAGTGCCAAATCGTGTAGCCAACCCTGGTAGAATACAGGGTTAGAGTTCACTAATACCCCTGAAGGAAAGCCCTCTGAGTGAAGCTGAATCCAGGTTTCAGACCACATTCACTTTCGGTTCTCATCACCTCTCTTCTGAAAGTACAACTGTTCCTAACCCAGGTTCAACATCAAGAGTCTCACGTGATTTACTAACCCCACAAGTCCACATGCAGTCACTTCACCTTCCCCTCCTCACTCACATTAGATGACTCCACTCAGCTCTTCTCAAGGACAATGGATGGCTTTTTCTCACTTTCCCTTTCCTCTTGAATTTTTCCTTTGGCTGGAGATGTAAAATGTCTTGGGTTGAGTATCCCTTTTCCTTGACAATTACCGGGGGATCTCCAGAAAAACCTAAAAACAGGGATTAGAAAGGCAAATATAATAAGACAATATGTTTTACATACCAACGACCAGGGCAGAAAAATTTTCAGCAAATATTGGATTAAAAAGAGAAAATTTCTTTTACAGGACAAAAATTACTTAAGGACACACCCATAGAAAGTATTGCTGTAAAAAACATACAGCTCTGTAGTAATACTATTTCTCTTAAAAGTATAATATTTAGTGAATTAAACCTCCCACTCCCAAAGAAACTGCTTTGGATACAGAAGACAACACACAAAACACTTTGCATAAATATTGTCTGAATTCCCACACACACTACCCAGATTCTATTTTTGGTTGGAGGAGTCAGTTTCCCATGCCTCAGGAAAGAAAGACTTGTGAACTACCTAGACTGTCAGCATAGCCTGGTAGATGGGACACTGGACTTTAGAGTCAGGAAGATTTGGGGTGAAAGTCTATCTCAGACACTAGATATGTGACTCTGGGCAAATCATTTAATCTCTCCATGCCTCCGTTTACTTATCTGTAAAATGAGGGAAGTGGTCGCCAAGATCCTTTCCAGCTCTAAATCCACTGTCCCTGTACCTTTCTGGGAAAAGTTCTTAATCTGGATATCTTAGGTTTTTAAAAAGTTTTTTTTAATAAACATTTCAATATAATTGGTTCCCTTTATAGTCGTATGTAATTTATTTTTGAATTTTAAAATGTTATTCTGAAAAGGGCTACCTTGGGTCCACCAGTTTTCCACAGTAATTCATGATGCAAAAAAAGATAAGAACCCCTGCAGAAGGAAAAGGTTATAAACCTGGATAAGGGTTTGTACATACAGAGGATATATACTACCCTACAGTAAAAAATATGTCTGGAGATAGTTTCCTCTTCCTATCATTATGGAAAAGTCAGATGGAGGTAAGAACTTGATGTTGTGGGGGCATAATTATTCCCTGTACATAACTTGTCTAGACAGGTGTAGCTTTATATTCCATCATTATATGACCTTCGGGGTAAAAATCAGTAACAGTATCCAGGGGAGTCAAGTTTCTATCCCAAGTTGTCAAGAGTTGCAAATTCCTCGTTCCTCTCACATTCTGAGCTAGGCTTTGTCAGTTTTATGGAATAGATTACTAGCCTAGATTACAGGATTAACTTTCAAGGCACCACCACCTGGGCTTCATTTAATAAGAGTAAACCTTCAATCACAGCTTGGTAATTCTTGTTGCCACAAAGCTCTCACTCTCCCAAAAGAAGATTAATAAACCAGTCTGGGGAGAGTCCCTGAAAATTCAGTGGTCTGTATATACATCATACATATGTGGACAAGTGCACATATATAGACGCATACATACACACTCATTCACAAGTATACACACGAAATGTGTATACCATAAATACACCCTAAAATTCCTGTAAGGACGGCCTCCGAGGCTGCCCTCCACCC
Organism: Potorous gilbertii; assembly: GCA_028658325.1. Classification (NCBI taxonomy): domain Eukaryota; kingdom Metazoa; phylum Chordata; class Mammalia; order Diprotodontia; family Potoroidae; genus Potorous; species Potorous gilbertii. The sequence continues at coordinate 526,419,319 of CM053770.1, forward strand.
CCACTCAGCCTGGCTTCGCAGGCCCAGCCTTAGGTGCCCTGAATCCTGACGCGGCCAAGTCGCCATGCCCCTTCCCGAAGCCAAGGTCCGGACGCTCTGGGTTGGGGAGTAAGGAAACAAGTGCGGCCTTCCCCGGGGCCTGACCCCACAACCTCGATCCCACCAGGGCCGCCTAACCCTCCCCGAGCCACCTCCCACAGCTGGGCTCCGCCCCCTCACCTCGGGGCATCGAACCCCACCAGCCCCGGGCCCAGCCCCCGCCGCCTGGGAAGTAGGAGCCCAATACCCACGGCTAGAGAGCGGTCGCCGAAGCCCCCAAAGCTCCGTAGGCCAGCGTCCTGGGCCTCGCCGACGCCGGCCGGCCCTGCGCGTTCCGCCGCCGCCGCTTCCCCTCTCCGTCCCACCTCCACCTCACTGGAAGGCCCGCCCCCGCGGCAGCTCTAGCAACGATTCCACCAATCGACGTCCGACTCACGGCCCCCCGACTCCCCTCTACCGGGTGTCCGCTCGATGGGCTGGAGCAGTGGGCCAATGGTTGGACGCGCCTCCGACCCGCCCTAACTGACGTGTCGCACGGGCCAATCGGTGTGCGGCTCCTCCTCGTGGGGCGGCCCTACCAATGACTGAGGGAGGAGAACCAATTTCCCCTAGTACGAGCCCACTTCCTCGCACTTGAGAAGGCCTCGAGGCTAGGTTGCGGTTAGAAACTATCTGCTGAGGTCTCTCCGTGGCCTTAGGAGAATGGGAAATGAAGTTCCTGCGCGCGGCATGGGAAGGGGCGTCACCCCCAGGGCTCGGAGTCCCCCTCCAGGGGACCTCACCGTGACTTGCAGAAGCCCAGGGAGACGTGAGGGCGGAGGCGGGGGAGGGGGAGGGGCTCGAGGCGGAGCCGGAGGCACGTGCCTTGGGGCCTGTGACGCTGGCGCCACCATCTTGAGCCCGGGAAGTGGAAATCTATTCACCCCTCCACCACGACCTTCGCTCTCTACGTCATTCCCCACACTTACTTCCAGGGCTGCGGTTAACGCCTTGTGGCTGACGTCACGAAGCGAGTTTCCCGCCCCCCCATTCGGTGACTGCCTCTACAGAAGAGTCGCCGAGGCTACGGCGAAGGGGGCGGGGAAGGAGGTCTCCACCCGCTCCCGCTCGCACTCTAGGAGGCCACATTGCATTTTGGGGGTACTGCCCCTACGTATCACGGGAATCAGAACCAGGATGTTCCTCAGGGGTGATGGGGTCCCCTTGCCTCCGCCTCGTCATCCTCATCTTGCTGTGTGGTTCAGACCCTGCCCTGCTGCGCCCTACAAAACGCCCCGATCTCTGCCGCCCCCTCTGCTCACACGGACCCCCCTGAAACGCCCTTCCCACCTCCAGTTCAAATCAAATGTCACCTCCTCCTATAGATACGTGCCGGGCACGATACAAAGAAAGACAAAAAACAGCCCCTGCTCCAACCGAGGAGACAGCATGCAGCAAACAATCCAGAAAAGGAAGGCACCGGCACTAAGTGGGATCCGAAAAGGCCTCTGAGACTGTAGCTGGGATTGGAAGGAAGCCAGAAAGTCTTGGTTTCCATTTCAGGGAACATTCGTTAAAGATGGCTACTGTGTGCTCCACTGGGCACCAAGCTGGGACAATGAAACGTCAGCCCGTGTCCTCGGTGAACTGAAACCCTCCTGGATGGGTGGCAGTGTGCTCACAGATAGATAGGACGCAGGGTTTCCTGAGGAGAGGATCAGGGGAACTTCTGAGAGCATCAGACAGGGTTTCACAAAGGAAGTTGCACCTGAGCTGAACCTTGAAGGAAGTTCTTACTGAGAAGCAAGCTGTAGGTGTCCTATCCCCAGAATGTAAGCTCCTGGGAGCATAGACTAATGGATTTTTTTTTCCCTAATAACCCAGTGCCTAGCAATGTGCCCTGCAGCTTGCAAGCACTTGGGTACTTAGTGAGTGCTTATTAAATTGGATGCAACTTGAATAGTCTTTCCAAGCATGGAGGATAAATTTTTCTCATAATCTTTAATTCCTTAAATCAACTCTCACCCCCCACCCACCAAAATTGTTTTACGCTTCGAAGGAGCATGCCTAGGGTCTTTCAAAGGAGAGTACAATATAAATCAAGTATGGGATGGATATTTACTTCAATATGTAAATATTGAAATAGTTTATAGGCCCATTGAATAGATATTCTGCATTTCACCTTGGTCCAAACAATTGGTTGAAACAATTCCCAGTCTGTATCTTTTGCAACTGGGTATTTCAAAGAAGCAACTCTCCTTGCTATCAGTCAGCTGTATCAGATAGATCTAAGGCCTCTTGAGTTCATATGGTCACTTTATGGTCATGTCGCATTAGAATGATGTTCAGGCATCTACTCAACTGTAATCCCAGTCCCAGAACCCATTGACATGGGCTACACAGCAAATGAAATACAAATGAGACAAGAGTTCCATGGACTCAAGCACATACTCACCTACAGGGTTCTAAAGAGAGATGCCCAAACCTTCTATCCCTTCATGGGAAGACTAGCGATAAAACTACTTGCCAAAAGGGAGAGTTTAAGGAAGAGATCAAGCCAGAAGCTTTCTCTCCTTTAGTGATTTAGTACCCTGCCTTACTGCCCTATAAGCAAGTGGGAGGAGAACCAAGGTATGACCTGGCTGTTTGTATGGAGGAAATCTGTTGCAGCATCAAGTCTGTTCAGAGCTCTTAAAAGTTAGTTATTTGACTCAGAGTTCTGGGACAAGTAGTACATTGTTTTGCAGTTGTTGCACTTTTGAATGTGAGAAGCAGTATACTGACCAGATACTCATATCAGAATTGTTTGAAGATTAGGAGAAAAATGTAATTTATCAGATTATAGACAGAATACGAGATTCTATAACTAACCAGAAGCAAAGGGTGAAATTTTAAAAATTAAATTAAGTTTTATTTTGTTTTCAGTTCCAAATTCTCTCTGTCCTCCCCCACGTGTTGAGAAGGCAAGAGAAATAAAACCCATTACAAATATATAGAGACAGAAACAATAAATATCTGCTTTAATCATGTTTGGAAGGAAGGAAGGAAAGGAGAGAGGGAAGGAAGAGGAGGGAGGGAAGGAAGAAAAAGAAATAGAGGAAAATTGTTTAAATCTGCCCTCTGAGTCCATTCGGTTCCCTTTCTGGAATTGGACAGCATGTTCCTTCTTGAGTACTTTGGAACTGTGGTTAAGATTGTGTTGATTAGAGTTACTACATCTTTCAAAGTTAATTATCTTTACAATTTTTTTTTATATGCTCACTTCACTTTGCATTAGTTTATATACTACTTCTCAGGTTTTACTGAAACCATCTCCATCATTTCTTGTAAGCACAATAGTATTCCATCACAATTGATGGACAATCTTTCAGCTTCCAATTCTTTGCTTCTACAAAAGGAAGTACTATAAATATTTTTGTTCATGTGGATCCTTTCCTCTTTGTTAATCTTTTTGGGGTATAGACCTAGTAGCAGTATCACTGGGTCAAAGATTATATATATTTTTATAGCTTTTTGAGTATAGCTCCACATTGCTTTCCTAAATGATTGGACTAGTTTATAGCTCCAAAAGGTGGGATTTTTTACAAAAAGGGACTAATGTCTGAACAAAGGAAGCCCAGAGAAAAAGGTGAAGGATGGATTTCAGAACTTCATTATAAAGTCTGGAGCTAGAAGAGATAGGCATTACTGTTGCTGTTAACCAGTAACGCTAGGAGTAGAGGAATAGATTGGAAGTAGAAATAAATCACAAAACAGATTGACTAGATGGGCTGAGAAGTTGTGCCTCATAAGGCATCAATCAAACATAACATAGAATGTAAATCAGTTCAGCTTAGTAATGGAAGCATTTACTCAACACAGAAGCCATGTTCATTAATGAACTTTTATGGACAGCTGCTGAGCCAGAAAGAGGACAACAAAATTTACAAGTTCCAAGGTTATTATTGCCCTGTGCACACAGATTTTCCTCATTCATGTAGCTCCTCAACAGGTTTTTTTTTAGTATGCTCCCAATGCCCCACAAATACTAAATGCATTGGTGATGTGACTAAGGTTTATGTATGCATTGAAATATATTTCATTATTCATTATTTGCTTTTTGCCTTATAGCTAAGTAAAAGATTATATTTATGCTTTAAAAGTGTCATCATTGTGAGTGACTGGTTTGTGTAAATGGAAATGCATCAATAGTGCCCTGGAACTAAAGTAATTAGTACGAGTTCATTTCCCCACAACAGGGTTAAGCCTAGGACTCTGAGAGAATTTGAAAATAACCATGTAGTAGTGATCTTTTTCTGGCAATCTAGATATGCCAGCGTGAGGTAGAGTGGAGCAAACAAGCCAATCTAAAAAGGTGTACATACACTCTTGTGAAAGGTTTGAGGCCACTGTGGGTGACCACTTCAAGCACCTAGGATACAATAATACCAAAGCTCCAAGTCTTTTTTTAGCACATATCCATCACATAATCAGAAGCAACGAGAGTGTTCACCATACCTGATATGTTGAATTACACATGTGATCAGAAGGGAGGAAAGGAAACTGTACATGCCCAGTCATACTACTATGTGGGTTCTGGGGAATCCCTCCTCTCAAGAAGTGAACATTTTACGGGGGGAAACAATGTGTACAGAGGAAATTTCAAAGGAGAAGGAGTGCTAACAATATTAAAAAAAGCGCGGTGGAAGAGGTAGAAATGACAGAGAAATATTCCAGGCAAGGGGTTCAGTATATGCAAAGGAACAGTGATGAGAGCAGAGAACAGCAAATTGACTGTTTGACTGGAATGCAAAGAGGGTGTGAGAAGAGATGAAAAGTCAGCCTCTCTTCCATTTCTTGATAATAATGGTAGTAATGAAAAGTAGGAGTTAATCATTGTGCTGGGGGAAGAGAGAGGGGAGAGAAGGGAGAAACTCTTTATTCATCATTCAATAATCATTTATTAAGAGTCTACAATGTAGAGGACATAAGGTGCTGGAAGTACAAAGAACAAACAATACAAATTATCCCAGTTCTATCCATTTTGAGGAAGACCTCAATTCTAAAGGAGACTGGAACACTGGTGTCAAGTTCAAATAGAAACGGATACCCCATCCACCCCTCCAATTCCAGCATCCCACCCCACCCTCACTCCCCACATGCCTATCCCCACCATGTTGATTTAGAAAACTGTAAAATAACATTATCTATGTTGTTTATAGGGACAGCTAGGTGGTACAATGGATTGAGCCAAACCTGGAGTCCAGAAGGCTAATTAAAATCTGGTTTTTACCACTTATGTGACTCTGGACAATCAATAATCATTTATTAAACTCCTACTGTGTACCATGGTAAGACCTAGCAATACAAAAAAAGACAAAAGACTATCCTCATCCTCAAGGAGTTTACAATCTAACTCGGGAGACAGCATGCAAACAAAGCTATAGAAAGTTACCTATAGGATAAATAGGAAGTAATTAACAGAGGGAAGACACTAGAATTAAGAGGGGTTGGGGAAGGCTTCCAGTAAAAGATTTTAGTAGTGACTTAAAGGAAGCCGGGGAGATCAGTAGTTGAAGCAGAAGAGGGAGAGTATTACAGGCCTGGGGGGCAGCCAGAGAAAATACCTGAATCCCAGAGCTGGAGGGTCTTGTTCACGGAAGCATCAGGGAACCAGTGTCACTGGACCACAGACTTAGAAGAGGGACTAAGGTGTAAGAAGAGTGGAAAGGTAGGGTGTAGGGGATAGGTTACGAAGGGCTTTGAATTCTGAGCATTCAAACAGAGCATTTTCTATTTTCTCCTGAAGTCCAAAGGGGATCACTGGAAATTTATTGATTAGGGGAATGACAAAATCCAATCTGCACTTCAGGAAAATCATTTTTGTGGCTCAATAGAGGATGGATCAGAGCAGGAAGAGACCTGAGACAAATAGACTCACACCACCAGCAGGTTATTGCAATAACAGAGGTGTGACATGATGAGAACCTGCACAAGAGTGGTGGCAGTATCAGAGGAGAGAAAGGGACACATTTGAGATTAAATCTGTGGGCCTTTGCAACAGATTAAATATGAGGGTGAGAGATAGTAAAGGGTCCAGGATGACTCCTAGAATTGCTAGCCCAAGGAACTGAGAAGATGGTGTTGTCCTGTACAGTAATAGGAAAGATACAAAGGTAAGAAAGATCAGGCGATAGACAACAAGGTCTATTTTGGACAGATTGATTTTAAGATATCTACTATACATCCAATTCAAGATGTCTGAAAGGCAGTTGAAGATATGAGAATGGACGTCATCAGAGAGATTTGGGCAAGACAGATCTGACAGTCAATGAACATAGAGATGGTAATTAAATCCATAGGAACTGATGAGATTCAGGGAACTAGAACTGAGGGAGAAAAGATAGAACCCTGAGGAACACCTATAGTTAGAGAAGGTGATCTGGAAGAGAATCCAACAAAGGAGACAGAAGGAAAAGGTCAGATTGGACAAGTCACTTAACTGCTGCTTGCCTCAATTTCCTCATCCATCAAATAGGGATAATAACAGTGTCTACCTCCCAGGATTGTTGTGAGTGCTTGGACATAATAAGCACTATATAAATGTTATTATTATTTTATGTCTTAATTTTGTTAAACATTTCCCAATTGCATGAGCTAGGGTGATTTGTGGGATCCCATCCCTACCTCCCAGGCTTGAACTTTAATCATGGGTTATGTCTATGCTATGTTCTTTTTTCTCTGAGTTTTAAACATTGCATGTAAATGTGTACAGTCATTATAAACATGCTTCTATGAGGGAGGAGTGTGTCAGGAATTATGCTATTGGCTTGAAAAACATGTGGGGTTAGTGGGGGAAAGTCCCTGGCAATCAGCCCTGGAGAGGCAGGGAGAGACAAAAAAGACAGGCAGATCTGAGATAAAGACAGAGTTTGTATGAATTTCTATTAAGCTGGAAGAGCCAAAGAGAAACAAACTCAAAGACTGAGAAAATTCCAGACATGAGGGGCAGACAGCTAGACTAGGCAGGGTATTTGTGCTTGGGTTATTTGATACCATTCCCCTATATAATATAGTGGGAAAATGTAGGAACCCAGTTTAGTGTTAAATGTCACTTCTGAAAGATGTGGCTTTGTCTAGGTTTCCAGATCGAGTCTGAGCAGATGCAAACCTTTGTGCTCAGAACCCACAGAAAAACCTTATAAAATCTAGGGTGTGAGTTTCAGGAGGAGAAAATGACCTAAACACTCTCCCTCTCTCTCTCTCTCTCTCTCTCTCTCTCTCTCTCTCTCTCTCTCTCTCTCTCTCCCTCTCTCTCTCTCTCTCTCTCTCTCCCTCTGTCTCTCCCTCTCTCTCTCCCTTTGCTCACCCCTTGCCTCCAACAACTTTAATTAGGGAAATGAAACAAGAAACACTAACAGGTCCCAGGTTAGCAATCCCAGACTTATATGTCATCAGATCTGTTAAAGTGGGCCAAGAGAGGAACTGAAGGTTAAAAAAAAGACAAAATAAAACAAAATGATCAGAGGAAATCATTCCCAGGAGTGCAGAAACTCTAAGTACAGACTTGGAAAGGTGGTTTCCACTTCCTTCCTTCATCCAAAGTCATGACCCTCTTGCCCAAGGAATGTTCATTTGGGAGAGGAAAAGGAAAGATAGATGGGGTTTAGGTCTAATGCAATGGAATTTGGATTTATGAAGGAAGACAAAAAGCACCGTGACATAGTAGGAAGAGGACTGACCTTGAAGTCAAGAGGATCTGGGTAGAGTCTTACCCTTTTCAAATACCAGCTGTAAGGTCATGGACAAGAAACTTAATCCCTCAGTGCTCCCAGGCAACTCTCTATGACTATTATAAATTAGAATAGAAATTTCATTAGTGGAGGAAGTCTCCACAGTGTGAGTTGCACAGAAGACTATGAAATGTGTATTAAAATTCATAAATATTTTTCTATCCCTCTGTATCAGACTTTTTATCAATGACACAAAAGAAAGGCTCCATATATATAAAAAAGTTTAAAGCAGCACTTTTAGAAATCTGGAAACCAAGTAGATATCCATCAGTTAGTAAGTGATTTAACAAACTGTAGTACATGAACATAATGGCGTATTACTGTGCAGGAAGAAATGATGATGTGATGAATGTGGAAAAGTTAGGGAAAGCTTTGTATGAACTGATATAAAGTGAAGTAAACAGAGTCAGGAAAACAATATACATCATGACTACAGCAAAGTAAATGCAAGGAAGAATCACCACCAATGAATCAAAACAATGCTGTGGAATTATAAAAACAAGTTTGGTCCCAAAGAAGATGCAAGAGAAGAAACCTCTTTCACTACTCTGCAGTAGTGAGTCTGGAACACTGAGTCTGGAACAGTATATGTAATATCAGACTTTTTCAATGTATTTTATAGGATTCCTTTTTCTCTTATTCCTCTAAAAAAAAAAGAAAAAGAAAAATCTCTCTTTTTGGGGTGCTGGGAATCCCAAAATGTCAGGGGACAGGGTGAGTCTTCCTTGAAAGAATTCAATCACTCAAACCTTTCTTCAGTCAAGGTGGCAAGGTTTATTGTACTGCCAATAAGAACACGCTGAAATTGGAATGAACATGCTTCTTGACAAGGATGGAATTGATATTTATATACAAAAAAGGGTCAGTGAAAAGATCTTGATAGGATTAAGGAGTGGTAAATAGCCTGGGATTGGCCAAGTACAATAATGAAAGGATCTAGAAGGGATCAAGGTGTATAAAGTAAGCTAATTAAGTAGTCAAGGTGGGCTGGGGTGGGCCCTATACCTTAGGCCAGCTGGAAATGTATGGGAAAGTTCAGAGCAAGTTCTGGCTTGCTTCCAGAGACTTGCTTTCCAGAGAGTCTTTTCCTTTAGGGGTCCAGGGAACAGAAATGGAAGAATATTAGGGGAAATCTGAGTAATGTTAAACAAGTCAATAATAATTTATTCTAAGAAAAGGAATTCATAGATATGCTCTCCTTGAGGGTTTCCTTGGTCTTTCAGGTTGTTGGGTAAGGTAAGGAAAAGTAAGGTTGAGACTTTTCAATTATCCAAGGAAGATGGTAACCCTGGAAGAAGATGTTCAAGAAGGATCAATAGATCAAGATTTAGATATAGAAGGAACCATAGATGTCATCTAGTCCAAAGCTACTTTTTTTATAAAGAAGGAAACTGAAAACCCTAAAATTTAAATGACTTTGCAAATGTTACCCAGACAGGAAAAGTAGCAGAGCTGGGATTTAAATCCAGAGCTGTGACTCCAACTCCAGACCTCTTTCTACTACCCAGACGGAACCAAGTCCAGACAGAGCTATATTTTTGCTTTCTTGTGTTCTTAGCTTTCAAAGTCTTGCTTCAATTTGGGTTTACCCTAAAACCTTTCTTCTTCCCAGACATAGCCTTCCTAGTGGTTACTCTCACTCTTTTTTTCTTAGTATCATTACTTTAATCAAGAAATGTGGCTCATGAACAAAATGTCACATTATTGTCTTTCAAGTACTCTGTGTTCCTACCTAAAGAGACTATTAGCCTGTCTCTGAACTTGAGACATCATCTTCCCACTCCATGTATAAAGATGTGGGGCAAAACCACCCTGGAACTCTTAGGTTATTCATTGGCACCTAGCCAGGAGTATTAGACTTTGGAATGATGTATCCCTAAACTTATAAAGGCCTTGGAACTTTGAGTTGTCCATTTGCATATGAAAAGGTCAGGAAATTTGCAGAGACCAGTTTGTTCAGGTACTGTTTTCTCTGCCCCCTCAGTGATGTGCTCAGACAGGACAGAAGCCCAGGAGCAGATTCATGCCCATTCATCTAGGTGGAGCATTCTAGGAGTGGGTGAGAGAGGGTGGTCCATTGCCTGGAGCTAGAGCCCTGCTCCAAAGAGGGCAAACTACTGCTGGTCCTATGGTGTGGGTACTGTTCCCTGCTGATTGTGTATAGCCTGTGTATTCAAACAGTATATTAGTTAAGTCCAAAGCTGGAACCACTGGAGACAATGGCCAAGCAATAGGACATGGGTACAACAGCCCAAGAGTAGTCTCAGGGAACCCAGTGGAATGAATCACCCAGAAGAGATGCTGCACTCTGCCCTATAAGGAGCAATGCAAGGATATCATGAGAAGCCATGGCAGGGGTGGGCAGCACACCACCACCCCAAGAAGAGGAAGGGGGCATGTAGTATAGTAGAAAGGCCATTGGACTTGGAGTCAGAAAAAAACCTGGTTTCAGATCCTGGCACAGACATCTACTAGATGTGTGATCATTGGCAAATCATTTAATCTCTCTATGCCTCAGTTTCCTTATCTGTAAGATGAAGAGATTGAACTTAGAGACCTCTAAAGTCTTCCCAGGATCTTGTGATCCTTTCAATGGCAAGGTTATAAGTTACCTTAGCCGTATGTGGTCTTCTCCTCTTGTGAGCTCTACCTATGACCTTGCTTTCTCACTGCCTCTGTGTGTTTTAGTGGGAGAATTGCTCCAGTTTTACAGGGAAAATGTTGTATTCTTACCATGACATTGCGGAAAAAGCTGATTGACTGCAGTCATTGTTCCTTCTGTTTGACTATGGAAAGCAAATACACTAATGGAGACTTGTAAGCTTCAGTTTAGGAGTTTTAGGAGTAGGAACCAAAGAACCTGGGTTAATCATCCCCCAGAGAACTCAACCTTTTGACCGCTATTTGAGTGAGTAGCCCAGAAGGAGCAATACACGTGCAATCAGGCAGGGTATCTCCCCGTCTCTCAGAATCCTTCCCTTCCTTGCAAACTCAGCTCAGTGCCCTCTCTTCCGTGTATAGCTTTCTCTAACTCCCCCTCCCCCCAATTCTGAGCTGAAAGTGTTCCTTTCCCCACATATCCCTGGACAGCTTGTGAACCCCATGATCATCATGGGTAACTCACTTAACACCTTTCTGCCCGAGTTTCTACTCCTGTAAAGCTGAAATGCGAATAGTACCTACCTCCTAGAGTGGGTGTGAGCTGCATGATCCTAGGTATGTCACTTACCTTCTGCCTGCCTCAGTTTCTTCAACTGTAAAAAGAGGATAACAATCGCCCCAACTCCCAGGGTTGTTGTAAGGATCCATTAAGTGATAGAAAGCACTTTGAAAACCTTAAAGTGTCATATAAGTGGTTGCTACTATTATTATTAACTGTGTAATATGTTCAACTAAATAGAAGAGAAAGATCCAGTAGAAAATACAGATTGGATTTACCTACTTTCAGAATATTATCCTTCCCTACTCTGCTACCCTCATCCTATAATGTCTCTCCCCTTGACTTGTATAGAAAGAAAATGCCTTATTAAAGTTCATTCATGTCTTGAATTAATGCTTTTATTATATAATCATAATTGCTGAATACAGGCTGGGTGGTATGTACATGCCACCTGAGGCCCAACCTAGTTAAATTTAGAGAGGCTTAACATCCTGGTTGGCCACAGGGTAAAGAATGTTTAGGCCACAGCAACTCTAGTACTATCTGCTAAAATGCAAAGGGGTTACAATTTATGTTGATGGGAGGTCATCCACACCATCAAAATCCAGGATCCTTGAAGCGTTGGAGTATTATATAATGACAGAGTTGGAGAGTCCCTTGGCAGTCATATAATCCAAGTACAACATACTCTGCTTATTTTGTACATACCTCTTAGTTCATATAGGTGATGTGCATGTATGTCACAGGGAATAAATTCATCAAGGCCAGAACCATATAATCCTCATATAATGACACCAGGAATAATTAGGCACTAAATAAGTACTTCTAGTCCTTGGAATGGTATTTTTTGTGTTAGCAAAAAACTAGAAACAAAATGAGTCCCTACTGATTTGGGGACTGGCTTACCAACTATGGCATATGAATGCATAGTAAGGGCCCATTTGTTGCACCTGTAATATTAGACATCTTTGTGTGGTTTAAAGGGAGCCAGAATAGATATTTCTAGTCTCTTCTCCCCACCCACCATTCTCCAAAGGAGAATTTCTTCCTGCCAGGAAAGGAAGCAGAAAATTGGAGCTAGAGGTCTCTCTGCACTAGAATTATATCTATCTGCTCCTTTAAATATTGTTAGTAGGGAGGATATAATCTGGTTCAAGCTAACTTCTGATTGCTGTTCAATATTGGGGAGGAGAACTCCAAGCTTTATATCCAATGTTTGATCCCTTTCCCACCAAAGTTTTCCACCAGTTTCACAATGAACATACATAGCAAATAGCAAAAAAATCCATTTACCCAATTTGATAGTCAAACCAAATGCAGAAAAAGCATACATAGGTGATTGTATACCGGACAACCTTGAGGGAAAGAGTTTTACTGCTGGGATTGAGGTAATTTAGATCAAACAAGAGAGGATCCTAGATCTTACTCAATGGCTCTAGAGTAGCAAGCTGGGGTTAGGGACATGATAGAGACTGCCGCCTCCTCTCTGGTCCTCCCAGTCTTTTCTTTCAACAGCCTGAAGTGAGCTTGATCTCTTCCATCTTCCCTCTCAAAGTAGGAAGTCAGAAGCCCCAGAACCCAGAAGTGACTGTAGGTCTTGAATCCAGAAGGACTGAAAAGCAGCTCTTTGTGGTGGCAAAAAACTGGACATTGGAGGAGGGAAGCAGAACGTTCATCTGTGAGGAACGGCTGAACAAATTGTTGTTTATGAATGTGATGGAATACTATTGAGCTATAAGAGATGAGGAGCAGGATGGACTCAGAAAATCCGGGGAAGACTTCCCAAAAAAGACAGTCACTTTAATCAATATAATGACTGAAGACATTTTTCCTTTGGGGATTATCTTGGGTCATTACATTGGTTAGAGAAGCCAAGTCTTCCACCGTTCATCATCGTTACAATGTTGTTACTGTTGTTACTATGCACAAGGTTCTCATGGTTCTGCCTTCTTCATCCTGCATCAATCAGTTCCTACAAGTCTTTCCAGATTTTCTGAAATCATCCTGTTCATCATTTCCTTGACAAAATGACTAATATGGAAATATGTTTTAAATGACTGCACATGTGTCACCTATGTCACATTTCTTATCTTCTCAGGGAGAGTGGAGAAGAGGGAGGGAGGGAGAGAATTTGGTAATCAAAAATTTTAAAAATGAATGTTAAAAATTGTGATAAAATCATATAAAATGTAATTAGGGGAAAAATGTTATTTTAAAAGGTTGTGAGGAGAAAAGAATGGAACAAAAAAAGAGAAAAAAAGAGAGAAGAAAGGAAGAAGACTTCTTAAATATACCAAGTAGATCAGTGGATATTTTGAGATCAAGACAGTAGACTTGACCTCAGCATTAGTCAGTCTTCCTCCGTTCCACAAAATCACTGAAAAACTCAAGTAGAATACAAGATGACCAAATATTTGTCCCAAGAAAATGTTTCTTTTTGCCTTTGAGAGCACTGTAAAACCAATTCTATCAACTCTTCTATTTATCTCCCCAAAGAGAACCTATGAGCTAAATGTAATATTTTTGTTTCTTCTGGTTTCATTTCAAATAGGAATGTCAAGATTGATACAAGTTAGTTTCTTTAGAATTGTGTTCATTCCTTCCTAGGTCATTAGGACAATAATCCCCCTTATCCGTTGGAATACAAACAGATAAATTAAAATTTATAGATAATCTGAAACTGGGTAGTTCTGAACACATTTCCTTCCTTTTCAGATCACTGAGCTACAGCCATTCAGAAGAGAGGACTCCCACCGGACTCAGAGTTCTTTTATATTTTATTTTGTGAAGTACTTGAGGCAACCTCCTCCCACACATGGGGCCCCTAGAAAAGCTACCCCAGGTTCTAGATGTTCTGTGAATCCACATTCATTCAGAATCACAACTCATGAGCCTCTGCCAATGTGTTTACAATAATAATAGCTAGTATCTCCATAGCACTTTACAGTTTGCAAAGCTCTTAACAAATACTATCTCTGTCTATCCTCACAACAACCCTGCCAAGTAGGTGCTATTTTTAGCCCCATTTCACAGGTGAGGAAACTAAGACAAACAGGTGGAATTACTTGCCCAGGGTTACATACTTTGTTAAGTGTCTAAGGGTGGATTTGAATTCAGGTCTTCCTGACTCCAGGTCCAACTATGACTGTGGTGACACCTAGCACCTCTCATGGTGCTTAAGCCACACTCTCTCACATCATTGGGAGGTGAGTAGGGTGGGTCATCATATGTAGGGATCATGTATAAGGAGCATTACAAGACCATTTATGCTTCCTGGTCCAGAAATTTGCTTCTATAGTCTCTGCTGGACCTTGTCCCTTGCTACTAGCTTCCGGACTTCTCTCTTCTGGCCCACCTAAGCTGTCTCACACATATTTAGTGGGTCAGCATATAATGGCTATAATTTCTGTAGTCTAGATACTTCCCAGTTTAAAAAGCCAGGCTGAGTACCCCAAGGCTAAGATTAAATCCTTCAAATTCCAAAGTCTGAAAGAGACCAAAGCCTTTGATTATAAAGAATTATCTAATTTAGGGTTGGATATTCCCCAAATCTCTCTGGTTTAGCATACAAATGAATTTGAACTCAAACAAAGGTGGCAATAACAATAGTAATTAACATTTATATAGCACTTGTTATGTACCAGGCTCTTTCCTAAGCACTTTAGAATTATTATCTCATTTGCCCTGGGAAGGAGCTGCTGTTATTATACCCATTTCACAGATGAGGAAACTGAAGCAAACAGGGATTAAATGACTTGCCCAGTAACAGCCAGCAAGGGGATAAGGCTGGATTAGAATTCAGGACTTCCTGATTCCAGATCCAGCAGTCTATCTGCTAGGCTGCTTAGCTTACCTAAAAAGTCTTTAAAAGTTCTCCCCTCATCCCAGCTGAATTCCTATCTTCATTATGAATATTTGTCAGCAGTATAGCCTCAATGACTGCTTTTCTATTACATTTTGGCCCCTTTAAAAATTCCAGTTGCCCTCCCTGAGTTTCTGTGTTCAAAAAATTCGTGACCAAGTGTCCATCCTACTACTGGTGAGCCTTTCCATACTTAGCTGGCTGATGTGCAGCAATTAGACTTTCTCCAGAAGAGAAGAAGCCTTTCTTGAAGGCTATGCTGTCAGAGAATAACCTTTGCCAGTTTATAGTCTACAAGAACCTAGGGTCACCACCTGGCCAGCACCGTGAGGAGCCCACTCTTGGGCAGGAGGGCATCTCTGTGTGCACACGACTGTCTCATTTTCATGTTCTTTCCACCTGAGAATTCTGAACTTAGAACAGACACAGGAGTGACAAACAGCTCAGGGTCAAACCAAAACATAGAACACTTCAAGTCAGAGAAGTTCTCCATGCGTGGAGGTTCTTGAACCTCAAACCTGTAGCTGATCAGCTTTCTCTCCAAGAACGGAGTGGAGCTTTCTATAGTTCGAGGAACTTAGACACACACACACTCTCACACCTCCACACACATTCACATTCTGACATGTACACCTGTGTGTACATGTGTGTTTGCCTGTATTGTACAGAATGGAGTCTTAAAGAGTTGGAATGAGCCACAAGACTTTGCTCAGAATTCATAGCACAGATGATGTGGAAAAATGGAAGAAAGTGACAGAGGGTTTTTCAAGTTCATTCAACTGCGAAATGGATTAAAGAAACCACCTGTATCATTTGCCATTTGCATATTTTTATGTCCTTCAAGAGCAGCTTGAGGAATAGTTTATAACTTTGGGCTCTCCACAAACACTAATGATAGTTCTTCCTGCTAAAGGGGATGCTTCTGTCATTTGAGATGAAGTGTGTTTTGGTTATTTAATTATCATTATTTCATGGGTTCATAACACCTCTACAATTTACATGCAGTTCTAGGAAATGGAATGTTGGTACTGAGGACTGTGTTGTAACATTTTCATCATCCTTCACAGTGTTTGCTCATTGTACTCTTTGTGCATTTAAAAAAAAATTTTAATTAAAAAAAAAAAAGAACCTAGGGTCATCTCTAATGAAGTACTGGGGTAGGACTTTGTGGGCATAGGCACACCCCTCCCCCCAATTCCTGCCAGTTTGGCAATGGAAACCTTTGGTCATAAATAGAACCGAACAAAGAGTGTATGGATGGTTTAGTGCAATATATCCAACTGAAACTGGAAATATACTTCATATCTTGGTCAATGGTCAAAAAGTATCATTTTCCTAGACAGAAACTATGTGCTTTTTATATTCACACACATAGCAAAATTTAGTTACTTGGTATTGTAGATCAGTTTTACGATGGCATATTTGCACAGGTTCTGGATAATGAACTATGCTCTCATGCTTTCCCAGTCACCAATGGAGTAAAGCAGGGCTGTGGGTGCTTGCTCTCATGCTTTTTAGCATGATGTTTTCAGTGATGTTGTCAACCACCTTTAACTAGGACAAAAATAGCATCAAGGTCAGCTACTGCACTAACAATAAATTATTTAACTTGAAAAGGCTACAAGTCAAGACTAAAGTGGAAGAAGTTTTTGAGTGACTTTTTGTTTGCAGATGATTGTACACTTGATGTAGCCTCTGAAGCTGAGATACAGCAAAGTATGGATCAGTTCTCTGTTGCTTGTGCTAATTTTGCCTTAACAGTTAACAACAAGGAAACCACCCCCAGCCAACACCACACCATCCCATTCTTTCATGAAACCATTGATTACAGCAAATGGAGAAATTGTGAATGTTGTGGATGAGTGAACTTACTTTGACAGTATACTTTCCAGAGATATACACATAGATGACAAGGCTGACTCCCACATTGCCAGAGCTAGCTCAGTATTTGGGAAACTTCAAAGGAAAGTGTGGCTACCTAACAACTGAAGGTCTACAGAGCCATTGTACTAACCTCATTATTGTATGCCAGTGAAACCTGGGGAGTCTACCAACATCATGCCAGGAAACAGAATCAATTCCATTCAAATTGCCTTAGGAAGATTCTGAAAATTACCTGGCAAGATAAGGTACCAGACACTGATGCCTTTCCTTGAGATGAAATGCTAAGCATTTAAACTTTACTGCAAAGAAGACAATTTTTAGGGCTAGCCTAAAAGACTATTTTATGGAGAACTCACACAGAGCAAGCATTCACACAGAGGTCAGAAGAAGTGACACAAGGATACTCTTAAGGTCTCTTTGAAGAACTTTGGAATCAATTGTGATATATGGGGAGATACTGGCACAGGGATGCCCAGCATGGTGTGCCTACATCAAAGAAAGCCTTGTGCTCTATGAGCAAAGCAGAATTATATTAGTTCAAAAGAAATGGGAGATACACAAATTTAGAACCATCTCCACTCCAAATGTTTGTATGGACTGTTTGTTCTCGACTTAGAGTAGAACCTTCAAAGCTCATATTGGTCTGATCCACTGCAGCTGAGCACACTGAACCTTGACTTGACACAGTGATATCATTTTGGTCTTCTTCAAGAATGAAGGACAACAGCCATTATAACAGAAAGAACAGAGAATCTATTACCTAAAAAAGGTGTTTCTTCTCATTACAAAAAAAAACATGAGTTTAAATCCCAACCTACCCAATGCTTCAGAGTGATAGTCAGAAGGAGGAGTCACAATTGATGGAAAGGTCTCATAGATCAATCCTAAAATGGTAACTGGTAACAGAATTCTGGCACCTGGATTCTCTAGGTTGGAGGATGAGTGAAGGGGGAATTAGTAGAAGAGGCCTAGAGACAAAGGTCCTGGGAACTGAGGCAGCTGAGGAACTGACTATGAGCTGTGTACATAATGGAGAAGAGGGAAGGTGACCTTGAGGGCCATAAATAGCCAGGAAAAGGAACTGCACAGAAGAACTTTAAAGGAGAAGTAACTTCTGTAAGATGTCAGAGGAGAGTGTAAAAGTAGAAATAGGGAGCAAAGAACATACTGACTCTTCTCCTGGCCTCATGACTTCATTCTTTTCTAGCATACTTTGGTAGTAACATTGATACGGAGTACTGGACTTAGAGTGATGAAGCCTTAGGTTCAAATCCTGCCTCTGAGGCTTGTACATATGACCCTGGGCAAACCTCAGAACTGCAGTTTCTCGATCTGTGAAGTGGCAAAATGTGCATCCTGACACATGCAGCTAGGCTCATAATCCTTAGATACCACTGTCAAGAGATTCCCACACTTTCAAAAAGAGGCACTTCTCCTTGCAAAATTGAATTTAGCATATACTAACTTGCTCAAGTTATGTGATTATTAAACAATTTAAAATTTAATTTTTAAATAAAATTTTCATCATTTTCCTTCTTCCAACCTCAAATCCCATACATACTTTCTCATCTCTTTCCTGGTGGACTCTTTCCATTGTATCTGTAGGTAGGTTCCTAGACCTATCTGATAAGGATCTAGAAGTGTGCTGATAAATGTTTAACAGCCAGTTTGGAGGGGTGGGGGGAGAGTGAACTCATAACACTTTAAGTTTCATCTGCCCTATTTAAATATTTTCTCCATAATTTTCTACCAGGGGTGGGGAGTCTTCAGCCTGAAGGCCATATGTGGTCTTCTAGCTCCTCAAGTGAGGCTCTTTGACCAAATCTAACATTTGTTCTGTGAAGTTTGGATTCAGTTAAAAGCCAGCATTTAAGGATCTAGAGGGTCACCTGTGGCCTTGAGGCTGCAGGTTCCCTACCCCTGATCTAGACAATTAATAAAACAATAAACTAAACCCTATTTTTGTAGTATTTGCTGTTTTCTGAGGTGCAAATGTTCACTCTGAAAATTTAACAATCCTGATTCCTGAACATCCCTGTTTATCTCTATTTTCCAGAACTTTTCTCTCTGCTTTTCACAGGACATGCTAACTACCCATACTAAAGACATTCTTTTAAGAAAGGTATCATGATATAGATAGTAGAAAGAAGGAATAAGCTCCATTTATACCAACTTGAAAACTACAAAAAAACTGACTAGCCCAGCAGCTATATGACACAGTGAATTGTGTTGGATTCAGTCTGAAAGAACTGAATTTGAACCGTGGTTTAGACATTTACTACCTATGTGAACCTGGGCAAGTCATTCAACTGTCTCAGCTTCAGTTTCCTCATTTGTTAAGTGGGGACAGTATTATTAGCATGTATATTGCAGGTTGTGAGGATCAAATCTGAAATGCTTTGCAAACCTGAAAGTGTTACTATATAAATGATAACTATATTATTGTATTTAGTTAAGTCAATCAAAACAAATTCCTAGACATATTTGAAAACCACATTTATTTAGACTCCAAACAATCAGAATGTTTGTATAACACATTTTTTTCCTACAGTATGAATAGCAATGGTTCATGTTGAAGAGAAAAGTCTGAGACCCTATTTGAGCTTGAAGTGCCTTCTGAAACATCACTTCAAGATCAAATTAAACCAAAGTTTTGGTCAATAAATTAGCTTCTTGTATTCAAATTCTTTGGAAATTGGTGATCTTTAAGTGCTTTAGGCAACTAGGTGGCATGGTAGCTTGAAGTCAGGAGGACCTGAGTTTAAAGCTGGTTTCAGGCACTTACTAGCTATGTGACCCTGGGCAAGTCATTTACCCCTGTTTGTTTCAATTTCCTCATCTGTAAACTGAATTGAAGGAGGAAATGGCAAACCACTCCAGTATCTTTCCCAAGAAAACCCCACAGAGGTCACGAAGAGTTGAACATGATTGAAATATCTCAACAACAAAGAAGCAGTGTAGATGGTTAGTCTTGGCTAGATAGGAAATTCAAGTAACAATGTCTCAGGGCCTTTATTTCATCTCTAATATGAGAGAATTGTACTAAATGACCTCTAAGAGGACTTTCAAAATCTAAATCCTACAGAGTCCCATTCCCCAGTCATTCTAGTGTTGAACTCTCCTTGGTACTGTTCTTCCAAACTGAATTCAAAGATTGGGTTCCAGAGGAGTAGTTGTTAGGTTGGATTCTTAGGTACCTTATAGAACTATCCTTCTAAAACTATAGATCATGAGCCCTCACCAGTGTATTACCTACTAACAATCAGACAACAGGCTAAATTAGCTCTTACCAAAGGCATGTAACTAAATGATATAGCACAAGGGTGGAAAACCTGTGACCTTGTAGGTCCTTGGGTAAGGCCTTTTGACTGAGTCCAGCTTTTACTGAACAAATCTTTTTATTAAAGGTATTTGTTTTGTGAAGTTTGGATTCAGTCTAAGGCATGCACTTGAGGACCTAGAGGGCTACATGTGACCTCAAGGTCACAGGTTTCACCCCCCTGGAGCAAGAACAGGAGGAAGAAAGAAAGGAACACAAAAATCTATAATGAAGCACTTTTTAATGTGCCAGTCACACTGATTATCTATCTCATTTAATCCTTACAACAACCCTGAAAGGTAGGTGCTATTATTTTACAGTTTTTAAAAATTTTATTCAAATATTATATTTTACAGTTAAGGATACTGAGGCAGACAGAAGTTAAATGACTTGCAAATATCCCCTCCCCTGCAAAATCCCTGAGGCATACTTTCCTACAAATATACATCTATGTCCCTGAGGAGAGTGGGTACAAACTTAATGCACAATGGTAAGGAGGTGTATATGTAGAAATCTCATAGAGTCCCCACAAAATTCAATGCTAGGCATAGTATCTGTTCTGGCCAGACAGATTGGTCCTTACAGGGCATAATCCCTCTGTTAGATAGATTAATCTACTGGGCTACCTAGCCTTACTTTTTGTTAGGGAGCTGAAATCTCCAAGTGTTGCTGTTTGTGTTTTGTTTTGTTTTCTTTTTATTAATTAATTAATTTTTAGTTTTCAATATTCACTTCCACAAGATTGTGAGTTCCAAATTTTCTACCCATCTCTCTCCTCTCCCCACCCCAAGACAACATTCTGATTACCCCTTACCTCAATCTGCCCTCCCTTCTATCACACTTCTCCCTTCTTTTTTATTTTCCTATAGGGCAAGATAAATTTCTATATCCCATTGCCTGTATATCTTATTTCCCAGTTTCATGTAAAAACAATTTTTTTAACATTCATTTTTAAAACTTTGAGTTCCAAAGTCTCTCCCTTCCTTCTTTGTCACCCACTCTCTTTGAAAAGGAAAGAAATTCAATATAGGTTATACATGTGTAGTCATGCAAAACACTTCCACAATAGTCATGTTGTGAAAGACTAATTATATTTCCCTCCATCCTATCCTGCCTCCCATTTACTCTATTCTCTCCTTTGACCCTATCCCTCTTCCAAAGAGTTTGCTTCTGATTACCCCCTCCCCTAATCTGCCCTCCCTTTCTATCATTTCCCTCCCCCCTCCCCCATCTCCTTCATCCTCTGTCCTTCCTTTTCTAAGAGGACCAATGACAGCACAGGGTGATGACTTGACTTGCAGGTGAATTGGATTTAAGTGAGGCAGAGCTACACAAAGTTGTGGATCTCACTCTTCCTGAGTCATCAAAGTCCAGCTGCAGGACAAAAGTCATGACTGGCAATGGCCCTGGATGCAGTAAATTACTTTGGAGTCTTTGATGTTTGACTAGGTTCAAAGGGCTCCACAACACTTGCTTCAGCTGCCTTCATGGCCATTGGAACAAATTGTTCTCATCCACTCATTCTGCTGGGGGAAGTCTTCACATGCTTGAGGTAGACACCCCTCCCCACAACTCACTGATGGGTTTGAGACGCCTTGGATACTCCCAATCGGGTTTAGCCCATCTGTTAAGATGGTTTATCAAGGAGCGACCACTATTCATGCTATATCTTCTTGGAGCCACAGGTGAGAGGTAGATCAGATGGACACCCTGAAAGCAAGCCCTCACACCGGGGGCGCCAGTCCTCCTTGAAGACCCCATGTATCCTCACAGGCTTAGCTACCACCCTTCACTGCAGTTCTGTGTGTTCTTTTCAGAAAGAGCAGAAAACCTTAGTGTGGGACTGGTTGAATGCTCCCCAATTTTACTTCCTCAGAGATTCAGTCCTGAGGCTTGCCCTATCTCAGGTAGGAGTAGACTGGATGTTTTAGCTTTTCTGCTTCACAGATTTTCTTGGTTCAAGATGAGGTCCTCTCAATGAGCAACTTCACTCTAGTGGCAGCCGGATGGCACAGTGGATAGAGCGCTGCGTCTAGAGTCAGAAAGATCTGGATTGGAATCCTGCTTCAGACCTGGACTAGTTGTGTGGCCTTGGGCAAGTCACTTAACTTCTGTTAAATATAAAATAGAGATAATGACACCACCTACCTCCCAGGGTCATTGTGAGGCTCAGAGGAGATGATGTTTGCTAATTGCTTACATAGATAGCCTCTGCCCTCTTTCCCGTAATTATCTTGTCATTCATGGTAATCGTCTGGTATAATTCTCAAAGCTTCATCTCTGAAGCCTAGGCCATAGTAAAACGCCAGCTATTTGTCCAATAATCACCCATCAACTGTGATTTCCGGGTCCCCTATTTTTAAAAACTAAATCTATTTTTATAAACTATTCAAATAGGCAGATGGGGAAAGAAGTACTTAGGTAATCTAATACCTATCTATGTCCCGGGACAAGTTCATTGCCAACACTGACCTTTTCTTACAAAAATGAGCATCCATTCAGTCCAACTGCTACTAAATACAGATGCTGTCTAAATGAGACACACCCTTAAATGTCATTGCCTCTAATTTAGGAACAGAAAATTTGCTACACTTCTATGTCAGAGGAATGGGGAGTTAGGGGGTAGAGTGTGGGCTGAGGGAGGGTGGGCTTTTGCAGCATACAATTTGGATCAAAGAATCATAGAGTCAAAAGGGACCCTAGAGGTCATTGAATAAAACCCACATTTTTACAGATAAGGAAAATGAGGTCTAGTTGGGATAAATGACTTGCCCCACATTACATAGGTCATAAGAGGAAGGGCTCAGGTTTGAGCCCAAGTTCTGATTTCTTATCCAGCATTTTTCCACAATGCCACAATGTTATAGTGATAATGACAACACTAACAACAACATAGAGTTTATGAATCAATTAAAGGCATTTGGATGGCAGAGTGCACAGAATACCAGCCCGAAGTCAAGGGGACTCCTTTTCCTGAGTTCAAATCTAACTGTAAGCCCTTCATAGCTGTGTGACCCTGGGCCAGTCACATAACTGTGTTGACCTCAGTTTCCTCATCTGTAAAATGAGCCAGAGAAGGAAAGGCAAACCACTCCAATATCTTTGTCCAGAAAATCCCCAAAAGGAGGTCTCCAAGAGTCACCCTTGACCGAAAGGCATGAACAACAATAAGAAAAAGGTTTACTAAGCACTTTATACGTTTTCTTATTTGACACTCACAAAAAGTATTGAGGGTGATGCCGTTTCTGTTCTTATTTTACAGATGAAGAAACAGAAGGGAAGAGAAATGAGGTGACTTGCTCAGGGTCACACCGTTAGTGTCTGAGGCAGGATTTGAATTTAGATATTCCTGAATCCAGATCCAACACTCCTATCTCCTGTGCAACCCAGCTGTCTCAATTATAGATTAGTAAGCATTTAGATTCACCTCTATGATTCCTCTATGAATTATCTGTGGAATTTTTTTCATTCCTGGACCTGATTGGAGCTTATTTCTATGCGTGTTTTTTTTTAATCTTTTAAAAATTTCCCATTGTATTTTTTAAAAATTATAATGAACTTGCACATCAGGATAAATATGTACACATACATATATATGGATGTATTATATATATTGTATATGCATATAAAATTTGATATATATGTATATATATATATAATACATTTACATATATGGGATACACAGTAATTATAACTGGGAAGAGAAGGAGCATTAGGTACCTACTACATGCTAGGCATTATGCTAAGCACTTTTATGAATACTATATCATTGATCACAACTGAAAAATTAGTTGGGCCAAGAATTAAACAGGAATAGACAAGTGGGGTGGATTGCCTACAGTAACTTGTCAAATTCCTTTAATGATCTCAAATTTCTCTCAGGTTTTTTGTTAATACCAATAGTCTACCAGTGGTATTGTATAGCTGGGAGTCATGGCACATTTTAAAATTATTTTAATTAAAAATTAGTATCACACAGAGAATTGTGGAGAGATGCATGATGGGTATAAGCCAGCTTTAACATTTAACTGATTAGGGACTCTGAAGAAGAATTCAACTAAATCATAGCATCAGAAAAATGTTTGAATAAAAATGATGCTGGACTGGTTACCTGACAAATTCAAGGGATGACAGGGAAGTAACCTGAGTGCTTCACTGGCATCCTTTCAATGTAAGGAAAAAATGAGACAGGTCCCCCTAAGTACTCCGCAAAGACCCTCTATTGTGCATTACAGGGTTGTGGAGGAAACATACAAACTGATTTGATCACAGATCTATTTAAGTGGCTTTATTTAATACAAGATAGAAAGACAGTGTGGGTCGTAATGGGTAGAGGGATGGTTTGAACATCTGGATGTCTTGTAGATACTTTAAACTCAACCTGTCAAAAATTGAGCTCTGGCCTGGAAGACTTATATGAACTGATGCTGAGTGAAATGAGCAGAAGCAGGAGAACACTGCACACGGTAGTGGCCACGATGTTCGAGGACTGTTTCTGATAGACCTAGCTATTCACAGCCATATAGGGACCTAAAACATTCCCAAAGGACTTGAGGTAAAATGTCATCCACATCCAAAGAAAGAACTGTGGAATTGGAACCCAGAATGAAGCAGAATATATTCTCTTGTGTTATGTTTTGTTTTGTTTTTTGTTCATGGTTTCTCCCATTCATTTTAATTCTTCTGTGCAACATGACTAATGTGAAAATGTGGTTAATAAGAACGTATGTGTAGAACCCATATAAGATTTCATCCCACTCAGGAAGGGAGGAGGGAGGGTGGGGAAGAAAATCTAAGACTTATGGAAGTGATTGTAGAAAACTGAAAAAAAAAGTTAATTAATTAAAAGAAAATTTTAAAAATTGAGCTATATTATCTTTCCCCCTAAATCCTCCTCTCTTTCACATTTCTCTATTATTGTCAGGACACCACCATTTCCCTAGTCATCTGGGCTTGCAGCCTAACATCATCCTCTCCTCCTCACTTACATATCCAATCCCACATGTCCAATCTGTTGCCAAGTCCTATTGTTCCTACCTTTGAAAGACCTCTTTAATAAATCCTCTTCCCTTCACTCACAAAGGCACTCCCTGATTGGGGCCCTCATCACCTTGCACCTGGAATATTGTAGAGGCATTCTAAATCAGTCTCCCTCAAGTCTCTTCTTAGTCTAGCCTATCTTCCACTCAGTTGCCAAAGTTTGGACAGGTTTGACCATGTGATTTCCCTACTCAATAAACTCCAGTGGCCCCCATTACTTCCAGGTTCAAATATATGTGTTTAGACCTTATGTGTTGCAAGGAGGGCCTGTACCCTGCATGTAGCATAGGGGCATCCTTGTAAGGACTGAAGGAAGCCAAAGCGGATAATTATAGTATCTTGTCCCCACTATCCTTCTCCAAGAGAGACCTTAATTCCTACCAGGAGAGGAAGCAGGGGGCTTGGGTCAGAAGCTTGGCTACTCTGCTATCCTCAGAGAGAGAGGGTATTGGACTAGAATTTAGATATTTAGCCAGCTAGAGATGGAGTTATATTTATTATATATTATATTATTACACATAATATAATAATATGTAATTATATAGCATAATATTATTATACATATGTACACTTTCTTAAATATTATTAGTATAGAAATGAGGTTTTCAGGTTCAAGCTAATTTCTGATTATTATTTCAATGTTAGGGGGCAGGAGGACTCCCAACCACTATATCTGAATCTTGACCCCTTTTCCCCCAAATACCAGTTCTATTATGAACACACATAGCAGTTGTCAAAGAAAACTCATTTATCTAAATTGGTGGCAAAACAAAAATCAGAGAAAGTATACATAGGAGAGTATATATACCAGGCAATCGTGAGTGAAGGAACTTTCCCACTGGAATCAACCAAGAGAGAGTCCTAGATCTTACTGAAGGGGAAATTCCCCAAAGTCTCTAGAGTAGCAAGCTGGAGTGTATGGAGTATTCAAAGAGGACTAGCACCTTAGGTGTGAGGACTTGCTCAGTCCTTTTTCAGGGATGCTCATCCACCTTTGGTGTCCACCTGATTCACCCAACTCTTCCCTGTGGCTATAATACTGTAGTTTTTACAGCAGCCTCACCCCAGTATGAAAACCAGATTGAGGGTAACTGAGGGGTCTCAAACTCATTGGTAAACTAAGGGGGTATCTACCCCATACATGTGAAGATATTTGGGGTAGATTCTGGGACAGAATGGGTGGATGAGAACAATTTGTTCCAATGACCATGAAGGCAGTTGAAGCAGTTGCTGTGGAGCTCTTAGAGCTTGCTCAAGCATCTGAGACACCAAGATTATCCATCACATCCAGGGCCATCGCCAGTCATGTTGACTTGTGTCCTACCACTGGATTTTGATGACTTAGGAAAAAAGTGAATCTGATGACTTTGTGCAACTGCCTCACTTAAACCCAATTCACTTGCAATTCAAGATATCACCCTGGGATGTCATTGGTCCTCTTAGAAAACAAAGGACAAAGAGCAACATTATAATAGCAAGCTGGGGATAGGGACCTAATGGAGACTATCAGATCCTTTCATGTCTTTCCAAGTTCTTTTCCACCAGCAATTTGAAGTGGGCTTGGCTTCTTCCATATTCCCTCTCAAATATGGAAGCCAGAAACACCCAAAAGGGCTCAAAGAAGATCCAAATTAAAACTAAAAAAATCTCCTCTTACACTCTGGCCAACTCACACACACCCTTCCTCCCTCCATCTCCCCCCTCCTTCATAGAGGCAGAGGACATTGATCTCCATCCATCAATGGGTTTAAGGACTAGAGTTACACATAAAATGCTGTTAGGTTTTAAAATTCTTCACAACCTTACCTCCTCTTATCTTTCCAGTTTCTTTTACTTTAACTCCCCTCTGAGTACTCTGTGATCCAGCAGCACTGGCCTTCTTATCCCTCAAACACTACCCTCAGTTTCTCAGCTCTGTTCTTTTTTATCTGTCCTCCGTGCCAGGAATGCCCTCTCTCTTTTGTCTCAGGTTCCTGGCTTTCCTGGCTTCCTTCAAGACAGCTCTAATTCCAATCTTTGGCATAAGGTCTTCCACTGTCTTCCTCCCCATTCTCAACTGTTAGGGCTCTCCCTCTGATATTCCCTTAAATGTTCTTTCTCTGTTTCTCTGTATCTCTCTTCACTGTTCCTTTCCTTCTCTCTCCTTCTTTCTCTCTCCTTTCCTCTCTCTCATACAGACATGTAAAAAGATTTAGACATGGATATCTACGTCTACATATCTTCTTGTCTCCTCCATTCAGTTGTTAACTCTTTAAGGATAGGTATTGTTTTAAAAAAAATATCTCACAGGACTCACTCATTCACTTACGTGGTTGATTTATTGGTTGTTCTTTGTTCTCAGAAAGAACTCAAATGACACCATTATGTTGAGGTCAAGGTACAGTGAGTCTGACTGTGGCTGATCAGACCAATTTGAACTCAGAAGGCTCTACCACAGGTCAGGCACTTAGTATTGCTTAATAAATGACTTTTGATTTGACAACTCAAGGAAAATCTGAGCTCCGATCCTGCCCTTGACATATACAAGCTACATGATCATGGGCAAGTCATTTAACCTCTCAGTATCCTAGGCAACTCTCCAAGAATATGTTATATGAATCAGTACACTGAACAATGACCATGATCAATCATGGGCCTGAAGACAAGATGAGGAAAACTATAACCCTTCTGGCTGAGCAGATAGAGTAGATAAGTGAACTCATCTTCCTGAGTTCAAATCCAGCCTCAGATACTTACTAGCTCTGTGAACCTGAGCAAGTCACTTAACCCTATTGGCCTCAGTTTCCTCCTCTGTAAAATGAGCTGGAGAAGGAAATGGAAAACCACTCTAGTATTTTTGCCAAGAAAACTTCGAATGGGTCACGAAAAGTAGGACGTGACTGAACAATAAAAACAACCACCCATCTTTTGTAAGAGAGGTGGAAAACTATGGGTATGAAATGTTGTACATGTAGTCACACTGGATTATGGTGTTGTTTGACCTTGCTTAACCTTTTGGTTATTGTCAGAAGCAAAGACTCTCAGGGGTTAAGGGGTAAAGTAAGAGTATAGCTGCAAATTATTGTAATATAAACAAATATATACATACATTATACATGTATTTATGCATGTGTGTGTGTATATACAAAAGAATCCAAGGTACAAATGAATTGTAGATATTCCCTAATGCATTATATACTGGGATTCCTTGATAATTAAATTATAGATTCAGACCACAAGAAAAAATTCACACCAATATAAATTTCCATTATTTCAGAGAGTAGAAGTGTCTCTATTTTTGGTTTAAGAGGGCCTCTGTTACCCTCTACTGCTATACAATACAAACAATTGAGCTGACTAAGAGGGTTGGACTAGATAAACTTGAGGATCCCTTTGATTCCTATGATTCTAGGTCTAAATCTGTGATGGGAAGTGTTTATAAGGTTTTCAAAAGATTGCTCCAAAAGTTGTTCCCTGTCTTCAACAGGAATGTATATATAGATCCTATAGAGAATTGTGTGCTGTATTGGGGAGGGAGGGAGGGGGGTGGTGGGGGTAAGGTGGGGGGGAAAATCTAAGTTTTATAGTAGTGATTGTAGAACATTAAAAATAAATAAAATGAATATTATATATATATATATATAAAGTTGTTCCCTATTTAATTACTTCTAGGTTTTTTGATTACTAGTCTGTTTTGGATTTTGAGTAAGATATTGGTAATATGGGAAGAGACAGTTCATGTTTCTGGACTATTGATACTAGATCAAAAATATGGGCTCTGCCTGCTGCTTTCTATAAGTCCCCTGTGGGAATCAGAAACCCAGAAGAACCAATAGGGTGTGTGAATGAGAAATAATGGAGGACATTTGCTATGAGCTTTTTCTTCTCCCCTCTTAGGCTTCCCCTGTCACTCAGATGACTTGATTAGCATCTCCTCCTTCACCCCTTTCTCATGATAAAGTGGCCTCACTCCTTACCAAGGCCACCTCCTTTACTTGTTCAAGTGATCCCATTCTATCCCATCTCCTCCAAAAGATTGCCCCCTCTGTCATCCCTACTCTTTCACTTATTTTCAATCTCTCCTTGTCTACTGGTTCCTTCCCTACTGCCTACAAACATGTTCATGTCCCCCTCATCCTGAAAAAAAGAACCTTTACTTTGTACTTCTATCCCCTCTATCTTCCTATATGTCTTCTCTTTGTAGCTAAATGCCTCGAGAAAGCAATCTACTATAGGTGCCTCCACTTTCTCTCCTCTCATGGTCTGTGTAACGCTTTACAATATGGCTTCCGACTTTATCTTTCCACCGAAACTGCTCCTCCAAAATTACTAATGACCTCTTAGTTGCCAAATCCAGTGGTCTTCTCTCAGTCCTCCGTCTCCTGTCTCCTTGACTTCTCTGCATTTGACCTCTCTTTGCCACTGTTGATCACTGTTTCCTCCTTAGTACTCTTCTCTCTAGGTTTTCAGGATGCCACTCTCTCCCTGTTCTCCTCCTTCCTATCTGGTTGCTTTTCTTCTGTCTCCTTTTCTGGATGCTCTTACAGATCATGTGTAGGTGTCCCTCAGGGTTCTGTCCTGAGCCCTCTTCTCTTCTCTCTCTATACTTTCTATTTCATCAGCTCCCATGGATGTAATTACCATCTCTATATTGATGTTCTTTACATCTACCTATTCTACCCTAAACTCTGCTGACCTCCAACTACCATTCAGACATCTTCAACTCAGGGTGTCCAAAACAGAATTCATGATCTCTCTCCCTAAGCCACACCCCACCCTTTCCCTAATACTGTCCAAGGCAATGCTATCCTCCCAGTCCATAAAGGGTGGCAACCTAGGAATCATTCTGGATCTCTCTCTCTCTCTCTCTCTCTATATATATATATATATATATCCAAGGTTTTGCCAAGGTCTGTCAATGTTACCTTTGCAACGTCTCTTGAATACCTCCCCTTTTCTCCTTTGACACTTCCACCTTTCTAGTACAGGTCCTCATCACCAAACACCTGGATTATTGCAATAGTGTGTGGTGGGTTTGCCTGCCTTAAGATTTCCCCCCACACCAATCCATCCTCCATTCAGCCACTTAACGTGACTTTACCAATCATGTTATACTGCTACTCAGTAAACTCCAGTGGCTCTCTATTGCCACCAGGAGCAAATATAAAATGTCCCATTTGGCATTCAAAGTCCTTTATAACTTATTCCCTTCCAATCTTCTTATTCCTTAGTCTCCAATGAGTGCTCTTTGATCCAGTGACACTGGCCCCCTGCCTATTCCATAAACAAGACACTCTATCTCTCAGCTTAGGGCATTTTCTCTGGCAGTTCCCCATGCCTGGAACGCTCTTCCTCCTCTGCTGGCTTCCTTTAAATTCCAACTAAAATCTCATCTTTTACTGGAAGCCTTCTCTGATCCCTCTTAATTCTAATGTCTTCATTGTGTTAATTACTTCCTATTTATCCTGTATATAGTTTGTATTATGCATATATCTTTTTTTGCATATGGTCTCCCCTATTAGATTGTACGAGGACTGGAACTGTCTTTTGCCTCTTTTTGTATTCCCCAGGGCTCAGCACAATGCCCAGTACATACTAGGATCTTAATAAATATTGATTGATTGTATGTATGTGTTATGCATGCGTGCGTGCGTGTGTGCGTGTTTATGTGGTGGAGACAGGTGAAACAGAGGAATGAGAAAGCTCGGAGGGGGAAGGAATAAGTGGAAGTGCAGGTGAGGGTAAAGAAGGAATGAAAAGTGGAAGATTTAGGCAAGGTAGAAGAGAGTAGGCCAGAGGGAAGAGAGATTGGGGGATTTAAAGGAATTTGAAAAGGGAAGAGAAGGAAAAAAATACAGGAATGAGGAAAGAAACACAAGAAAGGGAAAAGAAAACCGGAAGTGACTTCAGAGAACAAAGGAGAGAAGAAAAGGAAAAGTGAGGAGGGGAAAGAGAAAGGAAAAGAGAAGAATGGAAGAAAGGAAGCCAACATTCATTAAGTGCCTTAGGTGGGCTAGACACATACTATGTGCTAAGTGCTTTACAATATATCATTTCATTTGGTCCTCATGACAATCCTGGGAAGCTGGTAATGTTATCTTCATTTTACAGTTGAGAAAACTGAAGCAGACAGCTGAACTCATTTCTCTGGAGTCAAATAACCAGTTAAGCGTCTGAGATCACATTTGAACTCAGATCTGCCTGACTCTCAGTCCAGCAGGAGAGAAGAGGGGGAAAAAAGGGAAGCGAGAAAAAAAAGGGAGAAAGGAGAAGAGAGAAAAGGAGGAAAGAAAAAAAACAGGGAATGAAAAGGAGCGAGAGAGAGAGGTGACGGGACCAGAGCACGAAGGAGGCTCGGCTGGCCTCCCCTCCTCCCTCCCAGCCCGGCATCGCCGGCAGTCCCCTCCCCCGCGGGGCTGCTCCGCTCCCACCTCTCCTTTCTGCGCTCAGCGCTCTGCGCTTCGCGCTCCGCGGGCCAGGACGGGCCGGGCCAGCCCCGCGGGGGAGGGCGGCGGAGGCGGGGCCGGAGCCGGGCGGCGCTGTCAGTGCGGAGCTGAGCGGAATGCAGCGGCCCGAGGCCTGGCCACGTCCGCACCCAGGGGAGGGGGCCGCCGCGGAGGTAGCGGCGGCAGCCCGGGGGGGCACGGCGCAGGGCGCTGGGGCCACGGAGCCCCCGGGGCTGCGGGTACGCTGCGCGCTCGGGAGCGTTCGGAGCTGCGACCAACTCACAACTTCCCCAGCTTTAGGGGCGGCGGCGGCCAGGGCGCAGCTCCAGGAACTTTCGGCCACTACCGTCGTCCGGGCTGGGGCGCGGGGGTCGGAAAGCGCTAGAAGGGCTGGGAGGGCCAGTGGTGTCCTGAGCCCTAGTACGGAGAGGGCCCTGGGCTACGAGAGGAAAAAAGTTATGAGCTCTCGGTCCAAACTCACGGGGAGGGTTCTGGATCTGGGCTTGACTAGGGTTCTAGATCGATCTGGGTTCGGTATTGGGGGAGCAGGGTGTGGGCACATCCGACTGTGCACACGTACTAAGAAAAATTCCGAGTGCTTCTTGCTTTCCGGAGGTTCCAGGTGGGCATGCCAACTCTAGGAAACCGAAAGGGAAGAGCAAGGCTGCCAACTTGATAAGGGATGACGGGTGGGGGTGGGGGAAGGGGAAGCTGTCCCATCCTCCTGGCCAAGTTTGGGACCCAACCATGTGGATGTGTCGGATTCTGCATCTGATTTGGGAAAGTGGGTTCCAGTCTTGGATCAAATCCTGAAGCTCTGGAGTCAGTAGGGAGAAGGTTCTGCTGGGGGTCAGAAAAGGACTCCCTTGAGTCTCCCCAGCCCAGGTTCTGTGATACACTCCGACTTAGACTCTGGAGCAGTCAGTGCATGACAGAACTTGGGTTTGGGTGGACCTTCTGCACGGAAAGGGGTCCCCCGGCAGCAGGCCTTGGCCTCTGAGGCAGAGTAGAAGCTTCCTGGAAACTCAGCAGCCTTAGAAAAGAGGAGTCAGTGGGGATTTCAGTGTTGGGGCAGTGAGGAGACTGCAGAGCAGTCAGACACTGTGGATCTCCATGAAAGGGATCCTGTGAAGCCTGATAATTCCCTTTCTTCAGTGAGTAGGATGAATAGGTCTAATGGTCACTTCCCTCCTCAGCCAGCTTACTCTATCTTTGCTTGGGGTCAGTTGCAGGAACCATCTCTCTACACTGTTAAGGCAGTTTTCATCTTGGATAATGATGGACAACGGCTTCTGGCCAAGGTAACTCCCTACCTCTCTTTCCTATAGCCTCCCCTGCCCCAGCTCATCAGAAAGGTCCCTAGGAATATATAACGACCCAGAAAACCAAAGATTAGAGTCCCCTGGACTCGAAGCCAGTGTAAAACACTAGGCCTACTCCATGGTATCTTAGAATAGATATGAGAGGACCACCCACCTGCCACTTTCAGATTTTCAGTTTGGGTTGCATGTAGTATGGTAAAGGAGTTGTCTTTACCCTGCAGCATCTCCTTGAGTAGCGCCTTATCTTTCTCCACCCTTTCCACTGGCCAGATGGATCCCAAGAAAATGACATCATATCAGTCTTCTAGGGATTTAGACGTAATGCCACAAAAAAAAAAAATGAAACTCAGTAGTCCCAGTTGCTCCAAATCTAGCAACTAAGCTATCTTCATTATCTTCAACTTAGCCGACAGCCGTAATATCACAGAATGTCAGAACTAGAAGTCAGTTTAGAAATTATGTAGTCCATCTCCCTACATTTGACAGACAAGGGACCAAAGGCCTAGAGAGGGGAGGTAACTTGCCCAAATTCACAAAGCTAGCTAGTGGCAGAAGCAGGATTAGAACCCAGGTCTCCTGATTACTAACGTGCTTTGTCTATATTGCCGTATTATTTCTGTCATGTCTTCATTATGTGTTCATTGGTGGAGGAGAATCATAGCCGAACTAGAAAAAAAATCATGTCCATAGTTGTCTCATTTAGCAGGGTACATAACCTCTAGATTGTTCACTCTGGAGTTTGGAATGAATTTTTGGATATTTAAAAAATTAATGCTTTACTTTTTGTAATATTCAAATGGATTTGTACTCCCAGGCAGATAATACTCCCGAAGCTTTCTGGGAGACGGAGTGAGGCAGCTCATCGGTCTGGTACTGTATTTGTAGAAAATCCACAAGTCAGATGTGAAGTTAATTGAGACTCAACTGTCCTTAGTCCTTTGTAGCTGAGAACAAATCATAGGGTCATAGGATTTAGAGATGAAAGGGTCCAGCTGGTACAGCCCCATCATTTTAAAGAAGTGGAAACTGAAGCCCAGAGGGGATGAAATAACTTCCATGGCACCTACTAGGGACTGAATTTACACTCAGGTCCTTTGAATTGCTCTAGGATTTAAAGATCTATCCAGATGTGGTAAATACCACATTTTTCTATAGTTCCTTACTATGCAAATCCCCATGTTAAAAAATGGCAAACCTAAGGCCTAGAGATGACATTGTAAGTTCATACAATATAGAATGCTTGGAAATAGAGCTCAAGTCTCTTTGACTTTGATTAAAAAAAAATAGAACTTTAGTCTCTTTGGCCAAGGTTTTCTCCTCATCCCAGACCATTAACTGAATACCCAATCCCAAGTGTTCCAGGCTTCTTGTCCTCCCAGACACATCATATTCAGGTATCAGATACTGGGCCAAAAGCTCAGGCCAACCGTTTCTTTGCCTTGAAAAAAGGCAAAGGGGAAGTTGTATAAAAGCCTGCTGGTGCCTCATTGCCAGACTTGGTAGCTTCCCCTCCCTCAATAGCTGAAGCAGCAGCTCACAGTCACCAAATATTGGATCTGAAAAGAACCTTTGAGATTGGCTAGCCCAACCCCTCCATTTTACTGATAAGGATGCTAAGTGGGGAGGTGATTTGCCCAAGGTCATGAATCTAGGAAAGTGTAGGAGGCAGGCCCCAAACACAAGTCTGGAGGCGAGGCGCTAGGTTCTAGAGCTGGAATGTTCATT
The DNA here is from genome assembly GCA_028658325.1 of Potorous gilbertii. Taxonomy (NCBI): domain Eukaryota; kingdom Metazoa; phylum Chordata; class Mammalia; order Diprotodontia; family Potoroidae; genus Potorous; species Potorous gilbertii. Next base: position 526,453,846 of record CM053770.1, read on the forward strand.
CTGCATTCTGAGGCCCCAGTAATTATCACAGGCCCTGAAAACTTGGGTGAGATTTGCCTCTAGAAAAATTCTCTACAGAAGAAGTTGAGTTCCTTAAATGATTCAGGACTCTGGCTAACACCTATTTTTTTGGACCAAAACCAGTGGGGAGGCAAGTGGTGAGGTGATTGTTCCCCTGATGTAGTCTAATTGGCATATTAAGGCCACCAAGCACACATGCTGGACTGTGAGAGAAAACCAGATAGCTGATTGACCTCCAGCTGTTTCTAAAAGAAGATAGCAGGCTTAAAAAACAAATACTTTTCTTTTTATAATCTTTTTGTTTAGAGTTGGCAGTCAATGAGGTGGGGCCATGCTGAATGTGTTTGCTCTATGCAGACCCTAGGGACCTGGGGACTTTAATGGGAGATGGCTCTGGGAGTCCAGCCTGCTACTCAACATGGATTTAACATCCAGCTTCCCCCGCCCCAGCCCACAACGTGGTTATCTCTTCTCCCTTTTCCCTAGTATTATGATGATACATTCCCCTCCATAAAGGAGCAGAAAGCCTTTGAGAAAAATGTCTTCAACAAGACTAATAGAGCTGACAGTAAGTGAATGCATTTCCAATGTTGTCCCCCAATTTAACCCACTTCAACCTCCCTCCCCACCCTGAAACTCTGCCCTCCAACCAGGCCCTGGCTCCTCTGCACTTCCTTTGCCACCTCTGAGACTGCATACAAGCCATTTCTTTTACTTGGGGTGCTTGCTCCCTGACTTTGACATGTCTTTCCTTTCTTCTGCCTGTCTTCCTACATCCCTCCCACTTCCCTGTTAAGAGAAGCCTCCCTGATCCACTCAACACCCATGCTGTCTTATTACCTTCAAACTTGAATCTAGAGATCTGCCCTTGTACCCTAAGTGCTAGGCTTCTATTCTCCCCTCTCTACTGGCTTCCTCTAACTTGGAGTTCCATGAGGGCAGAAATTATGTTTAGCCCATTTCTCCATAGGCCTGGTCTCCTTTCTCTGAAAACTTTAGACTGTAGATTGCCTCACTCATACTCTTATCTCTAGGCTGTAGGCTTGTATCCCCGCCTTCATGAAAACCTCCCTGACCCAGCCTGGGAAAATACGTTTGGGCTTCAAGGAGGAAAAGAAAGGAAGTTGTGGGAAATGTGCAGTTAGTCAATTAATAAATATTTATTAAATACTTACTACAGTTATTCCTTCCACATCATGACTTTCCCCATCAAGGTTTCTTATATCACAGGTATAAGAAATTAAATGGGAATTTTGGGGGACTTTTGTGGAAGCCGCAGATAACACTTGAAGGCCAGCAGAGGACATAGAAAAATCTTAGAAAGTTAGAATTACATAGAATGTATGTATAGTACCATATATAATGCCAACCCATATTTTATAATAAAGTACCATAAAAACCCCATAAAAGAAAAAGAAAAAAAAAATCTCTTCTCTATTACAAAAAGAGGACCAAAAAATTTTACTCAGATTTTCCAGATCTTGAGGACCCCTGCCCCTAATTCCTGTGATGTGTGGAAGGGATAACTTTGTGCCAGGCACTATAATAAGCTCTCGGGATACAAAGACAAAAGGATGGTCCCTGATCTCAAGGATCTATAGAGATGGGGGTGAGGGCTGGGCCAACTGAGGCTAGAAGGCAGGTAGAGCATGAGGCCAGTGGGAGGTAGCCTGAATGTCCTCTCTTTCTTCCCTCCTAACATCCTTTCAGGTGAGATTGCCTTTTTTGGAGGCATGACCATTGTCTACAAGAGCAGCATCGACCTTTTCCTGTATGTGGTAGGCTCATCCCAGGAGAATGAGGTAAACACAAGGAGTTATTATTCCCAAGTCTGGGAGGAGGGTTGGGATGGGCTCGGGGACGGGGAGAGGGCTCTGAAGATTTGGTGGACTGAGCATTGATTTTCTTCATGGGGCATTGTGATCCAACCTACCACCTAAGGAAAATCCTTGATCCAAAAGAGACCTTGAAAACTTATCTCTTCCATGCTACTGCCTCCAGGTGAAATGAGGCTTGACTTATGTTTGTTAGCCATTCATCCTTTTCTTGTGTCACTAAAAGGAGATTCCATGATCTCTCTTAATACTGTGATCCAGCTTCATTCAGATGTGAAGTCATTCACTTCTGTACTAAGGTCTACCTACTTCAGGGCCTTCCTAGTACCTCTCGGTAATGGAAAAACCACTTACCCCTAGGCGTCTAGTATTGTTTTTGAAGTTTCTACCTGGCTTTATTGGATCCACTCTCTTTTTCTTTTCTCCTCCACTACCCCCATCCAGCTGATGCTCATGTCGGTCCTCACCTGCCTGTTTGATTCTTTGAACCATGTGTTACGGTAAGTGACACCATGACCTCCAGAGTTGAGCCATTCCCCTGAACCCTGGATACTCTCATCCTCCAGACACCTTCTACACCAAGGAGATGACTTCCTCTAATGTGCCCAAGCCTCAGCTCCTCAGAGCTGGGAAGAGAATCCTCCCTCCTCTAGTTCTCATTTCTAGCCCCCTTGATCCACGAGGGTATGGCCATTTAGAAGGTATAGCCATTGTGGACTTTGACCCAGGTTAGATCCCTTGATGGATGTGATGTTGCTGCCTTAAGTAAAGGCTTGGGCCAGTGAGGGGCAGTGTAGATAACCGAAGTTCTACTATAGGATGAGGGAAACATAGACATGTTCTGTCTCCCTCCCACCATAGCCCCACTCTAACCCCTGATCATCTTTGTGTTTTATGGGAGCGGGTAATTTTTGGGAGACCCCATTATCCCCTCCCAGAAGCAGGAGGTAGCACATATGACTGGTTATACCTTCAGGAGGAACATAGAGAAACGCTCATTGGTAGAGAACATGGATGGAGCCTTCCTGGTGGTGGATGAGATCGTGGATGGCGGGTAAGAAGCGGATGGGTAGGAAAGAGGGTCACCAGGGACATTCCACAGGAATTGTCAGGGACAGGGACAGACAGGGATAGGGACAGTGCTGTCTACATAAGGTTCTGAGCCAGAGCTTTCACAGAAGGTGTAAGTGTGAAGAAAATCCTTTGTAGACCTAAAATTCGACATGAGAGGAAGTCTGGGAATAGCGGGCCAACCTTGGAGTCAGAAAGACCTGGGTTCTAACACATTACTAACTGCGTGCCCATGAGCGAGTGACTTCACATCCCAGGGCTTCAAGCAATCCTAAAATAATAAATTACCCTTAAGTTGTTGAGTTACTTGGGTAGAAGGAATTTCTCCATCATGAATTCCTGACATAGATTTATCATTTGTCTGTTTTCTCCCTCTTCCAAATCTATATAAATGTGAGTTATTATGATTTAAAAACACAATTAGACCAACATGGATCAGTCTCCACTATCCACGGTACATGGTATTTGTAAATCCTGGGTCAGCTTCTTCCCAATGTGCAGCTTGGGCTCCATTCAGTTTCCTGCACTACTTAGTGAGAGCTTTGAGAATTCAGTCTAATTTTAATATTAGCCAAAGCCAAACAGATTTAGGAAGTTAGATCAGATGAAAAAATGAACTAGAATATTGAATAAAAATTACTTTTTATATTATCTACTATTTGAGGATTATCTAAATTGTGGCCACCCAACATTGGTGCAGATAATCAGAAAATGGCTCTTTAAATCCTTGGCCTTTTAGACAGTATAAAATATTCTATACACAGACTCATCCCACTCCCTGAGAAAAATCTTAGTGTCTATGTGAACACCAGACAATTATGCAATGCAGAGTAGAGCTAATGTCTCCTTGAAGCCCCAGCCTTTTTTCAAAAAAAGAGGAAGCATTTGATCAGGAGGTGGATTTCTACAAAAGAATGTCCAGGAAAGAATGAGGTACTTGGCACTAGGAAAATCCATGCTTTTTTTTTTTTTTTAAACCAGGTGGGAATGGGATACTTTGGGAGGTTAACTATGACATGAGGACAAAGTAGTCAAATAACCTGACCTGAGCTCCCTGAAAGTTGGGTCCCTGGGGATATACTACTGTCAGACTAAACTTGGGACAGAATGTAGAGCTGGTCCTAATGGGAGGAAGCAGATGCACTCCCAGGTTTCCAGGAGTCCCCACAGATTGATGGGGGAAAACAGTGCCACCCAAGCTGCACGAAAAGGTGGGACACAAGGAACACAAACCTTTACACAAATTAAAAGAAAGGAAAAGCAGATAGCAATAACTCACGTTTATATAAAGAATACAGCTCATATTACTATAGAGTCTTAAGGTTACAGAATACTTACCTTATAACATTGTGAGATCATAGGGATCCCTGGAGCGTAGAATTAGAGCTGGAAGAAACCATCAAGTCTGGCATTTTCATTTTACAGATGACAAAATTGAGGCACAGGGAGGTTAACAGATTTGCTCCAAGTGGCACAGCTAGTATCTAAAATGAGACTTGAACCCAGGTCTTCCTGACTCCATATCCAGCATACCCCAGAGGAAGAAACAGAAGCCCAAATAAGTTAGGTGACCCAACCAAGATCATACAACTAGTAAGTGTCAGACTTGACCTTCAAACAAATACAAATGAACAGAGTAGAACCCCAATTGGAATAAGACAAGAGAAAAGCCGGGCTGGTTCCTTTAAGTTTTTTAGACTGGACCAGTGATTTCATGGATACAGAGCACTCCCAATGAGGGCATCCTAGGTCAGTGCTTATTGATTGTGGAGAAACTGAAAAATTGACTGACCCAGGGTCACACAACCAGCATGTGTCAGAAATAGGCCTGGAATCCAGGTCTTCATGACTCTGAGGCCAGCTCTCCATCCGTGAAACCAGGATGCCTCTTGATTATGGTATTATTAAAAATTATTTTAAAAATTAAATTATTAAACATGTCATACTTTTAAGGATGGTATGTATTAAAACTGAAGACAAAAGTGGGTTGTTCATAAGTAAAATGAGATAAATGGAAGGAAAAAATTATAATTCACAATGGGACTTAATTATGTAATGTTCCCTAAACATCAGAGCCCTTTCGAGTACAGGAGTTTATTCTGGACCCAGGGGAGCGGGAGGGGAATAAATAACTATGAACTGCCTACTCTGTGCCAGGCACTGTGCTGAGCACTTTACAACACTTACCTCATTTGATTCTCACAGCAATCCTGGAGGTAGGTACCATCATTATTCCTATTTTACAGTGGAAGAAACTGAGGCAAACAGATTAAGTGACTAGTAATCATTTGAGGCTGGATTTGAACTCATGTCGTCCTGAAACCATGCCTCATGCTCTATCTACCTAGCGGCTTATAGAGGTTAAAGGCATAATTTATGAAAGAGCTCTTAATTTTGTAGCTTTAAAAAGCTATGAATTTGAGATTGGATCCCCTCTACCCACTAGTCTAAAAATTTTGATATTTCTACCCTGTAGGCAGCATGGTGTAGCCTAGGGTGCAAAATGTGAAGAAAGACCTGACTTCAAATCCTGCTTCTGCCACCGGCTATGGGACCATGAACCTTAACCTCTCTGAGCCCCGGTTTCCTCTTCTCTAGGATGAAAATGAGAATAGTAACACCAGAGCCTGCCAGCCTTTTTGGACTTCTGCTATTGAGCCAATATGTATAAAACACTTAGCCAGCTTGAGAGGCATGACCCAATGGCAGTCAGTGTATGAATGATAGTGCCAAGTCCAAAGTCATAGGGTCCAAATGAATGAAGCTTTACTGTGTAATACAGAGGCCTAAATTCTGGGCCAGGATTGGGGCTGGAGGCAGGATTTAAAGGAAAATGGCAAGAAAAGGGCAATACAATTCAAGTGAATCAGGGGACGCTTCCAGGGGGAGGTGACATTCACCTGGGTTTTGAGAAACAAGAAAGGAAGGGAGGAAAAAAAGAAGGAAGGGAGGAAAGAAGGGAGGGAGGAAAGAAAAGGAAGGAGAAAGGAAAGAAAGAAGATTGGGAGAAGAATATTTATGAAGAATTTATTATATGCAAAACATTGTGTTAGGGCTGAAGACAAACAGAAAAGGAAGTCAGTCTCTGGTCTCAAGGGATGCCAAGTAGAAAGGAAGTTGGGAAGATAACTACTTTTACGCCATTTTCCTCCTGTTTTTATTTTTAGTGTAATTCTGGAGAATGATCCCCAGCAGGTGATCCAGAAGGTGAACTTCCGGGTAAGGGTCTCTGTTCCTCTCCCTTCCTTGTCCTAGCCTGAGGCACAGGGTAGCAAGGAGGGCTAGAAACATCCTTTCCTTTTCCCTTCTTTTTCTCTCCTAACTGGATACTGGAGAACCCAATCCTTGGAAGGCTGGAGCCCTCCAGAGACATTCTGTTCCTTGACTTGGCCCACAAGGGTTGGCTGGATTTGGGGCTGCCAGGAACTGAATGGAAGAAAGGACAGGCTTCCTAGAAAGAAAAGTAGAGATATAATGAGCAAGAGATCATTGCCCCTTTAGGACCTCAAAACCACCCCCTTCCCCCAGGCCCCTAACAACTACTACCCAGTTACTCCAACCCCTTTAGATCTCTAAGCATTTGGTCCTCACTACTGGGAGGAAGGTTTATTTGCCAAAGAGGTGTAAAAACCATGTCTTCTAAGAAAAGCAGCAAGTTGTAATAGGAAAACCACCGGATTTGGGTCTAGAGCAGAGATATCAAAACATGCGTCAGTTCACCAAACTGGGAATCAGACTAAAATGTAATTGGGAAATGCTTAACAAAATAAATAAAAATACAATAAATTGTGAGTAATATTTCATTTCAAATCTAAGTTGATATGCAGACTGCAGGGATCCTTACGCACAGATTTTCTTTTTCTTTGGGAGGCAGTCAAGATTAACTTAGTTGCCCAGATGTATACAGCTAGTGCCAGAGACTATATTTGAACTCAGGTCCTCCTTATTCCAGGGCCAGTACTCCATCCTAGCTGCCCCTAAGTGGGCCTCTTTTCAATAAAATGGGAGTAGTAATACTTTTTGCTAATCATCTCAGAGGATTGTTTGAGGAAAGTATGTTGTTGTGGTTATTGTTTAATTGTATTCAGTCATGTCCAGTTCTCCATCACCCTATTTGGGTTTTTTTTTGGCAAAGATACTGAAGTGTTTTGCCATTTTCTCCTCCAGTTCATTTGATAGATGAGGAAACTGGAACAAATAGGGTTAAGTGACTTGCCCAGGGTCACTCAGCTAGGAAGTGTCAGAGGTCAGAGTTGAACTCTGGAAGATAAGTCTGCCTGTCTCCAGGACTGGTGCTCTATCTACCGTACCATCTAGCTGCCCAGGGGCTCTACATAGGGAAGGATTATTGTATTAACCATAAAGTGAGACTAGATAGTCTTTTATGTCCTTTCCCCTAAGTTCCATGATCCTAAAAGTCACCTGGTTGCCTTGGCCTTGAAAGTCATTTGTCCTTGTCTAGTTTCCCTCATAGTTGGATGAGATTTCCTCCCTCACTCCTTTTCTTAAACATCAGAAAAAATCAGGGTCACAACTGCCAAAGCATGTTCTCAGGGTTCTCTCCTCTGCTCATCTTCTGTTCCTATGTTCCTGCCCCCCTGCCATGTCCCACTCTTTCTAATGTTTTGTTTCCCCACAGGTTGATGACAGTGGCCTGTCTGAGCAGAGTGTGGCCCAGGTAGGCACCCTGGAACCTGGAATCGAGTTTGGAAGAGTATTTCAAGGGATAACTTGAGGAAGGGGAGGGCAGAGGGGGCAGACCCAGAAACTTGCAGGAAGGAGAGGGCAAAGATGAACAGTCCTGGGAAGAAAGAATGTCACAGGATGAGAAGAACTTGACCTTATCAGCTGATCTCATCCATCCCAGTCTCCAATAAGAAGTCTTTACTCCCTTCTCTCTTTCTGTCTAAAGAAGTGGGGTAAAGAACGTTCTTACCACCTTCTTCTCCATTCCCCCTTGGCATTCATGGTTATGGCTGGTTATGGTCTTTGGGACCCTGTGGAAGGATTTTTACTGCTTCCCATCCTTCCTCCAACTCCTTATTCTCGCTTACCCTTAAACCTGTAACACCAAACTCTTCAAGGACTCTGTCACAGAAACCACACTTACCACATCCTCCATAAGACCATGCCTAGGGGGAAGGTGGGGTTCCCCCAGCTTTGGTCCCTGCCTGGGTTTCCAGCTACATAAACTTCCTTCTTATCTGTCCATCTTTCCCCTACTTATCCACCCCCACAGGTTCTTCTCAAGACTAATCCTGTTTGCATGAAGCTCCCTGCTCCAGGCATTCACTAACCATCTTCCCCTGTGACCATAGCTGAAGCCAGAGGACTCGCTCCTACTCATTCTGTCTCTTGCACTGGGTCCCAGGTTTGGTATCATATTTCCTATTGCAGTCTATAATAGTTTGCCCTAGCTCTGGCTCATCTGGGCTCCTTCCCCTGGGTTCACTACTTGTCTTGCCTTCTTACAATCCAGCTTGTCTGAGCCAGCTACATTGAGAGATTTTGGGGTGGACAGAGGCTAGAATGTGCTCACTTAGCCCAGCTCCCAAATGCCTAGATCCTGTCACCAACAGGGGATGGAAAGGAGTCAGCTTCTTCAGTGAAGTGGATCGCTAGGGAAAGGATTCATGAGACTGAAATGAGGGAGCTGGGTTCCAGGTGGAGACATGCTGGAAAACCCAACATTCAGCCTCTGACTCGATGCCTATCTTTGAAAAAGAAGGAAAGGAAAGGGTGAGGGAGGGTTGATGCCGCTGGGGCCAATGTTGGAGGTTATGTCTACAGCTCAGATCTGGGTGAGCACAGCTTTGTTATGTAGGGAGAGGTAAATTGCTCAGGTTGTGGGTAGTTGCAGGTGTGTCTGAGTGTGTCTTTGTATGTCTGTAAAGAAAGGAGAGGCCTGTCTCCACAAGTCCCAGGGCCACATTGACTTCTGTGTACCTGCGTGTTAGTCTTTGGGTGTGCTAGGGGAAGGGATTGGGTGGGGATGAGGCATCAGCCTCCAAGCTGTACCACCGTGGGGACCCTTCCGCAGAGGATAAAGTCAGACTGCCTGAACAGGATGACAGTAGCCCAGGGCCCCCAAGTGGGCTGAGAGGTGCCTGGGTGGGGCAGACACTGGAGCTTCTCTCTATCTTTGCCTCCGGGCTTGGACGTGGCACTGGCATCAGCGTGGGCGGGACCTGGATCCCTCTGGCCTTGCTACGCCAGTGGAGGGGGCAGGGGAGACATGATCGCCACTCCCTTTGCCCACGTGTCAGCAGATGGCAGAGAACCTTGAGCTGCCAGGCGGGATTGGGGATGGGTATGTTAGTTTTTGGATCCTGACCAAGATTAGAAAGCTAGAATTCAAACTTTCCAAATGCTCCCGCCCCCTTTGCTCCCCACCCTGGGCCAGGTAGAGAAATACTATTGCCACCTAGTGGCTAAGGGCCAGCCCTGTAGTAACTCTGAGACAGCTGAGTCCTCTCACCTAGTACAGAGAGTCCTTGGGATCACAGGGTCACTGGATAACTGACTTTCTTTTCTCTCCTCCTGTTCTCTCTCCACCCTCCCCCCACCCCAAAATAGGTTATACAATCTGCCAAGGAGCAAATTAAGTGGTCTTTACTAAAGTGAAAACCATAGGAGTCAAGCCTGCCCACCTGTTCCACGGACCATTTCCTCAGTTCTGTAAAATGCTGAGAACCCAGAGAAACAAGAGGGTCCCTCCCTTACACCCTCCCCAAGCTTCCTTCTAATACTAATGCAGAATCCTGAGTTCTAGACCTCTGATGCATTGACCAGAGGGGGCCCTATCCTTTGAGTCATAAAATCATAGAGCTGAAAGGAACTTTGTTCATCTTCTCTATCCAGCCATCCCAATAGGCATTCCCTCTGCTGTATCCTGAAGGGGACAACCAGCCTTCACTTGGAGACTTCCAATGATAGGGAACTCATTACTCTCCAGTATCCCATCCCATTTGGGTCACTGTCATGGTTAAATCAATCAGCTATTCCTTCCCCTGCCTGCTCCCCAAGACAACCAACTGATCTGTCTCCTTAATGGTGGACTCTTTTGTCTCTCTATCTGGGACCTGAAACCAGGCACTGAGGACTGCAATAAAATAACTTTTGTTTTCCTGTCTGGGCCTTCCTGTTTCTCCACCCAGGAGGTTGTGTGTGTGTGTATATATGAGACTGGTACTTAGGCAATATGTGCCCCTGTGCCATACCATCAGGATATATGACCTTGTGTTTGTGTGTGACGCTAAGGATGGAGTATGTGAAACATGAGAGAATAAGGGGGAGGAGGGATGCTAGTAGTATGTTGTATTTGCCAACACATGGTGGGTGGTTTTGTCACTCACTGTTTCCTGCTTTTCCCCAACCCACCAGAGGTTCCTAACTACTCTGGGCCATCCATCATCATTTGTCTTTTTTTTTTTTTTGCTGTATCTGGTCTTCACCAATCCTTTCATGATCCTCAGTCTAGACTCTAGAGAGTTCTTCAGCCTAGTCATCATCTTCAGGCCAGCCATGTATATGCACAGGTATACTGTTTATGGGGCTAGGTGGTACCATGGATAGAGTTTTGAGCTCAGAGTTAGGAAGACTCATTTTCCTAGTTCAAATTTGGCCTCAGATACTTTACTATTTGTGTGACCCTGGGCAAGGCACTTAACCCTATTTGCCTCAGTTTCTCATCTATAAAGTGAGCTGGAGAAGGCAATGGAAAACCATTCCAGTATCTTTGCCAGGAAAACCCCAAAAGGGGTTATGAAGAGTCAGACACGACTGAAAAGACTAAACAACAATAGTGTGTTTATAAGCTGGGAAGGGGAGATGTGCAGTTTCAAGAAAGAGCAGGGACGACCACCCACAACAAATATGTGACCCAACACCTGTCCAGACATTATTAGAACATACCTGTTCTCAGATTGGGCAGGTGCACAGGGAGGAAATAAAGAAATCCAGGAGCATTCTGGAAAGGGAGGAGAAAAGTAGAGCCTTCTTCCAGGGGCTTTCTCAAGGTACCACAGACTCAAAGTCATCTGTCCTTCAGAGCTGGAAAGGACCCCAAGATCTAGTCCTAGAAAAACAAACATCCCTCTGAAATATAATAATAGCTAACATTTACACAGCACTTATAGTACTTGATATATATTGTCTCGTTTGATCCTTATAACAATCCTGTTTGATGTTACAATTATCTTACAGGTGAGGAAACAAGATTAGAGAGGGTAGGTGACAAGAGTAAATGTCTGAGGCAGGATTCCAACCTGTACTAGTGCTCTAAGAGTGCTGTGCTCCCTTTCCACTACCATCATCCCTCCTTCTCCAGGGTGATACACTAAAAAGATCACTGGATTTGGAGTCACAAGTTCTGTCTTCAAATTCTAACTGCCATTTAACCTGTATGACCAAGGGGAAATTAGAGTCACCTCTATGGGTTATAATTTCTTCCTCTTTAAGATGAAGTTGAACTAAGATTTATTAGTTGCCTATTACATGCCAGACACTGCCAAGCCTTCTATAATGGCAGAAAGCAGTCCCTATCCTAGAGAGACTCCCATTCTGAAGGGGAAGATACTTTGCAACAACTGTGTACAAAAAAGATGTCGATGAGATAAATTCGAGCTAATCAGCGTGCCTATAGACCTGTTTGTAGACCCTAGGGCTTTGTTTCACTATTTTCTTCCTTCACCTGGAAGCTTTGCATTCAAGTTAAGAACTTTCTGGAGGATGCCTAACATCCAAGTCCCAGTAGGCTCATTTCCTTGGAAGGGCTTCGTTCTCGATCGCCAATCCCGCCTCTTCCAAGTCGGGCTAGACCGGGTCTAAGCCTTCAGTCTCACGTTTGCTCCACCCCCAGGGCGACATCTGCAGTCCTGTAGCACCACCTGGAGGAAACTTGGAGCATGGCAAAGCAGTCAAAAATTTGCAGACTCAGCCCCTCCTTTCTGCCCTGATTTGCCTCTCAGTCCCCACCTTCCATCTCACTCCTCCACCTCCACTAGGTACGGCTTGGGTACCTCCCTAGCGACCCTAGAACAACCTGGCAACTTAAACTTTGCCTGCAACTCCGAGCAACCAGGGAATAAATAATAAGCCAATGTTGGCAGCTGAGATTCTATTTCTCCCCGTCTCCCTCCTTCCCCCCTCACCGTTATGGTCTGCCTCTAATACGACCCGGCTTAACCGGTCTTAACAATAATAACACCAATATATGCACAACTGTGGACGGGGGAAAGACCAACAATGCAATTCACTTAGATTTCAGGTTCTAGCTGACGAGAAAATAGTGCGACAGAGAATGAGCAATTTTGCAAAAATAGCTTGGCGGCTATCTTGCCCCAGGCAGTACTCGGCTCCGCCGCCTCCCTCCCTATCCCCTCCTACCCGAGACTGCCGGAGGCAGGGAGGGGTTAGAGTCTCTCCCTGGAGAGTAGAAGTGGATGCACTGACTGACCCAAAGTGGGTGGAGTGGGGAAGAGACGAGGAGCTGAGAACAGTAAGAAAAACAGTACGGGGATGAGCCAGGGGTCACAGTTCCTTCCTGGCATTCGGTGCCAACGTCTTAGAATTCAGTTAATAGAGTTATGAGAATAGGAAAGGGGTGGGTGGGTGGGGGGACGGTAATGGAAGGAGCTGAGAGACAACCAGGGGTGAAGAGAGCTGCGGAGGTCCAAGAGTTTCCCTGACCAGGGCAAAACGGGATGGAGGCGTGGGTGGCAGGGGAGTGGAGGTGCGGGTGGCAGGTGATGGAGGTATGGACTGCAGGGTAAGCCCTTGCGCCCACCTTAGGTAGATTGGAAGGGCCGAGAAAGGGAAGGCCATGAGAAGATCCAATGGGAGGGGAGCAGAGAAGAGAGGAAGGGCGGGGTGCACCGGGGAACTGAAGCGACTATTCCTGGGAGTTTAAAAAAAAGTGTAAAATTTTGAAGTCAGAAATTCCTCTGGATAGAAAGGAAGGGCTGCATCTTTCCCCCAACATCCCTCTCCTCCCTGGCGCCTAGAGCCCAGCGGGGCTGGCTGGCTGCCCAGAGCTCTAGCCGCTGGCACCGGTCCTCTCCTTAGACGACCTCATTAGTGGGTGACATGGGGCCGGAGTCCCCAGGCCGAAAGGAGAGCGGGATAACTGGAGACATGGATGTAGAGGGCTAGCAGAAGACAGACTTTCGGGAAAGGCAAATTAGCTAATTCCGGGTTGCTACCCCGGCCTTCCCGCTCTCCTTTCTTATTCTCTGGCTTCCTACCTTATCTTCTAAGTCCCATTCCCTCTCTCCTCATCCCTACCCCACTCCCACCCCCGTCCAGACTGTCTTTCCCCATGCCCAGAGAGCCAGAGAGGGTCTCCGTTGGAGAACTGGGGGGTGGGTGTGGGTGGGAAGAATCAATGGGAGTGCTAGATGCACCCCCCTCTCCTCATTAGATGGGCACCAGGGAACTTCAGAACATTGTGTATAGGAATCAAGGTTCCTGCCTGCACACTATCAAATGTGAACTCCACACCTACTGGGCCACAAGAGACCACACATTTCCCGCTATCCCTTAAAGCCAGAATGGATGGATGGATGATGGTACGGACACTGCAAAGTGGAGAGTCTCTGACTTTGAACCTCCCCCCCCCCCCTTTTTATAGTTTCACCGAGCCAGTTTCCACAACCACCACCCCCAATCATCTTCTGGTCATTGGCTGGCTGAAAGTCAACAGCCCGTCTGATTGGCTGGAAGCCAGACAGTGATGAATGGCTCGCCGTCCCACTGGCTGGTAACCGGGCTAGGGTCCAGGCCCAGGATCTCAGGATTGGAGGAGACTGCAATAGAATCCGACCCGGGGACCCAAGGCTCGAAAAAGGGAAGGAGCAGAGAATAAGGAAGACTCACCCCGCTGAATCCGTAAAGAGGATGCCCCTTCCCATTTCTCCTAATTGTCAGGGCAACGTTCTTTTCAGGACTCTGTCTGGGGTCTCAGTAACACTCATTTTCCTATACACGGATTCCTGTTCTCTCACACTTCCTCAGTACTGTGGCCCCTTCCCAACCAGATTGCGTGCTGCTGGACTAGAGTTGTATCTCAAAGTTATACTAGGTGTTCTCCCTCTTTGCCTTCCACCCCTGCGCACATATATGCCCTTGAATCAATATTAGAGGGAGGTAATTCAACAAGCAAAGCAAGTAATCATTTAGGGCAAAGCGTCTGAAGTGGGAGAGACTTTTTAAACAAATTCCATATTTTTAAGGTCAGAAAAACATTGTGTTCTCCGTCGTGCAAAGGCACCGATGTCGTGAAAAGCTTAGTGGCCCCGAAGGTGAAAAATCTTTAGTTCATAACCATGGCCCTTGCTCTTCAGGTGTGTCGGACTCTCTGTGACCCCATTTACGGTTTTCTGGGCAAAGATACAGGAGGGGTTTGCCATCACCTTCTCCAGCCCATTTTACAGAGGAGGAAACAGAGGTAAACAAGGTGAATAGACTTGTCCAAGGTCACATAGCTAGTGAGTGTCTGAAGTCAGATTTGAAATTAGAAGGATGAGTCTTCTTACTCAGGCCACTTAGCTGCATGGCAGACCTGTGAGCAAGTAACTTCACCTTTAAGATCTCCTTCATTTATGTTAGTAATAGCTAACATTTTTCTGGCTCTTTAAGGTCTGCAAGGTAATTTGCATACATGATGTCATTTGCTCCTCACCAGAGGAGGGGGTGTGTGTGTGTGTGTGCTTATTATCCTGATATTACAGATTGAGAAAACTGAGCCTGAGTTAAGTATCTGTCCCATGATCCTAAATCTCATGTGTTATAGTGAAAACTCAACCTGTTATATAGTTGCCTAAGGAATTGCCTAAGAAACCTTGCTTAGAATGTGCAAATACTTAGAAGTACATAAGTTTGTGTGTGTGCACACAAAGACACATGGCTCCTGCCCAATCTGATAAATCTTTTTTTAAAAAAACACTTTCTTGTTCAGTCATGTCTTCACAACCCATTTGGGATTTTCTTGGCAAAGATACTGGAGTGCTTTGCCATTTCTTTTTCCCAATTCGTTTTACAGATGAGGAGACTGAGGAAAACAGGATGAAGTGATTTGTCCAGGGTCACACAGCTTGTAAGCTGTCTGAGGCTAGGTTTAAACTCAGGTCTTCCTGATGCTAGACCTGGCACTCTATCCGCTGTACCACCTAGCTCCCCCACCCCCCAAAAAATTTTAGCTGCTAAATTCAGTTCAACCTACCACCTTAGCATTCAATTCTATTTTATGTTCCTTCTCTCTACAAGATACTGTGTCTTCAGAATTCCCGTTTTCAGATGGATCTGAGATCTCATTGGTTTGGGGAATTCTTTTCAATGGTTGAGATCATAATCAATCCATGCCTGCTCATCCTATTTGACCTTGAAAGATCACCACAGGGGTCCATCCAATATTCTCAAGGCTTTGCTCATTTTTTCCCTACATCTTGAAGACACCAGTGGAGCACTTTGGTACTGGCCATTTGCCTATTGCCCTTCACCACTCTTGCCAGCTGATCTTTTCTTCTTGTAATAGAATTTGCTGATAATGATAACTAGTACTTATATAGTAATTTAAGGTTTGGAAAGTATTTCACAAATATTATTTAATTTTTATGCCCCCAACAACCCTGGGAGATAGTTGCTATTATCATCTCCTTTTTATAGATGTGGATACTGAGGCTGATAGAATTTACTTGTCCAAAGTCACCCAACTACTAAACATGTAAAGCTGAATTTGAACATAAGTCTTCCTGCTCCAGGCAGACCATTTAGTGACCTCTTAAGGACTTTATACTGTTCTTTCTTGTACCTTGTTAGTTGCTTGCCAATGCTCACAATGCACCTCTCCTTTGCTATTTCTGTGATACTTCTCTATCTCACTGTCATACAGTTCTGGGAGGGGGACACACACACTAGTGCCTCTGGTGTGAGGGCAGCTGAACCCTTCTCAGGGCTGTGCATTTAGTGTCCACTTCTACTCGACTCTCAATTGTGGCTCCAACAAGCTGTAGCGTGCACAGCAACTACCCCCTAGTAATACAGTCTTGGTAGATGGGCTAAACCAGGTTAAGGGTAACCCATCTCAGACCCATTAGTGAGTCAGGGGATGTCTATCCCAAGCTTATGAAGACTTTCCCTGGTGGATGAAAACAATTTGTTCCAATGGTTATGAAGGTGACTGAAGCAGATGCTGTGGAGCACTTAGACTTTGGTCAGACATGATGACAAAGTCATCCACTGCATTTTGAGCCATTGCCAGCCATCCTGACTCTGTCCTGCCGCTGGACTTCAATGAGTTGGGAAGAAAGAGTGAGGCCGCTGACTTCATACAGTTCTGCCGCACTTAAATCCAACTCACACTCAAGTCAAGACATCATCCCCATTGATGTCACTGGTCTTCTTTGAAAATGAAGCACCGACAGCAACAGCTATACAGTAACACGAGTGAAATGTGAGTATTTAAAACTGAGCCTTTGCTTTTCACGGGGTCATCAAAAGCTTTGTAATTTCCAGAAAATGAGCCAGGCTTTTCCCTTCCTTTTCAGCTTTGGGACCAATTCATTGTCCATTCATATTGTCTGTCCCAGATGTACATATGGTTGGTGAGAAAGACACAAAGACAAAATGAAGAAATCTTGGCCCTTAAGAAATGTATATAGGGGGGAGGACAAAGGTTACATGATAACATGTAAAGAATAATAATAATTAAGATTTATATAACACTTTAAAGTGTCCAAAATGCTTTATATACATTGTTTCATTTGAATCTTGCAACAAGTTAAATGCTACAGGTATTATTCCCTCCCCACCCCCCGTTTACAAATGGGGAAACTGAGGCTCATATATATTAAGAGACTGGCCCATGACCCAAGTACTATAGTGAGTGTTAAGGGTGGAATCTGAACCCAGATCTTCCTGATTTTTAATCCAACCCTGTCACCATCATGCTAAGATATAAAGATCAATTGAGGAGAGAGTAATTACCAATAAGAGGAAGGATCAGAAAGAACTTCCTGGAAGAGATGGTGCCTGACATGATTCATTACCTAATCCCTTCCTTCCTAGGACCAGCTATTTTCTTCTGATCCCCAGATGGTCAGGTCTTAAGGGAACCAAAGCATTTGCAGCAAACCTAAGGAGTGACTAAAAAGTATTGAGAGAAATTTTTTTAAAAATTAGCAAATACTTCCACAACAAATGAGTGGTGCTGTCCCCTTCAAAGCAGTCACCTTGGGAGGCAATGTACTTACTGCTATGTGCTGCCAATGATCAAATTATATTTAGAATTACCTTTAAAGTCAGTTTATAAAACACAGGAGAAAAATCAGTCACATTATTTTTATAGTTATTGTGTGGGGTGTGAAGAAGAAAGGAGAGTGGGGAGGGGAAGAAGACAGGAAGAGGACAGAGAGGAAGGGAAGGAAGAAGGAAGGGAAAGGAGGAGAGAGAGAGACAGAGAGAGAGAAAGGGAGAGAGAAATATATGATGAAGGGAGAGAGGGAGGTTACACGAATAGATAGAGGGCTTACCTTGTAATCAGGGAAACTCAAGTTCAAGACATGACTCCGACACAGTCATATGTGTCAAAGCTAGCTAGGTTAGATGACTTTGTGACTATGATCAACTCACTTGAGCCCTAGGTGTTCCCAGGCAACTATAACACTATAAATTGAGTTGCTAATCTGCCCCAGTGGATGGAGTTTCCATACTGTGTTCCTCCTACTTATAAAATCACAAGTCAGGACCAAAAAAAAATTAACAAGGAAGGGAAAGGGGGGGAAGAGATACCAAAAGCAGTTTTATTAATCTGATCATACAGTTCATTCACACACTTGGCTTCTGCCTTTTTCCCAAAACCAAGATCACTTCCAAGGGCAAAGATGTATCATCCTTGCAGATAATCAAAAGATTGTTTTGGGGGCTCAGAAAGTTCTAAGGGAGGAATTTCCAAATTAAGTGAGAAGCCTTCTTAAGGTGCCTATTTGAAAAAGGAAATGTACATAAATATATAAGTTGTGCCATGTTTGTTGAGGGGACAGCATGGTATAATGAATAGAGTGCTGGAGCTGGAGGTGGGAGCCTAGGTTCAAATCCTGCCCCAATGCCCCTTAATAAGTCTTCTAAGAATGGGCAAATCAAATAAACTCCCTGAGTCTCAAATAAATCTCTAAGCATCTCAAGTTATATAAATGTTGCTATGTTGATATATTTGATTAGAAACTGATATGTTGATATATTTGTTTAGAAACTGAAAAGTTAGTCTCATTATTTTCTATTCACACCTGAATTTATCTGACATTCAACAGAGAATCCTAAGAGAAATGAATGATGTAATAAGAGAGTCAGTATTTCATTAGTTCAGTTATGGGATCACAGGTCTTAGGCACCGTCTGATGTACCTCCTCTCCTGTTCAGTAAATATTTGAAAAAATCTTTTGGTTACTAAAACCTAGATGAGTTCTGATATAACTCACCTACACAATCCAAACTATTACATAAATGTTAGTTATGATAGTGGTGATGGTGATAGTGGTAATGGTGGTGATAGCGGTAATGCTGGTGCTTGTGACAGTGGTGGCAGTGATGGTGGTGATAGTGATGGTGGTAATGGTGGTGGCAGTGATGGTGGTGATGATGGCAGTGACAGCGATAGTGGTGATAGTGATGGTGGTGGTGATGTTTTCTGCTTTGAAGATGCAAGCCAAGTTACATTGTTCACGGTGTCTCTGTGGTTTCTGCTTCTTGTCTTTTCCTAATCTTCTCATTCATTTGTGTTCCTTCCCTCTTGAAATTACTTTGCATATACTTTATATTTATAGTATGTGAATAGTGCAGTTGATAGAGAATTGGCCTTGGAATTGGGTGGACTGGGCTCAGGTCCTAAGTTTAACAGACACTGACGGCCACCTGCAAGTCACTTAATTCAGTGCCTTCAGGTAAGTATCTAAAGCCATAAATTACAAATAAATTGCCAACTGCCACTAGCTCTATTGCTCCTAGTTCCAGGAAGAGCCCATGTCCCAAGAGAAAAAGTTTTTCCTTATTTTCAGTTGGATACTTAAATTGCACCCTTCTAGTAGAATAGACAGTCCTAAGAGTCAGGGATTGTTTCATTTTTGTCCTTGTATCCTTACTGATGGGGCCTGGAGTCAGGAAAACTCTTCCTGAGTTCAAATCTGGTCTCAGACACTTCTTAACTATGTGACCCTGGGCAAGTCTCTTCACCCTATTTGCCTCAGTTTCCTCATCTGCCAAATGAGCTGAAGAAGGAAGTGGCAGAGTATCTTTGCCAAGAAAACCCAAAATGGGGTCACGGAGAGTCAGACATGGGCATGCCTGAAAAACAATAATAATCTTTATTGCCTAGGACAGTGCCTTGTACTTAGTAGGTATTTAAATTTGTTTCTGTCCTTGAACTTATCCTGTAAATCTCCCATCCCTCACTTAGATAATATCTAAAGAGACGTTCAAATATTAGCTAATCATTCCCACAGTCTCTAGATAATCTTTTGTGGAGGAGTGAAAGGGGGCAAAGATGAAAAAAGGGGGAAAAAGCAGTTATTAAGCACCTACTATGTGCCAAGGAACAATGACTAAGTTCTTTCTCCTATTTTATCTTCACAACTTTGAAACGCAGATGCTGTTATTTTTCCATTTTACAGTTGAGAAAATGGAGGCAGATAGCAGTTAATTGACTTGCCCAGGATTACACAGCTAGTGAGTACCTGAGGTTGGATTTGAACTTAGGTCTTCCTGACTCCCAGGCTCAGTGTTCAATCTACTAGTGTACCACGTAACTGCTTTGAAGCAAGGGGTTAAGGGGAAGAAGTTGTAAAAGAACTAGAGGAGGCTGATAGATGACCAGAAGAGTTCCCCTTCGTCTGGGACACTGTTACTTATCTATGTGTCCAGACTGTTGAATGGGCCCCTCAGATTGCTGGGACCTTCTTTACAAGAAATTTAGGTAAAAGCCTAAATTAGTACCAGGAATTTAGTAGCCAGAAACAGTTCTATGAATTGTCTCGAATTGTCTCTTGCTTCCCCTGCTGGGAAGTGGAAACTAAAGGTTTTGCTCACAGCCAATCTGTCCAGGAGATGGCAATGTAGGACAGGAGCCCGCTTGTCTGGCTGGAATTGAAGGGGGTGAACTGAGGGGTTGGCTGGAGAAAAGACCCTCTCAGAAGCAGACCCCTCCTTATGTGAGGAGCCTAGGTCTGTGACAAAGCCCACACGGAAAGTGCACCTCCCAGAGGCCAGAGCGAATACTGGCAAGTGTTTAGCAACCAGCTCTGAAAAACAAAAAACCAAACAGTAAAAAGAAAAACAAAAAACAATCCATACACAAACAACACACTTTAATTGGTTTTGTTAATATTTTCTCTACCACTTATTTTTAGACAATTAACAAGAGAATCAATCAATCAAGTCCTGTATTTCTACCATTTGCTGATTTCCAAGGGGGTAAAGGCTTCCTAGTCCTATGTGTTGTATTTGAACATTATTTATTAAGCATTATAAACATTATTTTAAGTATTATTAAGGAGTCTGTAAGCTTCACTAGACTGCACAAATTAAATAAAGAACCTCTGATCTCTAAGGCTCATTCCAAATGTGATGTTCTATGATTCTCTGACCTTCCATTATCTCAGAGGCAGAGTCCCCCAAATAAATATGGAGGTGTAGTGGAATGAGTGCTGTCTTTGGAGTAGGAGGACATATAATACACTTTACTCTTTGGGCCAAGCTTTCCTCATTGGTGAAATGAGGGGATTGAACTAGAGGCTCTGATATCCCTTCCAAATCTGAATCTATGAATGAATAACCAACCACCCATAAGATACCTAAGATCATAGGAGAAATAGAAATGATGGGAGAGTTGGTGTCAGAGACATGGGAGAGACAGGGAAACTATTCCTAGTTAGGAATAAAAAGTCAACAGTTTGAGAGAGGAAGTCAGGATCCTCTGAAGGGAGATGGAAATTACCAGGCTAGGAAAACAATCTCCTTAGCCAGAAGCATCTTCCCATAGGGAACATGTACTAGGGCTTTTGGCTGAAAATAATAATTTACATCTTGCCTTGCAGTTACTTTGTGGAGGCTAAAATTCTAAGGATGTAAAAGAAAATAAAATGTTATACCAAATGCTATCATATGCATTTTTTATTCCCTTTCTTCCTCCCTCTTCCTTTTTTCCTCCCTCCCTTCCTTTCCCTTTCTTCCTTCTTTTTTATCTCTCTCTCTCTCTCTCTCTTTCTTCTTTCTTTCCTTGCCTCCTTCATTTCCTCTTTCCTTTCTCCCTTCTCTTCTTCTCTCCCTTCCTCCCTCCCTTCCTTCTTTCCTTCCTTCTTTCTTCCCTCCCTCCCTCTTTTCTTTCCTTCTTTCTTCTCCCTGTCTTGCCCTCCCTAGAAATGCAGCCACTTACAGGCCTAATCCCACTTCTTGTCAGCATGCAAACTTTGACCTACTTCATTTCTAACCCGAGCCGATTTGCCACTCCTTAGGCATCATGGTGTCCTTCACTCTCAGTACTCACCAGACTGATACTGGACTTTCACCATACTGCAGAACTCAGAACTCCTGAGCTTGAGCAATCCATCAGCCTCAGCCTCCCTCAGGAGTAGGGACTACAGGCATAACCATGGACAATTGACTTGCATTTGTTTTCAAATAGATATCCAAGGTTTGATGCCAGGAAATCAGAACTAGTTTCATCCTCTTCTGGCCTGTGAGAGAAAGGATCAGCAGCTAACTTGAAAGCAGTTGATCATTGGCTCTTGGGGAAGGAGGCAGGTAGGATCTGAACATGGTTCTGGGCTTTCCATTTTCTATAGCTGAAAAGAGGTCAGCTTTCTCCTAAGTCAATGTCTTGCTTTGCCCTGCTGCAGATGCCCCCATGCCCTTGCCACTATTTATCTGCTCTATATGCATCCATCTTATGTTCAGATGGCATGGAGAATGCACTCTCTAAAGGCTCTCCTTCAGTAAGATGTTATTCATGCATCAGTTAAGAACATAGAAGGTTTCTTTTCAGATGTGAACATGGAGCCAGTATTGTTTATATAACATTGATCAGCTCAGTTTCACTATCCAGCAAGCAAAGCATCACACAAGGAGATATGTGCTCATCTACCACAAAAAAATTCTACCAGCATCATGAAGGATGTCTCATGCCAAGACCAAGTAGAAGAACAATACCTCAGAAGCTCCTGTTTTTGAATGACACTGTGCTGATTATGAGGGGACCTGAGAATACTACTCTCTAAATGAGATCATGAGATCATAGACTTACGTACCAGTCTGGTCCAACACCTCCATTTCACAGATGAGAAAACTGAGGCCCAGAGAGTTTAAATAATTTCCCCAGAGTCACACAGGTAGTAAATAGCTGAGACAGATTTGAAACATTGACCCTATTACCCCAGAAGCCATTACAAAACTATGCTTCCCCTTTTATACGCACTCCATTTTACAAATGAGGAAACAGAAGACTGGAGAGGTTCAATGACTTGTCCAAGGTCACGCAGGAAGACTCAGACCTATACCTCTGGCTTTAGATTCAGTCCTCATTACACTACACAATGCTTCCAGAAAAACCCCTTTTAGATAGTTAGAAACATCATGCAGATTCTCTCATTTGGAAGGGGATGAAAAGGATGAACTGAAATTTATTTAGAGAAGCTGCTTATATCAGTTTCCATTTGCAGTTAAGTAAACCCCTATAATATATGGCTGAACAGCAGCTTTTGATTCAGGCAGAACAGGTTCAATTCTTGGGGGAGGAGAGGCATCTCAATAATAACTCAAATTAAGGCTCAATCCCTCAGGACATCTGTGTTAGACTCATTTCTAGCTCTCCCCTGGGGTATTTAGTTCTCCTGTAAGCATCCAAGGCTCTGTGGTTGCTCAAAAGGGAGTTGCCTAGCCATTCACAGAGGAAAAAGAAAATGTATGTGCTTATATTGTTCACATTACGCCATGTGATTGGTCGGACATTGAATTAGTCGAGCCGTTCAAATACGTCACAGAGATACGATGGATAGACAACAGACTGGGCTTCTCCCCAAATTGAATAGGAAAGATCTGGCTAGATCAAATGTAAGAAACTGTTCAGTACTTTCAATGACCCCAAGCTGCCTACTTTCATACAAGCCTATCTTTTAAATGCCCTAGCTGTCCCAATGAGGTTACATAGCTTCTAGTCATGGAAAACGATGACCTCTAAAGAATTAAATTGCAGATGACCCCTAAGGGTAATGGAAAGACCTATGGTGGGTGTAAGTAGGCTGAAACATATTACCCACAGCAACTTACCCTGAAGGTGGAACACAATAATATCATCAAGGACACACATGACCTAAAAGGAGATGGGACAATCATCATGATAGTAAGAACTGCTAGTGTTTGTACAGCAGTTTGAGGATTGTGAAGCACTTTACATACGCTATCATCTCACTGGAGTCTCCCAACCGAACCTGCAAGATTAGTGATATTATTATTGTATTAATTTTACAGATAAGGAAACTGAGTCTGAGAAGAGTTAAGGGACAGGTCCAGAATCATAGAGTCAGCTAAGTATTTCAGACACAATTCCAACTCAAGTCTTCTTGGTTTTTTGCTACTCTGACCCTGTTTGGGGGAATAAAAGATAGACAACCCAAACGTTGCACTGGTGTCCATAAAATATTCAAAGCACCAGAGGATCCATTGGCTGCAAAAAGACACAGACCAGAGTCACATAGGATGAGAGGGCATGGGTGGTGTGTGATTTTCACCAGTGCAGGCAGTATACACTTTGATGAGATAAAAGATCCTTTGAAGTAATGAATTACAGGAGGAACTGGTGAGGGGCGAGGGGAACAGTTTTCCTCTCCTGTCACTCACAATCATCAACCAAGTCAGGTCTTCAATACCTACACTATTACAACATCTTCCAGTTTGGGTTCCTAGCCTCCCATCTCCATTGCCTGCACATTGCATTAGATTCCCAGATGGTCTCCCTACTTCAGCCGTTCTCCTCTCCAATCCACTTCCACTGGGCTGCCAAAATAATCTTCTTCAAGGGTAATTCTGACTAAATTGTCCCTCTGCTGAAAACATCTTCAGTGACTCCTCCTTATTGCCCTCAAGGACAAAATTCAAATGTCTCTTTGGGCACATAAAGAACTTTCCCAACTTATCTGACAGTATTCTCCCTCCCAGGCACTGACTTCCAGCCAAACTGGCCTGAATACTGTTCCAGGACAGAAAATTCCATTTACTGCCTCACAGTCTGCAAAGGCTCTGCCCCATTCCTAGAATGTACCTCTTGGGAACCCAAGCTTCCCTCTGGACTCAGTTCAAATACCACTCTTCCTTGTTTTGTTCAGTCACATCTGACTCTTCGTGACTCCATTTGGGGTTTTCTTGGTAAAGATACTGAAGTGGTTTGCTGTTTCCTTCTCAGTTCACAGATGAGGAAACTGAGGGAAATAGGATTAAGTGACTTGCCCAAGGTCATACAGCTAGTAAGTGTCTGATACAAGATGAGCCTTCCTGATTCTGGGCCCAGAGCTCTAGCTGCCGTACCACCCAGCTGCCCCCTCTTCCATGAGGGCTTCCTGACCCCACCAGGTCATGGTTTTCTCCCTAGATCACTTGCATTTACTTTGTATCTAATATATATAATATATACATACACATTTATATATGTATTTGTTTATTCATATATATTCATATATACATTATCTATATTTGTTAATTCATCTATCTATCTATCTTTCTATTCCTATGTGTGCATGCTCCATCTCCCTCCCCTCCCATTCCCTTATCTGGCCTGAGTTCAAGGTAAGCTCATTTGTTTCGGTCTTTGTCTTTGCATCCCCAACACGGAGCACAGTTCTTGACCCTTAGCAGATGCATTTAATGGGATTCATAATAGAGCTGGAAGGGCTATTAGAGGTCATGTAGTCCAATCCATTCTTTTTACAGATAAGGAAACTCACTTCCAGGGGGTTAAGTGACGCTAAGGAAGGTCACACAGGTAGCAGTTGGCAAAGGCAAGATTTGACTCCAGGTCAAAATCCAGGCCTGCAAAGGCAGCGTTCTCTGAGGTCACTATGGAATGCTAATTGAATTGAATTGAATTGAAATTCCTGTTTCCCAGAACACTTGAAATGAAGTATCTTGACTGCCACTGCAATGCACTGTAAGTGAAAACATTAGAGGTCACCAGGAAGGGTAAGGAGCCTCGCAGATACCAAAGACTCACTCCCATCCATTTCAAGGCTTAGGATCAAGGTGGTGGTCTTTTGTTCTTGAAGGGGACCAGGACATCTGAAAGGTGATCCCTTGACTTGCAAGTGAATTGGATTTAAGTGAGAGAGGGCTGTGCGAGGTCACCAGCCTCACTTTCTCCTCTGGAGTCATCTGGGTCCAGGATCAAAGCAAGGTAGAGAGGGAAGAACACTGAGTCTAATGTTAGAAGACTTGTGTTGTAGCTCTGGCTTTTCTAACTAACTGTATGACTTCTTCCCAAACTGATCTCTGGTCCTCAGTTTTTTCATCTATAAAACGAAAGTTGAACTGATTGGTTCTTTAAGGGCTAACATTGTGTTAGAGTCTATATGAGAAGTCCAGGAAGCCTCTTTTCTTGGAGATGGGTAGGGTGGCATCTGCAAAGCAGGATGGGCAAATTCCAGGCCACCAGCATCAGGCTTCTGAAGAATGCTCCATTGTTCCCAAGGAGACACCCCATCCTCAGAATTCAGGTCCCCTCTACACTCACCTAGAAGGAGCTGAATGTAAGCACCATTCAAAAATCACCAGAAGAAGTTCAGATGCAAGGATAGGCTAAGTGGGGACCTCCAAGGACACTGGAGAGATTAGAAAATACCAAAGCCATAGTACTAAGGCCTTGAAGAAGAGAGACAGAGACAAAGAGGGAGCAGTGGGGAGGGAGGGAAAAGGGGAGAGATAGAGAAAGATAGAAGGAGGGAGGAAGGGAGAGGGAAGAGGGACAGGAAGGAGGAAAGGGAGAGAAATAGAGGAAGAGAGAAGGTGGAGATACAGAGAAAACGTCAAAGAGACACAGACACAGACATAGAGAGACAAAGAGAGAAGGAGGGAGGGAGAGGAAAGGAGAAGGGGGAGAGAGAGAAAGACAGAGAGAGAGCGACAGAGAGAGAGAAAGACAGAAGGAGGGAGTGAGAGAGAGACAGTGAGACAGAAAGACAGGCAGGCAGGCAGGCAGGCAGGCGGTGAGAGCAAGCTTTATGGAAAGGGAGGGAAAGAATTCGAGTCACCCCAATAAAGCTTGGAGTTTGCTTGCTTGCTAGGGTTCCAGCCCCAACCCTTGGAGCAGCTTGCCTGTGCCCAGTTAGAAGCATGGCAGAGAATCTGTTCCACATAGCAGCACTGGAGAGGGAAGTGAAGAGTCCCAGGACAAATCCATTTCCCCTAAAAAGGCCATTTATTTATGTCAGAGGTAGAGGAACTACTGAATTCTGGGGGGTGGGAGACTTGTTCAAGACTAAACAATGCAAAAACTTTCCCTGGTGACAAACTACCGACCATTGTCCCTCCTTATTTAAAATTTCCCTTCCTTCATGTTTTCTGAAAAACAGCGAGGTCCCCAAGGCAGCTGGGAGCAGCAGAAGCTGGAGAGAGATTCGTGTACGAAGGAAATGGGGGAGCCTAGAAACAGTAGAACCTGGGAGAGAGATTCGTGTACAGGGAAAATAGGGGTTACCTTGAAACAGCTGAATCTGGGGAGATAGAGCTGCCTATTGAGGGAACAGGGTGGGGAGCCTGGAAACAGCTGAATCAGGGGAGACATTCGTGTACAGGACAAGCAAGGGGGAATCTGGAAACAGCAGGATCTAGGGAGATGGTACCATCCGTGTACCAGGGGGCCAGAGAGGGCAGCCTAAAAACTATTGAATCTAGGGAGGCAGATTCGTGTGCCGGGGAAACAAGGGGAGACTGGAAACAGCATAATCCGGGGAGATGGATCCGGGTACAGAAGGAGCTGGGGTGGCCTGAAAACTGTAGCATCTCAAGGGATGGAACTGTGTGGGTTTGCAGGGAGGTGATGGGGGAGACAGATTCGTGTACAGTGGAAACAGGGGGACCCTAGAAACAGCAGGAAAGTTGAGTTGGGAATGTCTGTATGTGTCGTGGTGTGGTTTGAAGGGAGACTTCAGAGGTGCTGAGTAGTATCTAGTTCTTTTCTGAGCGTGTGTGTGTGTGTGTGTGTGTGTGTGTGTGTGTGTGTGTGTGTGTGCGCGCGCGTGCGCACTCATGCACTTACACGTTAATCCAAATGGACACAGGATTGCCCTTGCTGCTCTCTTTCTCACCCCCATGCCCAAGCATACCCTGTTCTTTGGCCTAGTTTCATTCCTGATATTGTAACAGGACAGGGAATGGGATGGGGAGAGGGGATGTGGATGGGGGGGGGGGGTGGGAGTGGGGCAGGATCTCCTCCTAGGGTTGTCTTGGGGCCAAAAACTGGGGCTCCATAGGACTGGTTACTGCCTAGACTCCTGTGAAATACCCTTTGAGCGTGGATGGGGGTAGTTGACGAGCGAGAAGGAATGTCAAAAAGAAGAAAGCCCGGAGAGGCTGACTTCATCTGTACCCCTCTCCCCCACCATTCAATGACAGGGGACTTGTCTCCCTTGTCTCCCTTGTCTCCCTTTCTACCCGACAGTCCTGACCTTCCCTACCAGCCGTTCACCCCTGACTGACAGACGGACAAAGATAGAGCTCTAGACAATTGACAGAAAAGGGTCCAACAAAGCCAGGTTCCCCACCCACCACCCCTGAGAGAGGCCCACCACCCCCTGAGAGGAACTGTCACTGGGCTATGGAATGGTCTTCAGGGTGACACATCATTGAGGGAACAGATAGTCAGGTGCCCACAAAGGTCCTGGGATTTTTGGAATTCTAGCAGTGCCTCCTTGGAAATCTGGGATTTTCCAGTCCATCCAAGGAGATAGGGCTAGAGGTGTGTCAACCGGGTTGGGATATGGGAGTGGAGAGAAGACTTGAGAACAGACTAAAGAGAAAGCTCTGAGGATAGCCATTTTGCTCACCATCCATAGGTGCCTGGTGGACAAACAGGACAGCCCTTTGGACTGTGTTTAAACAGGCTTTTATCAGTAGCGGAGTTGTGTCTGTGCATCTCTCCCTCCCTTCAAACTCCAGAGTCCTTTACTGGCTTAAATCTATGATTTTGAGGGACTCCCAGAGCTTCGGACTTACACTGGTATGTGGATGCATTCTCATTGATATGGTCGACTGCCCACCTCACCCCTTCTCTCCCTCCTGAGTTTCCCCAACCTATGGTTTCCACTCTGTCCATCCTGAACTCGGGACAGTTGTGAAAGAAGCCTGCAGAGACAGGTCCCAGGACAGGGGACAGGACCTCAAGCAGAGAGACAGCCAGGGGCTCTGATACTCTGAAGTAACATACACTGCCTATGGTGAGGAGTTGGGGGGTATGTGGGATTCAGATTTGAAGCAATCAATAAACATTTATTATGTGTATTGTGTGTCAGGCTCTGTCCTTTCCAGTTCCTAGTCCATTTTTCCCATTTGTGCTCATACCAGTGCTTATGAATCAGCTTCCTGACCAGTACAGAACTTGGAATCAGGAGATCTGGGCTCAGAATCCTGACTGACTTCCTAACTGTGTGATCCCAGGTGGTACTCTGGACCTTTCTGAAAATCAGTTTCCTTTGGCTAGAAAAAAAGAATAAGAATACTTCCACTATCTACTCACAAGGTCGTGGTGAGAAAAGCACTTGGTAACCTTAACACTCTTTAGAAATAAATGCATATTGTTATTGCCTCCTCCTGTTAGCTGGACTGCAAGGGAGAGAAGGACAAGGAGAACAGACATGTATGCTCAATGCTGATGCTTCTTTCCATCTCTGCTGTGCCAAAGAAATCGTTCTCCAACTCTCTCAGGATCAGAAAAGAGAAAGCTGCCTTGATCTAGGTTGGCCCAAGGGGAGAGGGATTGGTGAGTCTCTTCTAGAAGCTCACAAATCTTGAGGCCTCCTCACCCCATTTGACTAGCACCCAGACAAATAGAAAGCTGATGCTCTTGAGAAGTCCGTGCCAGTTGGTTAGGCAGGACCCCCACATCCATCACCACCCCAGGTAACCTCAAGCCTAACCCTTGGCTGTCTCAGGGCCAGTCAGCTTCAGGAAAACTGAGACCATAGATCCTCTGGCTCCATCAACTACTGAGGATTTTCCTGGTGTCCTCTCTAAATTCCCTCCTTTCCTCTAAAGGTGAAGAGGATGTGAGAAACCTTAGGACATGTTTTGAGAGCTGAGGATAGGACCCTTATATCCTGATCTATCCTAGGGGACCCATTTCTTGATTTCCTCTGGGCCAATTAGTTGCAGGGAAACTGAGATCACAGACTCTTTAGTCTCACTGGTTACTGAGTATTTTCCCATTCTCCTTTCCTAATTCTCTCTCCCTCTCCACAAGGTCAGGAGGGTAGGAGAAACTTTAGGTCATGATTTGGGAGCTGGGGATAGGACCTTTATATCCAGATCCATTCCAGATGGCTCATCCTTTGGCTACATCAGGGCCAATCAATTTGTAGGGAAACTGAGGCCTCAGATCCTCTTGCTCCAAGCAGATCTTTGGGCTTCTCTCACTTTCCTCTTTTTATCCTTTACCTCATCCTCATCCCAGGGAAGCACCAGGAGGTCTCCATGAATCCCAGGGAGGGTTATGGGAGCTGAAATGGCCTAGGATGGGGACAGTAAATTCTAATGGGGTATGCAGTGGGGAGAGGCCCCTGGGATGGGGGTGGGGAGGGATGGGAGAGGGGGGAGGGGATTTGATTATAATCTGGGCCGTATGGTGAATGCTGCAGAGATGGAGGTAATCACTGAGTGAGCAAGACAGCCGAGCTCCAACAGCAGGCGGTCTCGGCCGTCGCTATGGCAACCGAGGCCTACTGGGCCAAAGCAGCTCAGGCCGAGTTCCATTTCTGCGGCTTAACATCTGCTTTGCAGAGGGCTGCTGGGAGCTGGGGGAGTGGAGGCACGGCTGCATCCCCCATTAAAAAAAAAGAAACAAATTAGGCCAACTGTCCAATGAGGGGCTGCAAATTTATTTATTAATGCAAGGGAAAGGTTGTTCCGGGGCGCAGTTTGATTAATGTTTGAGCCTTCAGCTTGTCAGTCTGGTTTTGTCTCCTGCAAAAGGGGGGGAGGGAGAAGGGGGGGTGGGAGATGGGAGGAGAGTCAACAACAAAGAAGGAGGGGATGTTAATGGCTCCAGAAGCCCTTTTTTCATGTTTTCCCCAGACTGTCACCCGTGATTGATAGCTCAGACAGAGATTGGAGAGCGTCAGGGAGACGCTTATCCCCAGCATCTTCGACCCTCCAAGGGAGGAAGGAGGGAAGGGAAAGGAAGGGAGGAACTGGGGGAATGACAAAGCCTGGTGCTTGCTGGCTCCTCTCTGGGGAGTGAGTTTGGCTGAGGGGGGGCCCTGGAGGGATGATGAGGGGAGAAAGGGGGGCTGCCCCAGGAGATGGGACATCTTAGGAGAAAGGACTGGATCAGTGTGTGCAAACATACACACACACACACACACACACACAAACACACACACTGCCATAGTCTCAAGACCCCAGAGAGATTGCATCAGGGTTGTACGGGTCACAGGGCAGGAGATATTTAGCTTCAGGAATGAGGGGGAGGGAGAAAAGCTCTGTGTTCTCTGTGTTCTTACAGTGTTCCAGAGGGTCTCAAAGAAATAGTTTACATTCTTCTCTCTCTCTGTCTCTCTCTGCCTCTCTCTGTCTCTCTCTCTCTCTCTATCTCTCTGTCTCTCCTCTTTCTCTCTGTGTCTGTCTCTCTCTGTGTCTGTCTCTCTCTGTGTCTGTCTCTCTCTCTGTCTCTGTCTCTCTGTCTCCCTCCCTCTCTCTATCTCTCTGTCTCTCTGTCTCTCTCCTCTCTCTCCTTCTCTCTCTCTTTCTCTCTCCTCTCTCTCGCTCTCTCACTCTCTGTTTTCTCTTTCTCTGCAATCTCTCTTCTCTTCCTCTGTGTCTCTTTCTTAGCTCTCTCTCCTTACTCTCTTCTCTTTCCCTCTCCTGTCTCCCTCTCCTCCCTCTCCCTTTCATCTATCCATTTATCTGTCTTTCTCTTATATTTCTCTTAGCTCTCTCCTCTCTCTGTCTCCCTTCCTTTCTGTACTCTTTCTTCTCTTCCCATATCCTCTCTCCCTCTCCCCCCTTTCTTTTCTCTCCTTTCTTCCTTCTCTATCCTTTTCATCTATCTATCCATGTATCTTTCTCCCATATTTCCTTTCTCTCTCCCTCTCCCCCCTCCTTATCTTCTCTCTCCCTTTCATATATCTATCCATCCATCTCATATCTCTCTCAGCCTCTATCCTCAGTTTTCTCATTCTTTTCTCCCTCTTTGTCTCTACCCCTATTGTTCCTTCCCCAGCATTCCCCTTCTCTTTCTATGACATCACCCTCATGGTGACTGCCATGCCAGGACATCCTCCCTGATCTTCAGACTGGGAGGCAAAAATAATTCCTCTTTCTTTCTCCTTTCTTTTCTGAAATGTCGGGAGCAAAGCAAGCCAGGGCCATCGATAGTAACCTCCCTAAAATCTCAGTCTTCACCCAAATATTGAGAGAAAACCCAACCCTATTCCCCTTGTTTGTCCTTTACTCCAAACAATTCTCAGTTTTCGTCTCTAAGAGATGTGTGGAAAGTAGCAATTTGGGGACTAGAACAGTAAAACAGGAAGATACAGCATCCTTCCTTCAGAAGAAGTTATGGGAAAATCTGTAATTCTCTGAGATTAAATTGTACCATCTTCTATCCCTTGTTCTACATCCCTTAAAAAAAAGTAAAGCATTTTCCTCCAACCCAAGAATACTTGACATGTACTCAATATACCATAGCATTGCCATCACACTTAACCAAAGCCTAGGACTATCATAAACTTGCATATTTTCTTCCATTCTCTCCTATGAAGGGATTTGAAGTTGAGTAAAAATCTTCCTAAGAGGGAAGGCTGTTAGATATCAAAACAGGTAAGCCAAGGAAATCCAGTTCAATGCAATTCAAAAAAAATTACTCAATTTCCATTCCCAGAAGTCTTTAAAAGTAGAAGTGAAGGTTCTGAATGGAAGGGCTTTTTGAAAATCTTTCCAAGAAGGAAGAATCAGTGAGCTGACCCACAGAAGAGCATCTCAGTCTGAGAGGTATCTGACTATATCACGATGAATTTTCTAGATGTAGAGGTTTATCCAGTGTCTCAAGTCAATGCCATTATCCGTCATCATCAACAATAATAGTGATTTAGTGCCACAGCTTTTAGCATAGTGCCTGGCGCTGGGAACTTAATAATCACTAGTTGACTGACTGACTGACCTGCAGGACAATGTGCTAGGGATGGCATAAGAAAAGATCCCTTGAAGGGCTTACATTCTAGTCATTCAAAGGTTCATAATCGTAGGTCTGTGAACTTGTTTTTTAAAAAATACTTTGTAACCATATTTCACTATCTTCCCCTTTGTAATCCTATGAATTTTATTTTCTGCATTTAAAGACATTCCTCTGAAAATGGGTTCATAGGTTTCACCAAACTGCCAAAGAGATCTGGGACACGCAAGAAGGTTCAAAACGCCTGTTGTACTTGGAGAAAGTTATGTATTACCATTACATCTAATGATAAACAATAATGTAAGTTAGCACATTCCAAGCACTAACTAGAGCTATCCTTCAACATTTCAATGTATTGGTACTTTCATTGATGCCTCCACCAAATCCATCCAAGCTTGTTCATCCTGAATGATTCTTGTCTATGTCTTCCTATAAATTTCCCATAGCACAACTAGGTGGCACCCTGGATAGAGTATTAAGGTTGGAATCAGGAAGACTCATCTTCCTGAGTTCAAGTCCTTCCTCAGACCCTTACTAGTTGTATGACCTGGGTAAGTCACTTCACCTTGTTTGCCTCAGTTTCCCCATCTGTAAAATGAGCAGGAGGAGGAAATGGCAAACTACTCCAATATCTTTGCCAAGAAAACCCCTAACATGGGGTCATGGAGAATGTGAAATAACAACAATATAGTTTACCATAGTGTATCTCATCAATGGAGCTCCTAAAAGGCTCCTTAGATATTTCAACATGCCTTGGGTACCCCTGTTATCTCTTATGATAAATGACTAGCCCAGCTCTTTTCTTGATCATACGTATCATGATTGATATCTTTTGTGCCACTCCTTTTCAAAAAAAGTTTTATCTTGATGCTTTTGGGTTTGTTTTTTTTTTTTTACATTACTGTAATTTTCTGATATACACACCACACTTTCACGCCCCCATAAATAAAATAATAATCAATATTACAAAATAATAACTATTTGTTTAATAAAAATAAAACCTTTTAACTAAAAAAAAAGATTGAACAAAACCATCTAGCAGAGCCATCTATGGTAGAATATGTGATATCTATACTAGTTAGAGGCAGTAGGCGACACAGTGCATCGATGGATTGCTGAACCATCAGGAAGACCTCAGTTCAAATCTAACCTCAGACACTTCTTAGCTGTGTGATCTTGGGCAAATGACTAAGTCTGCTTCAGTTTCCTTAACTGAAAAATGGGGATAAAATAGTGTATACCTTTCAGGGTCCCAGGCTTGTTGTGAGGACCGAAAGAAACAGCATTTGTAAAGTGTTTAGCACAGGGCCTGGCACATAGTAAGGGCTTAATAAATACTGATTTCCTTCCTCTTTTAAGCCAATTCCTGCTTGTAAGTCATTGCTGGTGAGAGGTTGCTGCCTTTCTAGACTCTCCATGTTGTCTCTCCATTGTACTTTGGGCAACTGGATTTCCAGGAAATTAGGTGGTGCTGATGGTAAATGCCTCAGTATTTCAGAGGAGGGATTGATTACTGAGGCCTAGGGCTAGGTTGGGGAAAGGTTCTGGGGAAGAGGGAAACAATCCAAGTCTCGACATATCAGATTAAGAAAAATGAAAACATAGGACTTAGAATATCGTAGGTAAGCTAGCTGATGGCATGGATAAAAGATTTGAAGCAGGAATAACGAGAATACACATTTTATTGGAGTAGAGATTTTATGTGAAAGAGCAATAAGAGACAAGGGTGTAGAAGATAAGAAATACAGTATGAAAGGCCTTGAATATCATGTTAAAGGACCCTATAGGCAATAGAAGATTGTTGACTGAGGCGGGTAGTGAGCACACAATAATGTTTTGGGAAGCTTCATCTGGAAGTAGTATATAGGTTGGATTATATGGAAAAGTTCCTAGAAGCAAGTAAACCAATACTTCAGATATGAGGTAACAAGGGTCTGAGTGGTAGCAAAGGGAAAGGAAGAAGTTGGTCAGATGTGATGGACAAGAGAAGCAAGCCTGGGTGACCTGGAGGAAGTCTGGATGAACTTGGATGGCTCAATAAAACCTCAAACACATGCATAACCTGAAATCCATTTCAGGCTTAGGCTCCTCAAGAATGGCAGGTTAGACTTTCTAGGAGCTGGCCATCCCATGGTCCCCTACCAAAAGGTCTATGTGGTCTAACATTTTTATACCTACTAAGCAGGCACTGTCTTGGATTCTATCAGCCTGATTAAAAAATAGGTATATACTTTTAACAGTGATGATGGTTTACACTGCTGAGAAATCTACTTATCCTTATTCAGGATGAGTGGGGTTAGTACCATCTGTGGTCAAGATAATAATTCCTTTTGGGGTCTCAATATGAGACCCTCCTCACGTGCAGATTTGTTAGCATCATGCTTTAAACCAGTGAGCTACAGAAGAGCTGATAAAACACAGGCCCTGCCTTCTGACTGCTAAAACTCTTAGGCATATAATATACTATATGGGATATTTTGAAAGGCAGTAGAAGAACATGGCAGAGTGGATAGGGGGCTGAATTTGGGAGTTGGGAAGACCTGAGTTTGAATTTTCCCTCTGGCATTTGGAACTGTATAGCTACAGGCATGTCACTTCCTCTCTTCATCACTCAGTTTACTCATTTGCAAAATGGGCCTAATCATCCCTGTGGGGGAGTAAATAGTCTTAGTTTGTTATTCGGGGAGTCAGCTTCATTGGTACTGGACCTCGAATCTAATTTCCTTTGTTGGTGCTATAGAATTTCAACATTTTGGGAATACTTCCCCTCTCCCCAAAGACTAGCATCTGGGAGATGCCAGCTCAAAAATGAGTCAGTAAATGGAAATTCCCTGAAAGGAATTATCAAAGTTTCTCCTCATTCCCCTACTTTGGGGGAGACCTTAGTGATGAACGTTCACCAGATGTCCTACAGACCCCTCTGACTGTAGATGCGGGGATACAAAAAAATGACCAGTGTAGAAATCTGCCTTGGGCCCCCAAAAGTAGCACTAAGCCTGAGCAGACAAGTACACCAAGCTTTGGGGAACCTTGAGAGGCATTGTGGATGAGTGCTGAACTTAGAGTCAAGAAGATCTAGGATTGAAACCACTTTCTGATGCTCACTGCTGTCAGTGGGCAAATAACTTCACCTAAGCCTCTATTACCCAGAGTATCTACTTCATAGGGTTGTGATCTTCACATGAGATGATGTGTTTAAAGCACTTAACACATTTTCGGATGTTATACAAATGCCAGTTTTTATCATTAGATATGGCTAACAGCAAATAAAATGTCTTTTTTTTATTATTATTTTTAGTAAGTATATCAGATTTCATACCTGTGTGGTAAGGCTCCTTGTATATTGAGGATTATTGTTCTTTGACTTTAAGAGAGGCAGAATAGATATCTTTATCCTCTTCTTCCCCCACCCCTCTCCAAGGG
The DNA here is from genome assembly GCA_028658325.1 of Potorous gilbertii. Taxonomy (NCBI): domain Eukaryota; kingdom Metazoa; phylum Chordata; class Mammalia; order Diprotodontia; family Potoroidae; genus Potorous; species Potorous gilbertii. The sequence continues at coordinate 526,489,609 of CM053770.1, forward strand.
AAATTTTCATTCCTGCCAAGAGGCAAATCAAGAATTTGGGGCTAGAAGCCTCTCTGCTCTCTTTAGAATGGGAGGGAACCAGGCTAAAATTCTATCTATCCTCTCCCTTAAATATTCTTAGTCTAAGGGATGAGATCAGGTTCAATCTAACTTCCGATTTCTGTTTCTCATTATACTGAGGTTACACATGCAATGGCAAACTCTCTTCTTCAAAGTAGTACCCCTTGGGAGGTTAGATACTTATTCCTTGGTTTTATTTATATATTCTATTTATAATCTATCTTTCTTGGAATTCCTTTCACAGACTTCAATACTTTCTTCTTAATCTCATCAGTGGATGAAAATGTTGCTCTTTTGAGGTTAGATCTGATTTTTTTCAAAATAATCAAAAGTCATTGAGATTAAAGACAGGAGAATCACAGGAACAATGTGGTACAGTGTGAAGAACACTGGCTTTAAAATTGGTAGGTACTGTACCTAGGTACTGACTGTCACTTGCTACCTGTTTAACCTTGGAAAAATCTCCTAATAACCTCTCCTGGCTTCAGTTTCTCATCTATGAAATGAGGGGACAGGACTAGAGGTCCTCCTAGGTGCCTCTCAGCTTGAAATCTACAATCCTAAGGTCAGTTATTTATTAATCAGGAAGATGATCAAATTGGGTCATCCTATTTTAGGGTCACAAGCTAGGGGCGAGAGGTAACTATAAAACAGCAAAGCCAGTATGCCAATAAATAGTCACTAAGAATTTATTAAGCACCTACTATGCGCTGGTCACTGTGCTAAGTGCTAGGGACACAAAAAGAAGGAAAAGATGGTCCCTGACCCCAAGGAGCTTGCAGTCTAATGGGGAGAGAAGAGGCAAAAAAATACTAAAAAGCAAGTTGTGTGTGTGTGTATGTGTGTATATATATATATAAATATAACATATATGAGTACATATAAGGATGTTTATATACATTATATATGTATACATGTATGGTTGTTTATATGTAGATGTTTTATATGTATTATATGTGTGTATACAGATATGGATGTTTGTATACATTATGTTTGTATATACATATACATATTATATACATACGTGGATGTATTCATATATATATGGGATAATACATTCATATATGGATATTATATATGTAAATGTTTATATATTATATGTATATATGGATGTTTATATGTGTTATATATGTGGATATTTTACATATATAATAAGTGTGTATACAGATATGGATGTTTATATATGTTATGTATGTATGTAGATGGATGTTATATATGTGGATGTTTTATACATTATATGTGTGTATACACATGAATGTCTATATGTTATATGTGTGTATATGTTACATATGTAGATGTTTTTATATATTATAATGTGTATATATGGATATTTATGTATGTATATGCACACATGGATGTTATATATGCAGATGTTTTATATATATTATGTGTGTATACAGATATAGATGTTTATATTTGTTATATGTACATATATATGTGGATGTTTATATGTGGATATTTACATATATTACATTTGTGTGGATACATATATGGATTTTATGTCTGTATAACGTATGTGTATGTTATGTTGTTATTTATAAACTGTGTGTGGAGGTAGCTACCAAAGTGATGTTTCTTCTTGAGGGTAGGCCTTATTTTGTGTCCCAGACCCCAGCACACTGACTGGTAGGTACACAGTAGGTACTTAGGAAACATTTATTGAATCAAAATAAACAATGGAATCTGTGGAGTAGATGTGTAACCTCCTGTGGCGATGACTTTGTAAATAACACTCATTTTGATGGATAAGTTTTTAAAAGCACTTTCATTACTTTATAATCACATTTTGTATGCGATCTAACTTCATGTACACAGATGTTGGTTAGGCACATACCCAGGGTTGTAAAAGTTGAATAATTGGGTCTCAAAAAAATATTCCTGCGATGCACTTTTCAGTTTAATTTGCATTATTAATATTTCTTTCATAGCTTTCTTCAGTCTAGCCAATCAACTGAACGATAAATGCAGCCCTGATTTATAGTATTTGCCTTTTTCCCAGGGGCAAATGCTTAAACTGAATATTTCATAATTGGCTAGTATGAGCTCACTTCAGGACACATGTCCCCTCTTTTTTTTTTAAGATTTTAGAAGTTGGGACAGAAGCTTCTCACCAATGGCTTCTTGTGCTTTCATTCTTTTAACTCTTCTTTGCTCCCTTTGCCTCCTCCAAATGAGTTCTGCCATCTGTCTGGAGACTCTCTGCTGAAGACTTCCCAAGTCTGGCTGAATGAGAGTATTTGCCCTGGGGCCCTACAATGCTGAAACTGGACTAAGGGTTCTTAACCTTATTTTGTGCCGTGGCCCTCTTCAGTAACCTATCGAAGACTGTGGACCCCTTCTCAAAATAATGTTTGCTGCCTATAATCAATAATTGAAGGAAATGCTAAAGTTCAGTTAAGAGGTTAGTGAGAATGAAGATGGAAATTTTTCCTATCCAAGTTTCAGACTCCAGGTTAAGAACCTTTGCTCTATTCTGAGGCTTCATTATGGTTAAATCTGGCCCATCCTTGGTTTTCTGCTCTTGAAGCAAAAGTGAATGAAAGCATAGAACAGTAAAACAGGGAGAGATGCTTTAATTTGGTGATAGCAGACTCAAAAAGAAATAAGTCCATTAACTTCTACATTAGAATCCTTCCCTGTGAGCCACATATTGACTTAGGAAATCACATATTAACATCATACGTGTTCTACTTTATTTTTTTATTTCTTTTGTAAAATATTTCTCAATTATATTTTAATTTGTTTTGGGTGGCACTGACTAGATTAGATATTGGATAGTTCTGCTAATCCATCAGTTTTTAAACTTTGTGGTTTCATGGTCACTTCACACTCTTAAAAATTGAGAACACCCCCCCCTAACACATACACATACATACACACACATACACACACACAAAGAGTTTTTGTTTGTGGGTTATAGGACGGTATGTGTATAGGGATTTTAAAGCACTTTATAAATATTATCTCATTTAATGCTCATAATAACACTGAGAGGTAGGTACTATCATTATCCCCATTTTTCTGCTGAGGAAACTGAGGCAAATGAAGGTTAATGATTTGCCCAGACAGCTAGTAAGTGTCTGAGGCTGAATTTTAACTCAAGTTTTTCTAACTCCAGGACCAGCATTCTATCTACTGAGATACCTAGTTGCTTTTTATCTATTGATATCTATTATATTGGAAATTAAAATATTTAGTATTTTTATGCAAATACTTTTAACCTCATGGATTCCCTGAAAGGATCTCATGGATCCTTTCACACACACACACACACACACACACACACACACACACACACACACACACTTTGAGAACCACTACTTTTATCTAGTTCATTTTGCAGAGGAACAAACAAAATGAGATCCAGAAGAAATGAAGAGACTTGCCTAAAGACACATAGTTGGCCTGGAATTCATTTTTTCTTTACTTAGCCTCAGTTTCCTCATCTGTAAAATGAGGAACTTGGGTTAGCTGATTTATAAGCTCTTTCTAGAGGCTGCTACATGACACAGTGGACAGAGTGCTGGGCCTGGAGTCAGAAAGGCTCATCTTCCTAAGTTCAAATTTGACCTCAGACGCTTACTTCCTAGCTATGTGACCTTGGGTAAGTCACTTCACCCTGCCTGCCTTAATTGCTTCATCTATAAAATGAGCTGAAGAAAGAAATTGCAAGTCACTCCAGTATCTTTGCCAAGAAAACCCCCAAAGGCATCATAAAGAGTTAGAAATGACTCGATAATAGAAAGGTACTTCATAGTTCCAAATTCATGATCCTAGGCACGAAGGCATCCTGATTCCTCCCCTAGCATCATATGAATTGTTGTTTTGTCCTTCATTTTTGAAGAGGTGATGTGTTGATTTGTGAGTCGGATTGAAGTGAGACAGATCTCACTTCTCAGCCTTGCAGGTCTTCCAGATTCATTGACGATTAGTGGTGAAGCCAAAGTCCAGGCAATGGGCATGACGCTAGGAAGAGCTCATCTCCACCTCCTTGCTCCTGCCTCTGAATTCTTCTCTAGTGTATTTACAAAACCACAATTCTTACATCTGAGGAATCCTACCTGGGATCTCAGGAGTGTTCATTGAGCTACGGAAATTAAGAAAACTAACCCAGTACAGACTGATACTCTGTCCCTACCTACCCCCCAAGCATCTTCAAGCCCTACAAAATCTTAATTTCAGTATTGTTTTTCCAATAATTTTCTCTTTTAATCACAGGAAGGGTGATTAGTCAGTCAGCTGAGGAACAAAGGCAGAAAGCAGATGAGTTTCATCTGGTGGGGGTGAGACTGCCTGCTTAACACAGGGCTTCCATCATGTCCCTGCCTGTCCACAAGACAGATCAGGCTACTCTCCTCCTGCCCACCCCCACCCCCCAACCTCCAAAGGCCCACTCGATGGTGCTGCCAGAGGATAATAAGATCCTCTCTGGGTTGATTGTCTTCTCCACAGAGCAGAGCTCAGGTTGATCTTCTGGAAGGTAGCTTAATCTGTTTTAAGATGAAAATGTTTTTTTCTCCTCTGTGATACACATTTTCAACACTGTAAGAAGCCCAAAGAGGTGAGAATCTAGGAGATCTCAGACCCAAAGAGAGACATGAAATTAAGCTCTTCAGAAAGGGATCTGATGTCAAAAAGACTTCTTCCCCATTTTGGGGGACCTCAGTGACAAGATTTTGCCAGACTGTCCAGAATCTTCCTTGGTACCATAGTACTGATCTTCGGGCTGTGGATTACGGGAGCAAAAACAATGAAAGACATAGAAAGGTGTCTTAGGCCATACAGGAGTTGAGAGCCCGAAGAGACAACTATACCAAGGCCTTGGGGAACCCTGAGGGACAATATTGATAAGAGTGTTGAATCTGGAGACAGAAGGATATGGATTTGTTACTTATTAGTTGTGTGACTAAGGCCCCTCTGAATCTCTATTTCCTCTTCCGTAAAATAGGGATTATCATACCCATAGTGCTTGCCTCATGGGATATTTGTGAAACTCCAATGAGAAATTGTATGGAAAGTGCTTTGTAAACTTTAAAGTATTCCATAAATGTCAGTTATATAGTCATCAGACTCCTTATGAGGGCCGAAATGTTGGGGCCTCCATCCCCTATTAGTTAATACGACCAGGAAATTTATCATAGGACAAGATAGTATATCCTAGTACGAGCAGAGACTGAAAAACAATCCTCTCTTTAAATCCCCTTTCCTCTGCTGGTTTTCTTTGTACCTGTAGTCCAGATTGATGGTTTGATCCTGCCAGGAGACACTGGTCCAGACAATGGAGGGGTATGACTGTTAGTATTAAAATTGCCAGAGGGATCAAAGATAGACAGACAGACAGAATGGCAAGCAGATGGATTATTCCCCTTTAAGAAAAAAGACTCCGTGTGTGTGTGTGTGTGTGTGTGTGTGTGTGTGTGTGTGTTTGTGTGTGTGTGTGTGTGTGTGTGTGTGTGTGTGTTTGTTGGGGGAAGGTGTTAAGGGCAAAAAAAGAGGAGGGTTGTCAGAGGAGAAGAGACAGAAGAAAGAGGAGAAAAGGGACCAACAAAGAGTACCACAATGAGAGGAGGGGGAGAGTTGGAATGAACAGAGAGTGAAGTAGAAAAGGGAAAAGGACAGACAGACAGCAGATGGGAAAGGAAAAAGGACGGACAGAGATCAAGGGAAGAGGGCCAGATGGTGTGAGGCAGACAAAGGGGCCCCAAGAAGATGGACAGGAGGGAAAGAGAGGGGATGGGGGTTGGGGACCGAATTAGGGGAGGGAGGGAGAAGGACAGACAGACCAAGAGTAAGTGGGGGTAAAGCAGGAGACGGACAGACAGATGGCAGGGACAAGAGGGTGCCCTGAGTTGCCTGCATTCTGCTGTGTTTACCAGCTAATTGAGTTAAATTATTGTCAGAGATGTAATTAAAGGGTAGAGAGAGCTCTCTGGCAGGCCTGAAACAGATGGAGGGGGCTTTAATTGGTAATTAAATTCTTCCCTGGCAGCTGAGGTAGGAACTTGTGTTTCAGCCTCACAAGGCCACGGGTGGCCTTCCCCCCACCCCCTGGCCCCTCTGAGGGGCTCTTTGGGGAGGGGGCTGGGACTCTGAGCACCAGCAACCTGGCAGGCAGGAAGGCCTGGAAACCAGAAGAGAATGCAAAGCCAGCCTTCTGCCCCCCTGCTGGGTCTGGCGCAACTCCCATTGGCTGCTCCAACCAAGCCCTCCACTCTGCCCCAGCTTGCTGCCCCCAAAAGGATTTGAGTCCCCCTCCCTCCCTTCTAGCTAGCCCCACTCAGCAGATTGCTAGGTGAATTCTTGACATGGCCCCTTTTGCTAAAGGTGGGGTCTCTGGGAAGGGCGATTAGGACTGAGACTACATCCTGGCTTGGGGAATGATACTTGCTCTCAGGGCCAGGCAGTCCCTTCTGCTGGCATAGTTCCCAAGAGCACCTGGGCAATTGCCCAGCCTCTGAGGATCTCGAACAGAGATCCTGTTCTGCCTGGCACATCAAAGAGCAATAGGCAATTCTGTTTCTTTCACCACTAGCCATATCGATAATTGGGAGCCAGGGAGGTGGCTTCTGTAGTCTCAGTGGGCAAGGTAACTAGGTTGGATACGGGCACTTAAGCTGTCAGGCCTCAGCTCCTAATCTCACTGTGAACCAGGTTTAACAGGGAAGGGTGAAGCTTGCTTTGGGGCCTTTCTCAAAAACTTACATAGCCTTAGGCTTGGAGAAAAAAAAAGAGATGATGATAGCATTGTTATAGTTTTAAGATTTGCAAAGCATTCTATATATGCACACTAACCCTGTGAGGTGGGTGTTATTACCCCGTTTTATAGATTTACAGGTAGGTTAAATGATTTTTTTCCCCAGGGTTACACAGTTGGTGAGTGTCTAAGGATGGATTTTAACCCAGGACTCTCTGACTCCAGGTCCAGTGCTCTATCTCCTGTCCCACCCAGCTGCCTCTGAAGAAAGTATACAGGAAAACAAACCAAAACACTGAAGAGAAATACAGATCAAAATAAAATTGTTGTGCAGTTCTTTTCAATCATGTCTCTTGCTTTCTAACCCCACTTGCGGTTTTCTTGGTAAAGACACTAGAGGGATTTGCCATTTCCTTTTCCAGTTTATTTCACAGATGAAGAAACTGAGGCAAACAGGGTTAAATGACTTACCCAGGTCACATAGCTAGTGAGACCAAATCTGAATTCAGGTTTTCCTGATTCTAGACCCAGCACTCTGTCCACCGTACCACTTAGCCGCCCCATAAAATGCAAAATATCTGCAAAGCAAAACCTACAGGAAGAGTGTTGTTGAATGGACCACTGTTAGCTTCAGTGCTGCAAATGTGGGCAGGGATACTGATATGGGAGCTGTGAGGTCTTTCTTGCAATGATTCATATTCCAGGTCCAGCTCTGGGCTCCACAGGACAAGATGGTCTCTAAGATCTTGAACAAATTCCAAGAAGAGCTACAGTTATGAAGGGAGAGATTTAGGGGGGAGAAAAAGATTTGTGGTTAAAGTTAAGAGAAGTGGGATAACTTAGGTTGGAGAAGGAAAAAGCAAGCGTCAAATTCATAATAGACATCAGCTCTCTGAAGGGATAGTCAATAAAGGATATTGCTAGATATGGCATTTTAACTCTAGGGATGCCAAAATGAGGGGAAAAAAAGTACTGATACTTTGTGAAGTAAGAGAGATTCAGGTTAGTCAAAGGGAAGACTGTCCTGATTAATAATCAAGAGACACTAATAATAGCTAACATTTATGTAACACTTACTATGGGCCAGGTGCGATGCTAAGAGATTTATAGTTATCTCATTTGATATTCACAAGAGTCTTTGTCTGTCAACTATCATTAGCCCTATTTTATAGATGAGGAAATTGAGGCAAAGTGACTTACCCAGCGTCAAACAGCTAATAAGCATTAGAGTCTGGATTTGAACTTAGGTCTTCCTGAAGCCAAGCCCAGCCCTCTGTCCCCTGTGCTAAGAGAAGATACAGAGCCTCCTCTTGAGGTTATACAAAAGTAGAAGGCTTCTTCTTTGAGATGGGACTGTTTTTAGCCAGTGAATAATTGAAATTTCAGGTAAATGGATTATAATCACAGGATGTAATAACAAAACAAGCAATGACTAAACCTGTGCCTTTGTTTATAAGCCATAAGATCTCAGATTTAGAAATGGGCAGGCAACTCATCTAGCCAACCTTCTCCTTTTACAGAGAGGAAAAATGGAGGCCAGAAAGACCCAAGATCCCACAGGTGGTGAGTGGGTAAGCGGGGCTGGGTTCTTTGACTCCAAACTCAGCTGTTCTACTTGACCAAGATGCTGAGGATGCTAAGGCCCAGGTATGTGGAATGATTTGCCAAAAACTGAACAGCAGCTTAGTGGAAGCCATGGGATCATGAGACCATGGATCTAGAATTGGAAAGGATCTGAAGCTTCTTAGTCTTTCACTTGTGAAGAAACTGAAGTCCAAAAAGCTCTAAAAAATGACAAGGGAGTTAGATGGTGAAGTGGATAAGCACTGACCCTGGAGTCAGAAGGACCTAAGTTCAAATCTGACACTTACTAGCTGTGTGACCCTGGCCAAGTCTCTTAACCCTGTTTGCCTCAGTTTCCTCCTCTGTCAAATGAGCTGGAGAGGGAAATGGCAAACTACTCCAATATCTCTGCCAAGAAACCCCAGAAAATGGAGCCATGAAAGATCAGACACAACTAAACAACAATAACATTTCACACTTAGGTGATTCTTTAAGGTTCTCCCACCCATCTTGTAACAAAGATTTAAAAAGAAAAAACCAACTAGCACATGAACTTTGTCTGATAGCATGCACAATATTTTATCATTCTATAGCCATTGTCCTCTACCTCTCCAGAGAAGGGAAGGTGGTATGTGTTTTCAGCTCTTTTGGTCTAAACTTGCTCATTATAATTAAATTTTGTTCTTTATGTTGTCATTGGTGTAGTCATGTGTACATTGTTCTCTTGGCTGAGACTACTCCACTTTTCATTAAATCATGTAAGTCTTGCCATGTTTCCCTGAATTCTTCACATTTAAATTCTCATGGTATAATTATATTCTATTACATTAATGTTCTACAATTTGTTTAGCCTTCCCCAATGAATAGGTACCTGCTTTGTTTCCAGTTCTTTGCTATGACACCTCAAAAAGTTCTGTGACTATTCTAGTATTTAAGGGGACTTGCTGTCTTTTTCCTACTTAGGTTCTATGACAGGCAACAGGATGCCAGAGAAGTGGCTAAAGACATTTTAGTCTCTTATAATAGTAGATTTACAAATTGATTCCTTCCTGTCCCCCAACAACCTGGTTCAGTTGGTACTATAGGTATTATCATCATTTGCGCTTTACAAATGAAACCGAGGTACGGATGGGGAAGGGCTTACCCAGTGTCATATAACTATGGATGTTAGAGCTAAGCGTTGACCACTGGTCTTCCGATTTTCACTTCATGAGTTCTTTCCCCCTTTTTCTGGTCTCCATTTCTCCCTACTCCTTCAGATGGCTCTGGAGGAGAAGTGAGGCTGGTGACCTGCACAGCCCTCCCTCACTCAAAACAAAGTCAAGTGCAAGTCATGTCATCATTTCTCCAATGGCATGGTCTTCTTTGGCAACGAAGGACGAACATACTCCTTAAAAAAATCTAAAAATATTCAGGTCTGGGAATATGATTTGAAACTGTATTAGCATATTCCCATTTGATGTAATGAAGGAACTGAGATATAAGAAGGGTATGGACTTGATCTTAAGCATCATCTTCTACATAAGCACAGTACTTCACCCTTTCTGGTCCCCTCATTGTGAGTTAGCATTTTCTTCCTCTAGAAATTATTTTGTCTTTATTCCCTTTACATGCTACACTTACTACATGAATATGAGTTCTTTGTAGGAAGAAGATTGTTTCAAAGCACAGTGTTTTGTATCTATTATGTATATAATAAGTGTTTGTCGATTTGATTTGAATTTAACTGATGTCATTGAATTGTTAATGAGATGAGTATCTCTTGCTGGTATAATCACTATCGTTCTGTTACATTGACCAAATATTTTTTGGTTGTCCCACTAGAGATGTCTGGGTTTTCCTTCTTTCTTCTTGGCTCATCATGAGCTCTGTGGACGTGGATGTCACATCACTCCCTCTGTTCATCCTAGCAATTGTGGTTGGGGTGGGTTTGGGAAGGGATGATGATGCTAATGTGTTTGAGAGTTAGAGAAATGAGTAAAGATTCTTTGACTAAATTAACTCCCTCCCTGTCCTGATCAGGGAGTTATCAGCATGGCAAAGCAGACCTCCTGGTCAGACTCCCCAAATAATATCATGGCAGACAGACAGGTTGCCTTGGAAAAACTTGGAGAAAGTCCAGGATAGGCAGGATTAAGTTCTAATGTTCTGCCCACCCCTTGTCAATTTGCTTCTCTGCTCCTCTCCTTGATGTGCAGTCCAAGGCTTTTCTTGTGTTAAAGTTCTTTCTTCTGCACTTCTTCTCTGCTTGTAGGCCAGCTTAACTTCAGTTTAACTAGAGAGCTTAAGCTGGAAAGACCTTACCTCTATAACCATCTATCTGGTGCAGGCTCACAGAGGGGGTTTGACTTGCTTAAGGTCACACAATGAGTTGAGGCCTAGCCTGGTCTAAAACACAGGCCTCCTGACAAAACAACCCAATGTGATAGTTATCCCACCACCTATCATGTCCTTTTCCTTGGGCTACAAGGGGCAAGCAAAAAAAGGGAAATGGGAATCAATGTATTTGGTGCTAGTTTGGAAGTGGAGAATGACTCCTAGCTGAGCAACATGAAGTCTGGTTTTTATTCATACCTTCCTAAAGCTTAACTGACCTTCACCGGCACTCTGATAGTGATCTATCTATCACCTGTGCTAAAGCGAAGCATAAACCACCCAGAAGCCTTTGCAAATTCATCTCTTGTGGTCTGAGGTCCATTGTTTCAGTTCTCTAAGCCTCAGTTTCCTATTCTGTTAAATAGGGAGTTGGACTCAGTGATCTCTCACTGAAGTTATAGCCATAGGCAGGGAAAAAGAGAAGGAACACCACTCCTCTGTCTTATTCCCCCACCCCTTCCTCTCACCATTATTACCAAGACTTCAAGACAGACATTTTAGCTGGTCTGTACTGAAAAAGTTTGCAAAATTCTTGCAGTAAATTTTCTTCTCCTTAGCCTTATTAGCGTCATGGAAAAAGGACATGCATAGCATACTTCTCTGTGGAGAGGGGTATGTTTTTGGCAAGCTAGATATCCTGTCTAGATAGCACCAGCCATCTTTTACCCCCTTTTCCCCAGTCCTATTCACATACACATACACACACACACTCACACCCACAGACACTCACACACACACACACACACACACACACACACACACACACGCCCTTCAGTAAAGTCTCTCATCTCCTTTTCTTATTCCCTTGAGAAGGTCATCTTTACTCTCCAAGGGATTTCTCACAATTAGCACTCATGCCTCTCGGTTCTATTCCTTCCCCTGCCTGCTCCCCAAGACAACCAACTGATCTGCCTCCTTAATGGTGGACTCTTTTGTCTCCCTGTCTGAGACCTGAGACCAGGCACTGAGGACTGCAATAAAACAACTTTTGTCTCCTGTCTGGGCCTTCCTGTTTCTCCCAACCCAGTTCTATGAGGATAGTGGACAAGGTGCCTCAAACCTGAAGTGGATCAGCGTCCACTTAGGCAAGGCAGATGACAGCTACTCTCCTATTTCCTAAGAATGTTTTCTGGCTATGTTTCTTCCCCACAAACAAAGGTCAGAGTGTCTGAGGGGAGGTGTATGTGTGGGGGCAGAGGGGAAAGAGGGAAGGAGGGTGTCCCCTCCTCTTCAGCCTCAGGTTATCACCCCAATCTGGGTTGGGGGTGGGAATGGTGACAAAGAGGATTCTGTGCTTCCTTGGCTGGCTCATCAGACTCACCCTCCCTGCCTTCCCCCGCCATGGAGGGAAAATGGGGCCCATGAACAACAGTCTGTTATCACTAGCCCAGCTCTGCGGAAGCCTGATAGAGCCCAGCCCTCCCCCACCAGATCTCATTAAGGGACTGATGCTCTCGCTTCCCAGCCGCCCCCCATCCATCTTGGGCCACGGGTGACAGGCTGGGCCCTGGGGCTGATGTCCAGCAGGTGACAGGGTTAATGGCAGGAGAGGGCAGAGGGCAGAGGGCAGTCAGCTCACAGCGGCTGGAGGGCAGGCTGAGGAGCCCTTGAATTACTGGCACCTGGATGAAGTAAGGGTGGGTTGATCCCAGGCCCATCCCCTAAGGAACAAGCTGGGTAGGGAATTTCCTTCCCTGGCAGCAGCAGCGATTACTGGAAGCAGATGGTAGGAGAAAAGGAGAATGGTGACCAGGGGAAGCAGTGAGCCTTAGTGGGTAGAGGGGCTAGAAGCAGAAAGAGTAAGCTGTTCCTAGGGATGGAGAGTGGGAGCAGCAGGATGGCTGAGGTGGGTAGGGTTGACCTAGGGTTGAGGTAGAGACATCATCTTATCTCTCTAGGCCTCTGTCTTCTCATCTGTAAAATGAGTGGGTTGAAGGAAGACGAGCTTTGTTGGTACTAAAGAAGCACCATGTCTTCATTCTTGAAGCCCCTGAGATCTTCAGCGACAGGCACACACTTTGTAGATGTGACTGATGCTAAATGAGACTTGGGGGATGAATGGACTGTGGGTGCAGCTAAGCTGCTTTAGGGCAGATGCAATCGCTTCGGTTTTGTTATCTTAATTGTTAATTTTTCAATTAACAAGCATTTATTTTCTCTTTTTCTTCTCTTCACCAATTTCTCACACTGGGAAAAAAAAGAAAAACAAAACTTTTGTAACAAATACAGAATCAAACAAAATAAATTTCCCGATTGTCTGTTCAAAGATAAGCATCTCATTCTGCAGTTTCCATCACTTCTTAGGGGTAGATGGGATACCATGTTAGCGGTTCTCTTGCATCTTAGCTGGTCATTGCAGCACTGATCAGAGTTCCTTAAGTCTTTCAAAGTTGTCTGTGTGGTTATTTTAGCAAAGATGCAAAGGAGGAAGAGGACACTGAAAAAAAGTGTTTGCTTAAGGCTCCCATCTCAGCATCCTTGGACCTTTCCCAGCCCTAGTACCTCTGGGCCTTCCCACCGTCTGACTCCCTCATCCTCCAGAATTCTCTCCCAGGCCCTGGTCTGCTCTCTCCTAGAAAGCTGCTCAATGTTGCTCTAGGGGCAACTGCCATACTCCCAATCCTCCCCACCCCTCCTTCTGGACTGTGCCCCCAGAAAGGAGGCCCCAGAAGGATACTGGCAGGTTCCCCTGGGCCTTTGAAGCCTTTGCTGAGGGAGGGGCTGCCCTGGGTTTCTGACCTGGGGGGGTTTGGCCCCTGTGGGAGGAGAGCCAGAGAACAAAGGGCGGTAGAAGACTTTGGCTCCAGCTTCCAGCTGGCAGTCTGGTTGGGAGGGGGCTGGGGGTGCCTGGGTGAGAGGCCCCTGATCCAAGACTGAACAAGCGGGAGCTTCTTTCTGAGAACAGGCAGTGGGTTGGAGCCACACTGGCCATATGAGCTGCAGGGGCCCTTGGGTTTGAGATGAAGGCTGGTTATTTTTGAGCACATGTCACCTTCTGGATCTAAGGCACTCTAGGTCCCCATACATTGGAAGAATCATCATGAAGGGGGCTGTAGGGAAGACCATGAGCAGAACAGAGCTTTGGGATCATCTATTTTGGTGCTGGTGAAGAAGCCAGGTAGCAGCTCCCCTCCCCTCTTCACAAAGCCTGGAGGGGTCTGGAGTGGGGCGGAGTGGTTCCCCCGGGTGGCTCCGATCACCTCCATTAGCTCCTCAATCTTGCGAGGATAATGCATTGCTGAGGCACTTCTGGGGGAGGAGGCTGGGCCCACAGGGGAGCCAAGAGCCAGGAAGGAGTGAGGCCTGAGCTGCATGAGAAGGAAGCTGAGACGTGCCACCCCTGTTCTGAACCCCAGCCCAGACAGGGACAGGGCATCTAATTCCCTACTGTGATCCACAACCCTTCCATCACCCTCTCCTTGACCATAGCTAAACTACTACTAAGTTCTTCCATGCTGGAATGCCCAACGACTTTCCCTTCCAGCAGCTCTGACCCTGACCAAAGAGTTGTCAGGATTGCCACCCAGCCCTGAGATCCTCTCCTCTATGTGTCCAGAGCAATCAGGCCAATCTTTCCCATTCCTCCATGGATGTCTCATTGGAGAGCCCCCTTGCCTTGGTGCCCCTGAGGAAGCTGGGAGTCCTAGAAAGAACAGAAAGAAACAGAACCCCAAAGGGAGGTATTCTGGGAGCTGAGCCCCCAAGGAACCTTCCTGGTCTTCCCTCCATCATCTCTCCACAGGTCATCTTCCCACACTAGGCTCAATGTTATTTCCCACTTTGTCTCCTCATATTCTAGGCGGTTGCCTGATTTTTTTCCCCAAATCTTCCATAGTGGAAAGAATGTTGGAATTCAGGTTAAAGGACCAGGGCTCTCAAATCCAAATATACCAACCTTCTTTCAATATAATGACCTTGGGCCAATCACTTTATTTCTCTGGGCTTCAGTTTCTTCATTTGTAAAACGAGAGAGTTGGACTATTTTTTCTGTGCTGAAAAGCATCTTTATTCACCTCATTTTTAACTCACACAGGAGAGGGCATAAGGCCTAAATTTTTGTAGGTTCATAAATGTAAAACCAGATAGGACCTTAGAAGTTCTTGAAGGACATTCTAAAGTCCTTTCCATCCCCAAATCTATGATCTCCTTTTAGAACAGTTAGGTGGCAAAGTAGATAGAGCACTGAGCCTGGAGTCAGAAAGTCCTGAATTCAAATCTGACCTCAGAGACGTACTACCTGTGTGATAGTCACCTAACCTCATTTGCCTCAGTTTGCTTATCTGTAAAATGAGCTGGAGAAGGAAATTGCAAACCACTCCAGTATAGAAATCCCCACGTGGGGTCACAAAGAATCAGATAACTGAAAAAAAATATCTCTCTTGAACACAATAGTTTCATCTCCTATGGGCTTCCTCTGCCCACCTATCCTCCCTTTCTCAGTTTGCCTGACCTCAAAATTCATCTCTCTTTCTTTACCTTCTATTGAGTCTTGATAATAGTAGTTTCCACCTCCATAGCACTTCATCTCCAAAGCATGTATCTATCGTATGTTATTTCACTTTGCTTCTCACAGTGTGAGAAGAGACAGTGCAAAGGCTACTCACATCCCTCCTGAAAAATAGATGAGTAAGATGAACCCAACTTGGTAACCTGATATGACCTGAGTCGGGGAGTATAAGACCCCCTAATGACCATGCATACATGCCTGAGAGACCATTTCATATTTCAGCTCAACTTCTCCATTTTCTCCCTCCCCAACTGGATCTTTATCCCCTACCCCTCAGACTGACAATGCCATTTTCTGTCTACTTAGGGCCACCCTCCCCCAGAACCAAGGGAGGCCTGTGACTCCTTTATCCTCTGACATGTGAGAGTCATTCCAAGGGGTCCAAGAGTCTGATTTTCTGTCCTGACTCTGTGATAATATTTGAGACAATGGTAACAGCAATCTGGATTAGAGACCTATATTTCACTACAGATCAAATGTAGGGGAGGTGCTGAGACAGTTATATTAATAACTGTGGCATTAAAAATAACCAAGTGACATTCTCATAAAATGAGATGGTTTGTGTGCATATATGTGGTGGTGGTGGAGGCTTGGTTTTGGGGGTAGCCAGCAGGATCATAGAACATAGCTGTGAATTTATTTCAGTTCATAAAATGGGTAAGTTAGAGGAGCTAATGGTGGGGGGGGGGGTGGAGGGGGGGAGAGAGAGAAACTTCTCCCACACTCTGATCTTTCCCCTGGCTTTGGTTTTCACCAGACATGTCACTCCTTTCTAGGCCTTTGAAGCCCCATTTCTGGATTTACTGTTTACAAGGATCGAAAGATCATTGACTAGGGAAAGCACCTCAAGCCTTCTACT
Organism: Potorous gilbertii; assembly: GCA_028658325.1. NCBI lineage: Eukaryota > Metazoa > Chordata > Mammalia > Diprotodontia > Potoroidae > Potorous > Potorous gilbertii. The sequence goes on from CM053770.1 coordinate 526,505,668, forward strand.
CCAGCCCTTTCATTTGACAGATGGGGATACTGAAGCCCGTGGAGATTAAGGGACTTGGCCAAGGCTATCCACGAAGGAAGTACTGAAGGCAGGATTTACACTCAGGTCTTTGGATTTTAGGGTCAGTTATCTTTCTTATGGCCAAAGGATCAGGGTAAAGTATATTTTTTAATTCATAGGTAAAAATGTTGAACTCTTTCCCTCTGGATCGTTTTGTACCTTGGTTAGTCTAGACTGGTGAAGTTCTGGACTGACCTCTGCAAGGCGGAGGGGATAACACATTGGCTCAGGGTTTGAATCCTACCTCTGACACCCAGGACCTATGTGATCTTGGGCAAATCACTTCACTTTCCTGAGTCTCAGTTTCCCCATCTGGGACTAGGTGGGTTCTGAGGTCCCTTTCAGCTCTCAATCTGTGATCCTACAAACCTTCTGTATCTCTCTTTCTTCATCTCTCAAATGAATGACTTGGCCTAGGTCCCTTCCAATTCGGGATCTATGATCCCACGATTTTCAGTCAACCCCACCCGCAGCCTCCCAGGATTTTAGGATAATACCCCTGGATTAGACCTGACTGGTTTGAATCTGGAGATCTAGATTCATAGAAGGGTAGTTTTTCCTGCCGACCAGACCTTGGTGGGGGCAATCCTCAGTCTCCCGGACACAAGAATAGCAAAAGAGGCCAAGGGAGTCTTTTAATTCAACATTAAAAGCCAGCAGTTCCCTCCCCCTCAGCCCCCTAGCTCCCTCCCTGCCACCTCGACAGCCTTCCAATCACAACAGAGACCCCCGAGGGGTCTTGACCCCTGCCCCCTGGGGAGGTCAGCAGGGGTGACCCTGCCTGTGTGCTTAGCGAGGGCCCCGTGAGAGAGGAACAGCTGCAGCCCCCGGAGGGGTGGAAGCGCACCCGGAAACGAGCTAGGGTCAGCAGAGGGCGAGGCCCAGGCTGGGACTGGCTTCGCAGGCCTTTTGTGAGCTGATGGGCAGGGGGGAGATTAGTTCCACAGTCAGCCCCTGTGTCTCCAGAGAAAGGGGCTATTATGGAGCAGCTAAAAATACAGCTCATTGCCCACATGCCCCCCTCTCCCAATTCCTTTTATCTCCATGGAGATGGGGGTGGCAGCCATGGGGGAGGGGAATGCTGCCCACCAGGGAGCACTAGGGCGAGAAAATAAGGGAGCAAAGGTGTGAGTGCAGAAGAATGAAAGACGGTAGGGAGAAGGGAGGGGGAGGTAGGTGAAATAGCTGTGTGAACAGAGAGGCGGCTGGATGCAGGACGGGTTTGGGATCAGAGGACTTGGGTTTAATCCTGTCCCTGCCAATCACTCACTACCAACGGCCAAGTCACTTCCACCCTCTGGGCCATGGTTTCCTTATCTGTAAAATGAGGAGACTGGGCCAGTAAATCAATAAACATTTATTAAGCACCTACTGTGGACCAGAGACTGCTCAAAGATAGTCAAAGAAAGTCAAAAGACAGCCCCTTCTCTTAAGCAGCTCACAATCCAATGGAGGTGACAATACACAAACAACTATGTACAGGATGAATGGGGATAATTTGCAAAGGAAGGTGCTGGAATTAAGCGGGAAAGCTTGGAAGAGGTAGGATTTAAACTGAGAAACCAGGAGACAGATAAGGCTGGAGAGGGTTCCAGGCATGGGGGAACAGTCAAAGAAAATGCCTGGGCCTGTCTCAGATATTTCTTACAGCTCTAAATCTAAGCTCTGAAGAGAAAAGATCCTTAACCGATGAGTATTTCAAGTCAGCCAACACTGCTCCTTCCCCCCAGTTCATATTTCCTCTCTGTCCATCTTGAAAGGTTGGATTATTAACTGCAGAAATCAGCAGCCCAGGCAAAGAGGGTCCCTGCAGTCTGTGACCTTTTCCTGTAGACTTTTAGGATGACCTGAAGGCAGGAGAGCAGGAGGTTTGCTGAGCATCAGCTCCTGGCCATCCCAAATTCCCAAAGTTATGGAAAGTGAAGTCAGTCTAACTACTAGAAGGAGGAAGAGGAGAGGAGTGGAAGGGAGAGGGGGAGAGAAGAGAGGAAAAGAGGGAAGAGGAGAGGAGAGAGACAGTGAGGGAATATGAGAACTATTGGGGGCAGCTAGGTGGTACAGTAGATAGAGCACAGACCCTAGAGTCAGCAGAACCTGAGCTCAAATCTGGTCTCAGATACTTAGCTCAGATACTGAGCAAGTCACTTAACCTCCATTGCTTAAAAAAAAAAAATACTACCTTGATTTTGAGGACCCAGTCTGGGTCTTCAATATGTTGTATAGAACGGGGAGCTTTTTTTTCTTTTTCTTTTTTAATGAGTATTGGGGTCAAAACCCCAAAGAAATAGAATTTGTTGGAGGGTTTGTGGCTGATCCTGAACTCCTGCTTATTTCTCAGTTTTTCCATCTATAAACTGGAAGAAAAATGCCACATTCTATCCTTTCTATCTATGGTTACCTTGTGACATTGGGCAACTTACCTAACCTTTCTGGGCCTCATTTTCCTCATCTACAAAATATGGGGGTTGGATTAGATGGCCCCAAAAGTCCCTTCCATCTCTATATCTGTGATGTTACCATCTTGATCATCCTAAGTGGGACTCTCTTTTGGAAAGGTTAATCACTGTTTTGTCTTTCTTTATATCCTTAGTGCTTAGGTCAGTGCCTGGCACAGAGTTAATTTTTAAAACAGATTTAATTTTTTAAAATTAAATTGACAAAAATTTTCTCTTCCCTCCCCCAATGAAAGAAAGAAAATTTTTGGTTATTTTAGGGGTGAAGTAGCAAATATGCATAGCCAAGTAAAACAAATCTCTACAAATCTACAACATGTCCAAAAAAGTCCATGTTGCAATCTGCACTTTGAGTCTAGCACCTCTCTGGTAGATGGTGGGTAGCATGTTTCATTATCAATCCTCTGGAATAGTGATTGACTGATCATTGTGTTGATCAGTTATTAGGGCTTTCAAAGTTGTTTGATTTACAACATTGTTGTTATTTTATAACTTGGCTCTGCTCATTTCACTCAGCATCAGTTCACATATGTCTTTCCAGTTTTCTCTGCTACCTGGTACATGGCAATCATTTAATGAATGCTTGTTGACTGACCTTGGTGACTACTAATTTGGTAAGGAGTGTCTTCTGATTTACCTAGAAAGCTCCTTGAACGTCACACCTGTTTCCTTCATTAGCCAGTGCTCAAAGTCTGTCCAACTTGGTGGGACCTGCCAAAGCTTTTGCTTCACTTGGTATAGACCTTGGAAACTGAGAGTCTCCTTCATGCCATAATGAAGCCTCAGAGAAGGACTGAATTGCAGTTTTATCTCTCTTGTTACACTTATAGTCTGCTTTGTATCATAGATTTGGTGTGTATGTCTTGTCTTCCACCTCGAGGATAGATACTGTTTCTCATTTACTACCTGTGTGATGTAGGACAAATCACTTTACCACTTTCAGCCCAAGTTTTCTCTTCTGTAAAATGAGGCAGTTAGACTAGATGCCCTCCAAAGTCCCTTCTAGCTCTAGTGTTTCTGAATGAATAAAAGTAAGAAAGAAAAGAAAGATAAAAAGGAGGAAAGGAAGGCATAAAAAGAGAGAAAGAGGGAAGGAGGTAAGAGAGAGAGAAGGAGATAAAAGAAAGAAGGAAAGAAAGAAAAGAAGGAAGGAAGGAAGAAAAGAGGAAAAGGAATTTATTAAAGGCTTACTTTGAGTAAAAGTACTGTTCTAAGTTCTGGCAAAGCAGATGGTAACACCATGAACATGTCAGAATAGTGTGGAGTAGTGTGAAGTACTTCCTGTGGAGTCAGGAAGCCTTGGATTCAAATATCTATGTGATCTTGGGTCAGTCACTTGACCTTTTCTTTTTTTTAAGACTCAATGTTCTCAAATGAAATGTGTGATAGAAGTAGCTACGTAAATGTCATCTATAAGTGTTATTATTTTGGGGTAACCTGGAGCAGCACACGACATAGTACCTTGCATATTGTAAGCGTTGCTTAATCAGATGTGCTGAATGTAACTAAACTAAAGAGACTTTTCTTTTTTTTAGCAGCGAGGGGCTTCCAGCCTGGAAGATTTATGATTTAGCAGTATTAGGGATTTAAATTAGAACCTCCTTATTCTGAACCCTGACTTCAGCTTATACCTTGGATCCCCCATCCTGGAAAATCTTAAATTTTATTCCTTATTTCTTGAAAACTCCTACTCATGTGTGTGAAGTAGGGTTAGGATTGGTCTTGAGCCATGTGGGGCAACTTGATAAGGGCTTGCTGGGGACACAGAGGGAGAAAAGAGACAGTAGAGACATAAAGGAATCCAGCAAGTGAGGGGAAAAGCTAAGGACTCTTACCCCATCTCCTCCTTTCCACCAAAGCATTGGACTTGGAGCCAGCAGAAACCAGAGTTCAAATTCTGCCTCTAACACTGGCTGTGTGACCATGGGAAAAAGCACAACTTCTCAGAGACTCAGTTTCTTCATCTATAAAATGGGTTTGTAATAACTACGTACCTCACAGGGTTGTTTTGCGGACTGAATAATATACTAAATGGTGTGTCAAGTGCTTTGTAAGCTTTAGAATGCTACAGAAACATCAGTTATTATGATGATTAAATGCCATTACCCACACCACGGTGGCACTGCCTGTGGAGAGTGTGAGAAAATTGCTGGGACCTGGGTTCGAATATCAGCTCTGCCACTTAAGTGACCAAGGGCAAGGTACTCTCTTCCAAAAAATGAGGTGGTTGGATGGGGTAACTCTAAGGTCTCTCAGATGTAAATCTGTGATACTAGGAGCAAAAAAACAACCAGAAATGGGCAGAAGCGCTAGGAAGAGAGAGGAGACTCAGCTCCTACCCTTGTTCTCTGTCCCTTCCCCCTCCTCAGAAGGAAGAGGTGAGAGGGAAGTCTGGAGGTCCAGTCAGAGCCTGGGGCTGTTAGGAAATATAGGTGCTCAGGAAGCTAGCTGTCTGTCCCTACTCAAAGCTGTGACTCCTGCCTAAATCCTGGTGTCCAGACTGTATTTATGACTGTTTTAAGAAGGAGTGACAGAGCCTTTTAATATCCCTGACAGCTTAGGATGTTTTAATAGATGATGGAGCTAGGCTGCAGGGAGAGGGGAGAAGGGAGCTGAGAAGCTTGGGGGAGCTGTCAGGCCTGGTTTCCATGACAGACCCTCTGATTGCCTGGATGACAAAATAAAATTCAGGGTCATGTCTCTTCTCTACCCCATCCCTTTGGCAGCCTGTCTATTACTACCACTTGTTATCTCCCACCTCTTAATCACCTGCATTTAGGTTCTCAGAGGATCTAGTTTTTATCCAAACCCCTGCCCTACCCCTCTAGCCCCTAAATCTAAATGTCCACCCATCCAGTCTGAGATTGGTGGGAACTTGGCACTCCCTCCCCTGACTGGTCGTCAGAGCTGCTATCCAGCCTTCTGTGGCAAGGCACACATCTCCTGGAAGGCTGGGGTTAGAGGTGGACTCAGTCAGGTCTTACAAGTTGCCCTCTCTCTTAAAGGAGGGGAGGATGTTGAGAAACAGAAACAAACGCATGGTATCCACTGTCTGTCCTTTGCAACAAGTGTGACTGATGGCAGAACTACACTTGGAGAAACAGTCTGGATTAGCCCAGCCTTCCCTCTTCCCTCCCTTCTTCCATCCTCAGGGACAGTTTAAGATCTGCTAGGGGAGGGGAGAGTTGTGATTTGTTCTCAGATGAAAGCTCAGAATCAATCCTTACATGTTTTCAATTTTAACAATTATCATCATTTATTTTTAGCTTTCATTTTTAAATTTAAAATTTTTAATTCATTAGAATGTTTTTGAGTTCCTTCCCTCCCATCCTTCCCCCATCTACTGAGAGGGCAAGCAATGTATCAATTGTACATGTGAACTTATGCAAAACATATTTCCACATTAGCCATGTTGAAAAAAGAAGAAAGCAAGAAAAATAAAGTTAAAAAATTATACTTCAATGTGCAGTCAGAATTTGTCAGGTTTGTCTCTAAAGGTAGACAGTGTTTTTTATCATGGGTCCTTTGGAATTATCTTGGATCACTGTATTGATGAGAGTGAGCTTTTCGTAGTTGATCATCATTCCATTATCACAGTTTTGCATGCTGTTTGAAAAAGGCTCAGATTAAGGCTTATTTTGTACCCACTACCACACTGTTCATACCATCACCAAGGCTGTTGGAGAGGTAAAGTCTGAGCAAGGATCTTACTAATGAGAAAAAGAGATAGCAAACCTAAAGGGCTTTGGATCCTGAGCTTTTCTCAGTAGCTACAAGAGACACCAGTGCCTCTGCCCAAGGTCCTGAAGGTTCAGATGGCCAAGGAAGGGTTAGAAGGATCCCTAGGCCTGTTCCCTAACCTAAGACATATCCCCAGGTCTTGACCCAGTCTCTGTTTGAGGGAGCGCCACAGCCCCGTATGACCCCTACCTCCACTGTAGCAGGTAAAGGAGGGCCTGGGGGCTGTGGCCCCCCGAAGGATGTAAGGAAGGTCTCTCTTCTTCCCTTAGCCCTGGGCCCTGCATTCGAGGCTCCTGCCAGGAGAGAGTTAAGGGCCCCCATTTAATTTGCCCGTTAATCACAGTTAAAAGAAGTAATGAGCGTCTCCCCAAAGCCTGGGTGTTTCTCTGCAGATTAAGCAGCAATTTGCATAGCCCCTTTATTCATCCTCACCTTCCCCTGTGGCGGCCGCTTGTCCTTTCAGACACAGCCAAGCGCAGCCGGCAGGAGAACGGTTTGACAAATGGCTTTGCCCTGTGCAGTTTGGGAAAGAGGGAAGGAGGGGGAGGCTGGGAGGGAGAGGGCAGCTCCCGACAGTAATGGATAGCCAGAGTGCTAAATAGTGCAGAACTTTTTTTTTTTTTAGAAACACAGAAGTTTAAATATTCAAACTAGTTTTCTTTAAGAGAGGGGGAGCAGTAGCTACCCTAGGAATGGGAGGGCATGGGCAAAACCTCAGGGAGCTGAAGCCCAGGGAGTGGGAGACCACATTCTGGGGCCAGGACTGCTTGCTCGCTTGCTGAAGTCCAGTGGGTAGTGCAAAAAGGGCTTAGTGCAGTGCCTGGCATATAGTAGGCACTCTATAAATGCTTCCTCCCTTCTCTTCCCCCTCCTATCTGCTTCTCTTGGTCCATTTGCCCAAGAAACAGATCCACAGGGTAGACTGCTTTCTTTCATCACCCATGATACAGAAATCCTTGTTCATTTTCTCCCAGTGAAGCAAAGTCCACAGATACTCCATTTTGCTGCTAACCATGATGATGATGATGATGATATCTAGCATTTGTGTAGCACTATAAGGTCTGCAAAGCTCTTTACATGTGTTCCCATGTTTGATGAGCAAGCTTGTGTCAGGTGAAGGTCTTCAAAAATGCAGCCCCTAAGACTGGGAAGACAGGTCTCTTCAGAACCAGGAGCAGATGGAGTCATCAGCCTGAACCAGAAGGAGCATAGAGGGACCAGATAGCTCTGCTCTGCCACTTTCTAATCATGTGACTTTGGGCAGGGAAGGCACTTCATCCATCTAGCTCTTGGGTTTCCTCCCATGTAAATTTAGGGAGTTGGATCAGATGATCCCTAAGGCCTCTCAGTTCTGAATCTAGGATCCTGTGTTAATGAAGGCTAATCTTACTCTAGCCATGTTAGGAAGAATGGAGACTGTTTGGTGCGACTCCCCACTGCATACCCAACCTCCTCTTTGGGAAATGTATCCATTAGTCACTCAACAAGTACTTATTAAAAGTTCATTATGTGCCAGGCACTGTTTGGTGCTGGAGATACAAACACAAGTCAAACAGTCCCTGTCTTCAAGGATCTTACAACATAAGGGGGAAGAGAGAAGGGGGAAGGGGAAAGGTGTATGTGGTGTTCAGGAGGACTAGCCCTTCTGGTATGAGGGCTTTCTGAGCCCTTTTCAGGGCTGCTCATCCACCTTTGGGGTCCACCTGATCCCCAGCTCTCTCATCTGTGGCTCTAAGAAGCTGTAACATATGCAGCAAACATACCCCAGTAAAACCATCTCAGGCTAAAGTATGTTGAGGATAATCGACCAGCCTCATCCATCAGTGAGTTAGGAGGATACCTACCCCAAGCATGTGAAGACTCCCTTTGGTGGAATGGGCGGATGAGAACCATTTGTTCCAATGGCTGTAAAGGAGACTGGAGCAGGAATGCTTAGAGTTTGGTCAGATATTGAAAATGCCAAGGCATCCTAACTGTCTTTTGTCCAGCCTTTGGACTTCAATGACTCAGAAAAAGAGAGACTTTGTGTAACTCTGCCATACTTAAATCCAATTCACCCTTGAGTCAAGACATCACCCCATAATGCCGTGGTCCTCTTTGAAAACAAAAGACCAACAACAAGCAGGTGGTGGGGTTAAGAGGCAAGAAATTACATATCTACTGATATATGGGCACATAAAAGGATATGGACTGGTCCTGGAATTCCTAGGTGAGGCAATTCCCTCCACCAATGCAGGTTGGCACCTTTTATGCAAAGGTCTCTTAGAATTGCTTAGAGCATTTAGAGCTTTAGATGAGTTACCCAGGATTATCCAGTCATTCTGTCTAGCAAGACTTGAACTCAGGTCTTCTTGGCTCTAAGACTCACTCTTTTATTATCTGTTATGGCAGATACAAAGATTTAATTCAGGAGACAGTTCCTTCAGGGGTTTTTTCCTGCTCTGTCTCCCTCATCCGCCCAATTGTTCAAGCCTTCCCCTCTAAGGTTATTATTCATCTACTCTGTGCATATCTTGTATGTGCCTTTTTATTTACAAATTATTTCTCCCTTTAGACTGTGAACCCCTTGAGTGCAATGACTGTTTTTGCCTTTTGTTGCACCCTGAGTACTCAGCTCAGAGCTTGGCACACAGAACTTAATAAGTGCTTGTTGACTGACCAGAAGGATTAGGGAAGACTGAAGATGGACCTTTCCTCAAAGAAAAGTCAGAATTCTAAGGTGTGTGTGTGTGTGTGTGGTGTTCCAGGTATGGGGCTCAGCCAATGCAAAGGCAGAGAGGCAGGAACTCCAGTACTATGCTTAAGCAGCAGCAAGGCAGCCAGTCTGATTAGACTAGGCCATTCCTGCTAATCCTGTGCTTGTGTACTGGCCCCTTTTTTTCTTCTCTCCACTATTTCACTTGGTGATCTCTTCAGCTACTATTGTCTCAATGCTGATGATTCTCAAATCTACTTATTCAGCCCTAACTTCTCTCCTGACCTCCGGCTATTTTATCTATAATTACCTGTTGACATCTCAAACTGAATGTCCTGCAGACATCTTAAACGTATGTCCAAAACTGAATTCCTCTTTTCCCTTACCCCAAGACCTCCCTTTTTCCTAATTTATTAAGTACTGTAGAGGGAACTACTATCCTTCCAATCACTCAGGCTGGAAACTTAGGTGCCATCTTTGGATCCTCGCTCTTACCCCCATAACCAATCTGTTGCCAAGGCCTATTGGTTTTACCTTTGTAATGTGTCTTGAATATGCCCTTCTCTCCTCTGACACTGCCACTCTGTTTGGTACAGGTCTATATACCTCATGCCTGGATTATCGCACTAGCCTGCTTCTTGGCCTCTTTGCCTCAGTCTCTCCCACTTCCATTCATCCTGCACTCACTCAGCTGCTAAAGTGATCTTAAAGCACACTGCCTTCCTCAATAAACTGATGGCAACCTGCCATTACCACAATCAAATAAAATCCTGTTTTCTATTCACGGCCCTCCCCCACATATCTTTCCAGTCTTCATCTTACATGCACGCATGCACACACTCATACACACACACAGATCCGATGACCAGTTTTCCTTGCTCTTCTCTCTAGACGTTCCATCTCCCAAGTCCAGACATTTTTGCATAAGGTCCCAATACCTGGAAGGTTCTACCTCCTGGCTTCTCTGACTTCCTTCGAGTTCCAGGCAAAATCCCATCCACTACAGGGAAGCCTTTCCTAATCCCTCTTAATTCCAAGTGCCTTCTCTTGGTTGAGATTTATTTTCAGCTTATCCTGACCTACAGCTTGTTTACACATAATTGTTCATAGGCTGACTCCTCCATTAGACCATGAAACCCTTGAGAACAAGGATTGTCTTTTGCCTTTCTTTGCATCCCCAGTAGTTAACAACATCTGCCACATAGTAGGTGCCTAATAAATATTTACTGACTGAAGGCATAAAGAGTGCTGATGTATAATAAGGTCAAAGAGGCCAGGTTCTGAAAGCCTTTAAAAGCCCAAAAGAGAAGTCCGTATTGGATTTTAAAAGTAGCAGGAAACTCCTTGAACAGGGGAATGATGTTGTCTGTGAGACATTGGAGAAGGCAGAGATTGCAGGTAGGGAAACAAATTAGGAAGCCTTTAAAATAGTCTAGCTAAGAAAGAGATGATGAGGCCTTGCATGGGGGTGGGGGGGGGTATAAGTGGATTGAAGAAGATACAAGAGATGAAGAAATGAAAATGACAAGATTTGGCAGTTGGTTAGAAATATGGGGTAAGAGTCACAAGTCAAGAGTAACACAAGTTGTGACTAGAAAAATGTGGTGACTCTCAGGAGAAACAGAGGAGTTGGAAGGGGGTGGGTTTGGGCTGGACATGCTGAGTTTGACATGTCTATGGTCTCTCCATTTTGAAAGGTTCAATAGGCAGTTAGTGATACTAGCCCAGAGCTCAGGAGAGAGACTAGGGCAGGGTACAGAGATCTGGGAGTCCTCAGCACAGAGATGATGATTAAACCCACATGAACTCATCAAGTCGAGATAAGAGAGTGTAGAGAGAATAGGCTCAGGCTGGAGCCTTGGAGGTTTCACCCCCAGATGAGGCTGTAACATAGATGATCTGGCAAAGCAAACAGAGGAAAGGTAAGACATAGAACCAAGAGAAAGCAAATAAAAATTTGCAAAACTACGAATAGATGTGACAGAACAGGTAGAGGGCCAATGGATTTTGACAATGTGATTTAAGTCAGAAAGACCTGGGTTTTGATTCTTGCATTTAATAGCTGGGAGACCCTGAGCTCATTTGCTCATCTGAAAAAAAAAAGGGGGGGGTGAGGGGAATGATAATAGAAACTACTTCATTGGACAATGACTGAATGTTTGTAAAGTATTCTACAAATCTTGTAGTGTGATATAAATATAAATTATGGAAGAGGTTGTAAAAGCACCAGCTGAGAAAAGAAACAGGACAAAATCAACACATTGCAGCATGGAGGACCCACTGCCTCTCCTCTGTTAATTGGGTCCCCGCTCCTGGAACCAGCTCTTTGCTGGAGCTGGGCAATCCTTTAGACACCTGCAGTAGAAGGAGCTTTTCCGTTGGAACAGTCTGGAGGATGGCCTCCACTCTGCTTTGGCAGTAGATACCCAATTACAGTGACAGTTTGGCTCCAGTTGTCACATTCAGCAACACCCTTATAAACACAGAGTGAAGCAAAAGTGGTTCGCAGTCAGGGCCCAGATAAGACAATAATCCTCTGTAGTGCTCTAATACAATCTGTAATATGGGTGTCCCCACCCCAAATCCAATTAAATCAGGGAAAATGGAGCAGGTAGAATATGATGCTACCAAACAGTACCAGACATGTAATTATTCAGTTGTCGGAGCCAGAAGAGTCCTTAACCATCATTTGGTCTAATTCTTTCATTTTGCAGATGGGGAAACTGAGAGCTAGAGAGGGAGGTGACTTGATCAAGGTCATCCTCAGGATCATAGATTTGTAAGGACCTAATCCAACTAGTTCATTTTACAGGAGATGAAGTATTTCCCATGGGTGACTTTGAAGACAGGAGATTTTGGAGATTTTCTATTACTGACTGAAAGCTCCTTGGAATGACTAAGAAACAGAAACGTTTGAATAAGATCTCAGTCTCTCCATCTGTCATAAGTCTAAGGGCCTGGCACATAGTAGGCATGTATGCTTGCTGATTTGATTGAACTAGATGAGCTCTTAAGTTCACATATAGCTCTAACAAGAGCTAATGGTCAATTGACAACTGCTACTGTAAAAAGGCAAGGAAAAAATACTTATAGCATGATATGAAGGTCATTTTCTTGGGCTTTTTTTTTTCTTAATGAGAAGGTAACCTTGCTGATGGCACAGCGGACAGAGCATCAGCCCTGGAGTCAGGAGGACCTGTGATCACATCTAGCCTCAGACACTTATTAGTTGTCACAAGTCACTTAACTGTGATTATCTCAGTTTCCTCATCTGTAAAATGGGCTAGAGAAGGAAATGGCAAATCACTCCAGTATCTTTGCCAAGAAAAACCCAAATTGCAGTCATGAAGCTTTAGTCAAATACCGCTGATCACCATGACTGATCTCTATAACCCCTAGTGTCTAGTAGGCAGTGGTGCTACAAGAGTTGAATGAATGAATGAAATGAAACCCAGGAAATCTCGATCCCAAGAACCCATTGTTCTGTCCTGCAGAGCATACCATCTCCCTTCCAAGACTAAAACTTGGAGCCTGGGCTGACACATGACAGGTGACTCTCTGAAGGAAGATGTGACACTAAGAGTATGGAAGAGGACCAAATCAGGAAGTGAGCCTGAAAAATACTGTGGCTCTCCTTTCACTATGTTTTTTATTTGGTTAGGAGAGTAGCAGGTATACCTAGGTGGTGGAGTACACAGAACACCTGACTTGGGAGTCAAGAAGCCTTGAGTTCAAATCGTGCCTTAGACATTTAATTCAGCCAGTTAACCTGTTTCCTTCTCTATGAAAGGGGGATAATCATACTTTCCTCTTAGGGTTGTGAAGATCACATGAGAAGATATAAAAGGTGTTCCCAAATAAAGTGTTAGGTTTTCTAAAGCTTAAAGCTGCACTAAGACTTCTGGGACACCATGTGTGTCAAGTTCTTTCTTTGTAGACCTTAAAGCACTCTATAAATGTCAGCTGTTGGAGGTAAGAGTGCTTTCTAATAAGGTAGAGGAAGAAAGGATGAGAAGGGAAATAGTGACAAATGCAGATGAAGCCAAAGGAGTCTGTATCACAGGTAGCTAATAGAGACCCAAAAGTTATCAGGGAATGATTTTCATTAGTCTACAGGTCTAAGGGCAACTAGGTGGCCCAGTGGGATATACTGCTGGGCCTGGAGTCAGGAAGACTTATGTTCTTGAGTTCCAATGTGACTTCAGACATTTATTAGTTGTGTGACCCTGGGCAAGTCACTTCATCCTGTTTGCCTTAGTTTCCTCATTTGTAAAATAAGCTGGAAAGGGAATTGGCAAACCACTCCAGTATCTTTGCCAAGGAAGCCCCAGAGGGGGTCACAATGAGTCAGACACAACTGAAACAACAGGCCAAAATGCTGCACAAAATAGGTACCTAAGAATAATCACAAGACTGCTGGTAAATTAGACATAAAACAAGAGACCCAGTTGAAGTCTCTAACCTCCCAAAAGGGAGCTGATAGAGCACCTAGAACAAACTGTAAGAGTTAGATGCCTGTTGTATCTTGATCCTCCTGATGGAATGAAGTCAGAGTCAAACTTTTAGAAGAATATCCCTGTCTCCTCACAGACCCGGCTACATCGACTTCTCAAAGAAGGAAAAGTGGCAAGGGCTAATGTTCTCAAGGGCAGAGGGAGAGGACTTGGGGCTCAGGTACACAAACAGTCCCTCTGGCCCAGGAGGGTACTTTCCTGTTGGCGGGCAGTGGAGGAGGTGTGATGGACTAAGGACAGCAGGAAGGGGGAGGAGGGTGCCGTGCCTCAGTGATGCGATGCCAGCAGCTGGCATCCAGAGAGCAGTCCAAATGGAGCCAGCAGCTGCAAGGGTGGGCCAGGCAGTAAGGATGGGCCTAGATGGCAGAGGCCTTCTCCCAGGGGAAAAGGGTTAGAACAGAGGAAAAGGAAGGTGGCAGGGACAAGCTTGAACTACAACCTCCCACACGGGCCTCACTCACTGCACAGAATGTTATTCACTTAGGCCCAACTCACTTTCAATGCATGTCTTCCATTTCAAGATCAGTTTTACCTCAACATTCAACACCAATTCTTTTTTTTCCAATGCTTAAGCCTCTCATTTCAGTCTCCATCTCCCCAAAAGAAGGTAACTAGGCAAGGATTGGGGGGAAAAGAGATGGTTTGACATTAATTGATAGGAATGGCTTCGAGCAGTTCATGCTGCCTTATCTCTCTCCTTTGGATAGTGTGTGTGTCCGCTGAAGTCCGCGGGGTCGGTGATTAATAGGGGCCATCACTCACTGTCCGGGTAGGCTGAAAGGCAGTGGGGAGGGGGCGGCCCTCCCCAGAACTGAGATAACAAGCAGCAGGAATAATGAGTGGTGTCACTCCACTTTTCATTTTGATGGAAAGTCATTACAGGAGTCAACGCCAGCGACAAAGAGCCATGAATCAACTGCTCTGCTATGAAATTAAAATCGAATTGCTGGCCACCCCCACCCCACCCCCCATCTCCTTCCTGGGGAGTAAGGGCGGAAGGTGGCTTTGGAGAGGGGTGCTCCAATGGGGCGGCTGCCCCATCCCATCATGAAGGAAACAAGTTTGTGTGAGAAGTGGAGAGGCAGCTCCTGAAGGTGATGGCTCCTGTCTCCACTGTTTGTCAGACCCTGCCTGCCATGGCCACATCTTCCCTCTGCCTAAAGGTGAGCTGTGATTAAGAGGAAAATACAACTTTGCTGGCTCCATCCAGCTCCTCTTTGGCTGCTGCTCTGGCATGGGGCAGGAAGGGCCTGGTTGTGGAGAGAGGGAAGGCCCCAGCTGGTCCTGATATCAGTGAAGCCTTCTCTTCCTTCACTGACCTATGTGCAGATGAGTGTCTGGGGACCTCCACATAGCACAATGGGAGCAGAAAAAAATCCTTAAACCTTCTCAAAGAAGCAGAGAGCAGCCCAGAGGGCTAGAGGAACATGGGTGATCATGGCCCCCCAAACTCTAGGACTAAAGAAACAACAATGTGTGAGAAACCCCAAGCAAGACACAAAACTTTTTAATTTTTTTTTAATTAAGCCTCACTAAACTGAAAGCAATGGTTACCTGCTAACCAGACCACAAAGCCAATCATGACAACTCACAAAGAGTAAAGTGCCAAAGGGCAAGTTCTCTAAACCTCCCCTTTAGACTAACAGTTTTTTTGAGATTTTCTTCCCATTTGTTGGCTCTTTCAGTTAGAGAGGCCTATGTCATTACCCTCTTGTCCAGCACACCTCCATCCCAAAGGTTGAGCAGGTGAGAAGACAGGAGACGTCACAGGAAGGTTCCCATCAGGTTCACAGGGCGGCCGTTGTACCTTTTGGAAATGTCTGCTTCAATCTGTGAGACAGCGACACTGAGTGAGGCTCGTGGGATGTCAGAGATGAGGAAGAACACAGGGCTCGGCACTCCCCACTCTGCCCTGGCAGTGGTCTCCATTTCTATTTCTTACCAGTTTCTGCAGTTCTTTTGTTTTCTCTGTCAGCAGGTCCAGTTTGGGCTCCAGAGACGCCTGCTCTAGAAGAGCCTCCTGCCCCTTCTGGGCCATCAGCTCTTTCTTCAGGGCCAGTAGATCAGACTGCTTCAGTTTCTGCCGGAGTAGATCGGTCACCCGATCCACATACCTAGATGGGAAGCCCAGACCAAATGTGGGATCTAATTACCAATCATGGGGCCCAGCCTCAGACTCGGAAACCCTTTCTCTCCAAGAAGTAAGCTACCTCACTCTGAGCATTGGGGAAACAGATTCTGCACATACAACTGGCAACTGGTATCCCAGCCCCAAGGCAATTTTAACCCTGAAAGCACAAGAAGATAGTACAGGAAATAAAAAACAGGGAGATGTATTAAGGAGCCAAGAAAAGAATAGGAAGACCCATATAGGCTTCAGAAATGCTGCTATGGATGAAGGACCCTAAGAGGAAGCTGTATACCATACCCTTAGCCAAGACATCAAATACTACAGGGGAAAGTCAGACCTTGGTGAGGCCAGGATCATAAACAGGTGTTGCATTCGAAGATTAGTGAGCTGGCCAATCAGATCCTGCAAAACGGACACCATGGCAACCACCTTCACTTTGGTCTGACCCTGCAGAATGGGTGGAGCCAGTTGGAACTGGCTCACTGATAGGATGTCCCCCTCTTCACTCATCTCCAATGCTCTCTGAGACAAGAAGATTTCTAACTGAGAAAAGAGAACAAAATGGGTCAGGACAGCTGTTTACAAAGTTCAGTTAAGTTTTGGAAAGTTGAGTGAATCTTTAAACCATTGGGGATCCTTTGGCTGATCCAAAATTCAGGCCTGAAAGTACTCCTTATTTGGTACCTGGGGAAAGGGGAGGGACTACCTGTTCTATGTGACTCTGGAAACTTGGCAACTATAACTGAAGCCAACTCTAGCCTCGTCTTTCTCCCCATAATCTGTCACCATTTGCCCCACTCAATCCTAAGTCTCTTACCCTCCCTTCCCTTCTGAGACAGTAAGAAATGACTGTCAGGTCAGGCAAGCAAAACTGAAGTGACTCAAAGGGTATAAAGCAGAAGAGGACATGTGGAGTAGAAGGTCCAAAGGGGCTGTGTATTAAAAACTCTGACAATCACTGAACTAAAGAAAGAAGCAAACTTGAAGAGTGTGGGCAGACTTTGTCTCACCACAGTGAAAGACAGAAGCATGGGGCTGAGCTCTGTGGGTGAAACGGCATCAAGGTTCTCAGGTAACCTCTCCTGGGGCAAAGGAACTGAGAGACATCAAATGCTACTCCATGAACTTCTGTGCTAAAAAACAGGGTTCCATAAAGCTCAAACTCTTTGGTCACACTTTTCCCACTGACTTATTAGGAGACAAACATAAAACTATACTAACGTTACCATACCACTGGTAGGGATGCCGGATAAATCTCCAAAAGTAGTACTTTATACACAAAAAAGTAAGAGCAAGGTCACATATTTTACAATTAATCTCTTGCCCAAGAATCCACTAGGCTCCTTTCCCCTAATTCTCGTTCTAGAACTCCTAGTACCTCCATGAGTTCATCCACAAACTGATTCCGGGTTTCAGGATATTCAAGTAGAGTCAGAGCATCTGGACCCCTTGCAACACCTTCTGGAGCTGTCAGAAGAAAAATAAGACACTAAAGTAGAACCTACAAGAGATCTGAATGCCAGGACAGGAAAGAAGGCCTTACAGACATGAAGCCCTGAATGCTCCTGGGCTTGGTAAGCAACCCTCCTCCCCTATCTCCTGAACTACAGCTTCTCTTAAATGGTCTCAGTCATAGTGGTCCTGAGACCAATGACCACCTAGCTGAGGGACGGGAGGACACAGAAACAGGTCTAAAAGGAATATACATTTTGGACACTGCAACAAAGCTTTGTCAACAGTTCTGAAGCCAGACCAAGTTTCATACCATAGTGTCCTCTAGTGGTAGGACCTTGTTACTACAGTATTTCTACTTCCATACCACATGATTCCCAGGAGTTGAACTTCACAACTCAGTGACTCCTGGAATTACTTGGCAAGATCAGTTTTCAAGAGGCCACATGGACACTTGGGTCCCAAAAGAGCCTTGAGAAAGAGAAAGCCAAGTGTGTCTAGGCATAATTTCAAGCCCCTGATCACGACCATCCCCTCTTCCCACAAGAAAAATGTAAGGGTAAGACCAAATATGTAACAAGTCTCAATCAGTGAAGTGTATTTTCTTTTGGGTCCTCAGCTCTTGACCCCACAGAAGCCTGCAAGCTCATTCTTTTAAACTGGACAGCAGGGAATGATGAAAATTTACCCTCAGTTCCCGCTTCTAGTACTGTTATCTGTATGGGATCAGCATCTCCATCTCCCCAATTTATTCCTTCATTACAAGCTTCCTGGAAACAGACCAAAAAAGTCACCTTAAGATGCAGGGTCAGGAAAAATTCTCCCACAGAATAAATGCTTTACACACCAGGAAAAAGAAGAAAAGAGCTAGGGTGGCCCAAATACCTGACTTCAATTATCTTGAGAAGTTCAACAATAGAGACTGAGTCAATAGCAGGACTCAACAACCTAGGGCACTTGAAGCCACCACTACCACCCATGCCACTGCTTTCACAAGTTACCTTCAGATCTCCTCTCTGCTGTAGGAGAAGGAGAGGGAGTTGTCTGTCCCAAGAAACTTAGTGCCAAAAATTGGCCAGTTGTGACTTAACAACATTGGGAAGACTCTCATTTGTTCTCCCCTATTCCAGCATTCCAACCCATAATTAGAACCACATGCCCCTCCCAGGCCTGTGCATTCAAACCTACCACAAACATGCTGGGATTCCCAGACAACAGAATTTAGAACTGACAATGTCACTTTTGACAAGTTGCTGTATCCTGGATTATACTATTTCCTGAAGACAAGGATATACCAAGTGGAGTATTTTTAAATGCTGGTGTCTTCCCTTATGATTTAGGAAGGTATCACAGACATCACCATGAGAAGGTGACTTCTTGAGCTTAAAAACTTAACCTTTGTTGACTAAAATAAATAAATAAATACCCAAAAAACCCCAAACTTAACCTTTGAATCAGGCTCCAGTGAGATTCCCCAGTCAATTTCATCTATCTCAGTGGAGATGTCATAGTTAATCCCTTCCGAAGCCGACTCTATTCCAAAATTGCCCCAGTCAATCTGGAAAATGGAATGGAAACACAAATGAAGTGAGAGAGTTGGGCCTGTTTTCCCATTCCTTATTACTGAGTTTCTTCTGAGACCTAACACAATGTCCACTATGATGCTCTGACCTCCAGATATAAAGAGGAGATGGCACAGTACAAGGTGGGGTGGCTGGGTCCAAAGATAAGTCTTCAGATTAGGTTCTTGACTAGGTTGCCACCCTCTTGTATAGCAGTTCAAGAGCCAGACCAGAAAACAACAGGGACAAGATGGCCTCTCTGGCCTGCCCTCCCAAGGTCTCACTCAAACTCTCCCCTATGTTCCTCTGAGGAAACTAAAAATGGGCTATGTGGACCAGGCTACTGGTATAAGCACAGAAGTAATGGATCCCTTCTGGGATGTGAACCAACACTTACCGCATCATCCGCTACCTGTTCCAGGGGCTCCTCCAGACATGGCCGCTCAACCACTGTGGGTTCTGTCCCTGTTCTCCACTCATATACGGTCGTGTTTCCCCGCTTCTGCACATGTCTCAGCATGGGCACCACCTGCTCGGTGGGGCTGCAATGCACAAGTCGTTACCTTCCCAGTGTCCAGTTGTGGTATCCCTATGGATTCCTGAACTATACTACCTATGGAACCACCTCTCCTTAGGGGTAAGGTCTATACAGTTTGTAATTGTTGTTTTCTTTGCTAAATATGGGTGGTTAGAAACAGAAAATCCAAGTGTTGTAGAAAAAGTAAGTTGAATAGAAGAGGTGATAGCCGGGGAGAATGAACAACTCCTCCCTCTGTTTTCTCAGATTTCCCTTTACTTTTCTTCATATTTCAACCAAATCAGGTTACCCACTACAGCTCCCTTATGTCCTGGGCTTTCCAACCTTTGTACCTTTACTTGCACAGTTCCTTACATGCCTGGAATAACCTTCCCTCATTCCCTTTGCCTTGATGAATTAACATTAGTCTTTTAAAATCCAGCTGAAATACTACCTTTCCCAAGAAGCTTTTCCTTATTTCCAAAGTTGGCAACAGTTTTTCCCTTGTTACCCAAAACACCCACAGCATTTTCCACATATTAATCTGTACCACAGTTTTCTAATCTGACCAAAGTCACAAATATGGCACATACTATATATATATGTCACAATCCTGAGAGCCATCACTATACTTTATCTAATATACCTATCTAAACTTTGCATCTCTCTCCCAGGGAAGTATGTTACTCTGTAAACAGTAAACACTTAATAAGCATTTGCTGAAATATGCTAAAGGAAAACAGACCCCTTATTTACCTCTCACACACAAATCCCACACAGGCCTGGTAGAGTTCAATAGCTTCCCATAGTGACTCAACTCTGGCCCCAATCTCAGTCAACAGACTCGGTAAATCCTTCACTAGTGCCAGCAGCTCCCGTCGGACATTGTCTCCCTACACAGAAAATAAGGCACATGACCTAATGCGAAAGTGGTGGGAAGCCACAACTTAACAGGAACCCCTGACTCCAGTGAGATGGGTCAGAGACAGCATGCAAAGAAGACTGGAGAGGAAATCTTTCTCAAATAGACCCTGGGACTAGTAGAGTTGGGCAATATGCCATCCAGTGTTCTCCTTCAACTCTGGCTAAAGAGAGAGGTAGAATGCCTCAGGTGACCTTCTCTCTGGCCTAGGAACGGTGGTCACAGCTCACTCACAGTGATGCCGTACTGTTTGCAGGAGTTATAGAAACGCTCCTTCATCTCCGCAGCTCCCAGTTGGCACTCCTCTTCCTTGCGGCTGTACTCCTGCTGCAATTGCTGGCACTTGGCAATCTGTTTCTTCAGGGAGGGTATCTCATAGTTAACATTCCGTACCAGGAGGCTGGAGATTTCCGCTGGCAGAGGGGGAAGGAGGCAAGAAAACCAGTTCAGAGATCAAACTAGAAGGTAAATTTCCTCCAGGATTCACCATGGAGTAAACAACCTCTAGATGTTCTAGACGTTACAGAACAGGAACGGGGGAACTGCCCATACTGCATTCCACAGAGATGCACCTTAGCAGCTGATGGGTCTTTACCCATTCAGACAACACACATACATGCACATACATACATACATATATACACATGTGCACACACACATAGCTAAGTTCTGTGGACATAAGCGGCATTTGCTGAGCATAAACTCACTCTCCCCCACTGATTCTGATCATTCTCAGAATACAATCAGATAATACAGATACAGAAACTCAGAGTTGACAGGGACCTGACTTCAGAGTTTAGCTAGTCTAGTGTTTACCTGAACAAGACTCCTTCTAAAACGACATTAAGTGACCATCCAGCCTTCAAAGCAACACTCCCCATTTTGAGATGGCTGTAATTGTTAGAATGTTTTCCCCTTACATGGAGCCAAAATCTGCCTCTCTACAACTTCCTCCCAATGCTCACAGGTCTAGCTTAGAAGCAGCCAGAACAAAATCTAATCCCTTCTTCCCATAACAGCCCTCCAGACTCTGTCATGTATCCCCTAAGCTTTTTCTCTCTAGGTCAAACATCTCAAATGCCTCCAACCAATCTTCATATGAAATGATCTCCAGGTCTCTCCCCAATGCTCTTCTGGTCATTCTCCACACTTTGAAGCCACTAATCCAGGGTAGAAGATAACAAACACCACCTAAACACTGCCTCTCTTATGAAGTCTAAGGCTGAATTAGCTTTAGCAGATTCCACACTTATGACTTATGTTCAGTGCACTAACCCCCAGAGCTTTCTCACATAGCCTGCCATCTAGCCATATTTTACTTCCTCTTGTACCTGGGAAGTTGATTTTGAAACCCAAGTAAAGACTTTATATTCATTCTTATACAATAAATTCCATTCAGCATCCTGGACTATCAAGAGCTTATTGGATCCTAATTACCACCTATGTGTTAACTTCTGTCTGTAGCTTTGGATCATCTGTAAATCTGATACTCACGCCATCTGTCTTTATCAAAAGTACTGATAAAAAACATTAAATAGCATAGGACTGAAGATAGATCATTAGACACCTCATTTCAAGTTGACAAGGAACAATTCTTTGGGTGCAGCCATTTGTTCTTTGTAATTCTGCAAAATTCACTTTTGATAGTTTTATGGTTCTGCCCATTTACATCACTGTCATCATTATGTATACTGTCTTCTTTTTGTGCTTCTCTGTATTCATCATTTCCTAGAGTTCAATAATATTCTATTTATTGTTTATCCAGACCTACCTAACTGTACTATCATCTTGTCCAAAACATAGTGCAAGACTATCAAATGTTTCATTAAAATCTAATTTAGCTATATCTGTAGCATTTCCCTACCAATACAGCAAACTCAGCAAAAATCCTATAAGGTTCCTTCTGCCTACCAAATACCCACAGCTCATGCTTTCAATGTAAAGCCCATGGAAATTCCTGGGAACATTTGGGAGTCTGCTTGCCTAACTGTATCCTGGGGCTGGGTTACCTTACCTAGGTAAGTGCTGTCCTTCTCGTACAAGGACACGATCTCCTGCCAATCCTGAAATAAGAAGGGAAACCTGTTTTATTTATTATTTAATGTAATGCCAAGCAAGTAATCCCCAAAGCAGCACATGTCTGAAATACAAACAAAGTGAAAAGGGAAGCCTCCACTGGCACTAACTATGCAGAGAGGAGTTTCAGGAAATGTTTCTAGGTAAATCGGAAAAGAGAAGGTGATACTAATCTTCAAAGAGTAGGGACTGACTAGACAAACTGTGGTACATAAATGCGATGGAATATTACTGAGTTATAAGAAATGATAAATATGATAAAGGCAGAGAAGCATGGAAATAAAACAATATACATAATATTGGCTACAATAATATAAATGGAAAGAACCATAAAACAATCAGAAGTAAATTTTGCAAAATTACAAAGAACAAGCACAGTTCCAAAAAAAGAGATATGAGAACATTACCCCTGTCTCATCCATTCAAAGAGCTGGGAGGTCCAATTGTGTGGCATGCTTGTGCATGTTTCCAGACATTTTAAATGTACTGATAAGTTTTGCTGACTTTTTTCCTTTAAAAATATTATTTGTTATATGAGATGGCTCTCTAGGAGGGAGGGAGGATGGAGAAATACTGGGGAAAATTTTGGTGATATTAAAAAAGATATCAAGAAAAATGTATTTTAAAAAAATCTTAAAAGAATCTTAGGATTTAAAGCTAGAAAGACATTAGAGATGATAGAGTCTTCAAGCCCACAAATCGCCAGAAAGAAACTAAGTGGTATTTATACAGCATATGAAGGTTTGCAAAGTGTTTTCGCACAGTTTATCTCATCTTACCCTCAAAAAGGAGCCCCACAAAGGAAATACTATAGGTACCTATATTTTACAGATGATGAAACTGTGGCTCAGAAAGGTCCAATGCCTTGCTCATGGTCATACAGTGTGGGAGATGGGATTCAAACCTAGCTCTTTCCTGGCTCCAATTCTAGGACATGTTTCACTAGATCACATTGTTTCCCTTAAGTTCAAACTCATTCGTTGGCATGTCTCCACCCCCTTGGTCCAGTCACCTTCATTCTCTGTGAAGAGTATCGGCCAAAAATATTTTTTGTGGAGGCCTCAGTGCCTTTGAGGAGGTCCACAATTCTCAGGCAATGGAAGTAGTGAATGTCTGAAAACCACAGAAGAACGAAGCAGATCAGTGCTTGTAAAGTCCGCTCCCCACCTACTCCTGTTCTTTATGATGGGAAACTGTTCACTCAATTCCTTACCAACAAAAGTGAAAAGCATATGTTTCCATTCTCTTGCCACTGCGGGGAAAACAGAATTCCACCCCCTCAAAAAGAAACTATTCTGAAATAGGCTGAATTATTAAGAGCACAGGAAACAGCTCAGCTGAAATATGTCAAACTTATTGCTCTGGTCAAAAGGAGACTCTAGAAACTCAATGCTTCCGGAATATACTGTTGGTGAAGCTGTAAAGTAGTCCTTGACCCAAAGGTGCTACTACTAGGCAAATATTCCAAGGAAATCAGTGATAAAAAGAAAAATGCTATTGATATAAAATATTTCTAGCAGCACTTTTCCTGTGTGTGGTAATAAAGAACTAGAAATAAAGCAGATGTCCATCAAAGAGAGAATGGAAAACAAATTTCAGTATGCAAATATAATAGCAGAATCAGGAAGACAATATATACAATGACCACAACAATATAAACTAAAAAGAACAAAAAAATCCCCCAATGCTTTAGCCCCAGAAAAGAGATGGAAATGCATCTCTAGCCTTTGCTTTTAGAAGTAAGCAACTACAGTATGATACTTTATTGTTGCTAGAATGGAGGTGGTTTTTTTAAAATTAGGGATGGCTGAGAGTAAGGGAGAGATAGATATATTGGGAAGTTAAGGTGATGTAAAAACAAACTATAATACCAACAAAACAACTAAGTGCTTGATCTACTCACAAGATCCAGAGAGCAGCTGTGCAATTTCCTCACTTTCTGGCATGTCCTGGATGGCTGCATTTATCTTCTCTCGGATTGTTAGCACCAGGTTCTGCCATTTCAGGTTGCAGTGTCTCCTGTCCACCAGCCAGTCTGCACCAGACACACTCAAATAACAGAATCTCCCAGCAATTACCCAAACCACATAAAGTAAACAAGGATCCCCAAGAAAGGACAGAAATCTGCTATATACTTTGGAGTGAGCAATAACTGGTCTGAGGGAGGAAGAACATGGAGGCTAAGAAGTGTTAATAGAGAAGCTAGTGGTAAAATGGGCCCTGAAAATTTGCTTTCCTATTCTGTATGATCTTTGTATGGTAACAAAGTTAATACAGAGATATAGGAAGAGCTCAAATTGGCAATGACAAGGAAGGAGGTATTATACAGCAGAACAAGCACTGGATTTGAAGAGAGAGGATACCTAGCTTTTCTACATCAAGGTTTACTTATATGACTTTAGGCATGTCATCTCCTCTGGGCCTGTTTCTTCATCTGTAAGATGACAGGGTTGGACTAGATCTCTAAAGGTCATTTTCAGCTCCAAATTCCTATTATCTGTGATCCTGAGCAGTATGGCACAGCCTTGAAGTCAGAAAGATCTGGGTTCAAGTCCTGTCTCTGACACTGGGGGTAAACCTGGAGGAACTTAGTTAGCTTTAGTCTATTTTACTAGGCTCATAGAACCAACTCAGAACTCCTGGCTTTCTAACTACTCTGTTCAAGCTAAACTCAATGACATCCATGATCACTCAGGGAGCATTAAAAGGATAACTAAGGGGCTTCAGAGGCCATCTAGCCTCACCCTGCCTGTCCTTTTACAGATGAGGAAACTGAGACCCCAGGAGGTTAACTAATTTGTCTGAGGCCACACAAATAGAAGGTTTGAAATCAGATTCTCCGAATCCAGAGACAAAGTAAAGTCAGTCTACAGATAAAATAACCCACAAAAGTGAACCTCTTCCCCCAAAGCAAGGTACAATGAGGAGAGCGGTGGTCTCTGAGTTCAGAGTTAGAATACCTGGCTCTGCCACTTCGGGCAAGTTACTCTTCCTCTCTTGGTTAAGTCCTCTGTAAAATGAGAATTAAATGATCTATGAAGTGTTTTCTATGATGCCAAGAATCATGAACTGTCTGAGATGAAAAATGACCTTAGAGGTTACCCTTACTGACAGAGGATGCTGAGGAATACAAGTGACTTGCCCTCTCCATGGTCACTTGGCCAGTGAGCAGCCAGATGTGGGACTGGACGGCCAGCCTGGAGGGCTCTGTGCACAACTGGGGCTACCAGGCACCAGAAAAGGAGGCAACTGGCGATCTGAGCCTGGGGAGGTGGTTTTAAAGAATACAGGTTCTACCCACTGACAGTCTCATCCTGGGACGGCAGCGTGGCTCCAATCCCAGGCCCCAGGCCCCAACCACAACCCCAGCCCCAGGCCCCAGCCCCGTCTGCACCCCGCCCCACCACCGCCTCGTACCAAGCAGTTTGCCGGTCTGGATGTCAATGGGCACGTGCTGGTGGTCCTGGCGGGAAACAAATAAAGAGAAGCAGCACGTGACTGAAGGGGCGGGGCTCGAGCTGGGAAAGGGACAGCGTTCACCAGGGCCCGATCACTCCCGCCCCGCTCCTAGCCTCTTTCACACGTCCAGCAACCATCACTTCAAGGATTTGGGGGGCGGGGGAGGGGAAGGGGTGATGAGGGAGGGCTGGAGCTCCACCGGGTCGGTTAATAGTTCTATTGGCCACCTGAGTGGAGACCGTGAAGGAGGGGTTAGAAAGGTGGGCCAAGGTAGCTATATTCGGGGCGCTGGCAACTGAAGAGTTTTTCGGGGATTATCCCTCCCACCCTCACCAGACCCTTTCTCCCCAAACCTGCATGTTTCTTCCCTTCCGCTTCCGGTACTTCTAGGAAGGGCGGGCCTCCCTCCACTTTAGTTCATACACAGGGTTGGTTGTTTACTAGGGTCGCTAAGACTCACGTGTCCCTCCTGAAAAGCCACGTCGTCGCCTCCCAACGACCAATCAGGACGGCCTAGGCGTATGTCCCTCCCCTCGCTCGGAGCCTAATGGCTTAAGAAGGAGGGGGGCGGGAGCAGAGGAGGGAGAGCCAATGGGAGTTCGTGGGGCAGCTTCGGTCGGACGGAGGGCGGGCAGATCCGGTCCGGGTTGAAGCTGTAGTTGGGGAGCGGCGCCAGCAGGGTGCGTGCGAGAGCCGCGGGCTGGGTGGCTTCCCTTCCGGCTTCCCACCAGGCTGGGCCGGCGGTGTGCTCTCAGTCCCTGACCTCAGATGTTCTCCCGGCCCGGTCCTGAGGCCTAAAGTAGCGCCCAGGCTGCCGCCGTTGGAGCCGTTTCCTGAGACCGGAGCTAGGCGGGCCGGCCCCCACCCTGGCGTTCTCTGCTGGCTCCTTCGGCAAACTGCATGAGGACGGATGGCTCATGGTGTCTGTCTGTCCGGCCGATGGCGGGGGTCGGCTGTGCGCCCTCCACGTGACAGCTGACTGCATTTATATGGAAGCGCGATTGAACCACGTGCCAGCCGATACTCACTCTCGTTACTTCTAGCAAGAGGGTGTCAGTGAACTTTCCTGTGTCGTTCCTCAGGCCCCAGACCTCCTGTGTTCTCTTCCCGTATCAAAGTTAAGGACTATGGAACCTCTTCTCCAACCTGCTGGCCTTCTGGGCACCCTGCAGTTTGCGAATGCCCTTCCTAACGTAACCCAAGCCCAGAGTCCATTCCAGTGGGAACTCTTCAGGTCTTCCTCATCATCACATCAGGGCGGTAATGCTTTACTCCTTCATTCACCCATTTTGATAATTTTTATGGAACATCTACCTACTAGGTAGATTCCTTGCAAAAATCCCTTTTTAAAGTGCATCTTCCCCTGTTAGCACCACCTGGCGTTTGGGCTGGTGACTGCCAGTTTGTGAAGGAGAAGTGAGAATCCACCAATATTTCAGAACCCATATCAGATATTATTACTTAATCTAATGACAGTGCCTAAATACATCTGGGAACGTCAAGGATGACACTCCGGAGGTACAAGAGGAGTTGTAGAGAGCAGGAAGTAACCTACACCATTTGTCCTTTTCCAGTGATCAGGAATACATTTCTGTGTCAGAGAATTAAGGTTTCAGCTGGATATAAGTAAAAACTCTTCATTAGAGCTGCCCCAAATGGACTGATGTATATTTATTGGTAATGAGTTTCCTAGTACTGTGGTTGGTTATTCAAGGCTGAACCGAATGCTGCCCTAGATGACCCCTTTCTGGGGAAGTTGTTGGGGGAATTTGCAGAGGCATAAGTTGATCCAGATAACCCTTGAGGTCTCTTCCAACTTACAATCATAGCAGCTGAAGAAAGTGATCTTAGAATACATCTAGTCCATCTCCATTTTAGGCATGGAATGGAAATGACTTCCTCAAAATCATGTAATACCATCAATGATAGAGCAGAGGCTAGAATGGTCTCCTAGCTCAGTGACAGCAGACATAGTAGCCACATTTGTAGAAAAAGGGTCTTAAAACTGAGGCCCAGAGAGAAATTACTTTAGTCAGACAGGTACTAAGCAGCAAAACTGAGATTTGAACCCAGGTCATCTGACTACAAACCTAGATTGCTACACCTGCTTGAGTAGAAGGCATGGGAATATGCTTGAATACTCCTAGTTCCTAATAGCATTCAGTTGGTTTCTTGTTCAAGTCACTTTTCTGTCATGTCTGACTCTGTGATCCTATTTGGGGTTTTCTTGGCAAAGATACTGGAGTGGTTTGTCATTTCCTTCTCTACCTCATTTTACAGATGAGGAGTCTGAGGCAAACAGGGTTAAGTGACTTGACCAGGGTCACTGAGGAAGATGAGCCTTCCTTACTCCAGGGCTGGAGCTCTATCCATTTCACCACTTAGCTGTCCCTAGTTGATTTAGTGACTAGGTAAATATCCTAAGGGAGTTGTAGATATTTTGTGAGGGGAAAGAAGAAACGAGAGCATGTGATTTGGGACCAGTACCTTATAACTTGCAGAAATACTAATGCTCAAAATATACTGACGCCACTACATACTAGGTCAATTCCCTCCTTTGTCTAAGGCACGGGGTATTTGCTGCCCATACCTAGCTCACCACTGGAAGTCAGGACTGTGACTAATGTTGATCAGCTATGATCTCACTCTGAAAAAATTCAAGTGATTTGCGGTATTTGTGTGACTTTGGCTAGGAACCAGCATCTCCCTGATCCTGCCTCAGTCAACCTGTCCCATGTATCCCCATCTCATACACCCTTGTCCATCTTAGATTCATCTGTTTTAAACTCACTCATTTTCTCCACCTTCTCCTGTTTCCCACAGTCACCTGGATGGTATCACTGGGCAGTCTGTCCTGCCAGCACTCCCCTCCCAAATCCCTTCTCCTTTGGGAAACCTCCACAGATCAAGAGAGAACAGTTCTACCAAAACCTATTGCCTCCTGGGCAAAGGAGCCCACAGTATTCCTTCTCATGTAATGTATGTAGGTAGGTAGTATAGTCCATGGAGTGTAGGACTTGGAGTCAGACCTGGATTCCTGCTTCAAACCTGGACTCAATGTGTGGCCCTAGACAAGTCACTTAACCTCTGACTTGGCCTTAGCTTTCTCATCTGTAAAATAGAAATAATAATAGTACCTACCTCCCAGGACTGTTGTGAGTATTAAATGAGATAATATGTAAAGCACTTTGCTAACCCCAAAGTGCTATATATAAGTTCTAGCTATTATATAGCAAAAGGAAAAAGGAAGAAGGAAGGAAGTTAGCATTTATTAAGCACCTACTGTGTGCCAGCCATAGTGCAAAGCTCTTTACGAATATTATCTCATGTGATCCTCACAACGATCCTGAGAGATAGGGGCTACTATTATCCCCATTTTACAGTTTTGGAAACTGAGGCAAAGAGTAGTTAAGTGATTTACCCAGAGTCACACCAAATGGAAATCCATCTAGTATGATGGGTGGTCAGTCTTCCTTGCTCCTGACAGCTCAAGGTCCCCAGTAGGACACACAAACTGCCCACAGGTTAGCGCTTGATCCCACCGTGTGACCAGCCCATCCTTTCCCAGCATATCACCTTAGGGCTCTAGGAAGACATAGGATGGTGGAGTCTGTATTGCTCTGATATAAGCCAAGGTCTCAAAGTGGGATACTCACCTCATCTTGGCTGAGAAGTTCATTCTTACTTTCCTTAAAGAGAAGTGTCAGGAGGTAGCGAGGGTAGAGAGGGAAGGTGGTAATAAGCTGTATTCTCCTTGGAAGAGAGTATCTGGAACCTATCCATCCAGCTCCTTCACTCTATCCAAAAACCACCCAAACCAGCTGTTTCCAGCTCCCCCCACTAATTAGAAGAGGTATAGCCCACCCCTCCACCTCAGCCCTGCTTCCTGCTATCCCACAATCCCACAAGCCCTAGTGCTTCACTTGGCTCTTTGCAAGATCCAAAGCTATGTAAGATGCTATGATCTCCAGTTTAGGCATTGACCTTCCCTAGAGTGGGCCTCAGTTTCCCCATCTGGTAGACCACCTAGAAGAGTGCAGGAAGGAAGCATGAGGTAGTAGAAAAAGCCTCAGGATTGAAATCATAAGGAGAACAATTGAAAGTGGTTCTATAGAGTGTCTGCTGGGTGGAGCCCGTTACTCTCAAAAGAGCAATTAATCCAATAGAAAAGTTGAGGAGACTCAAGTGCAAATGAATTTTTGCTTGTTGTGGGGCCCCAGGCAACGTTCCCCATCTCTCGGAGCTTTCCTCATGTCTAAGTTAGCAATCATAGACTTAGGGCTACAAGGGAACTCAAAGACCATCTCATACAACCCCCTCATTTTGCAGATGGGGAAACCAAGACCCAGGGACCCAAGATCATACAGGTAATAAACAGTCAGGATTCAAACTGAAGGCCTTGGACTCTTGCCGCTAGGCTGCACCACCATAATATCCAGCCTCCCTCTCAGGACTTTTTGAGGAAAGCACACTATAAACTGGTCAGCTGTAAAGCTGTAATAGGTAGTAATAAACATCAGTTCTAATGCTGCTGAAGTCGATGGTTTGGCCTTCACATGGACCAGTTAGTTTTGCTCTATTCTAGGCTGCCAATCCCATCCTCACTCTTGCCAGCCATTTCCCCACTGAATGCTACAGATCCCAAGGGATAATGGAAAGAGACAGTGGTCCAGTCCAACCATCCCCTTATCAGACAAGCTCAGCTTGCTGTGTCAGTCCTACTGATAGCAGGGGGTCAGATGTGTGTTCTCCCTCATTATAACTGATATTTGTATAGCATTTCAGGGTCCCCAAAACACTTTACACCCACCAACCAAACCATTGCTTCTGGAAAGCAGGTGATAATGGCCTTCTCTCTTTCCCTATTCACCATTCCTGTGTCTGCTCAGACTGGAACCCCCTTAGAATGTAAACTTCCTCAGGACAAGAATTGTTTCACTCTTGTATTTGTATCCAGTGCCTAGCACAATTCCTGATAATATTTAATATTTAAAATGGTCATAAAATATAATAACAAAAAGCACTCAAGAATCACTTTTTCATTTATTCATTCATAATCTCACTTGAATCCAATGATAACCCTGTGGTAGTGTGGGAATTATGGATAAAGGCCTAGCCTTGAAGCTAGGAAGACCTGCCTTTAAGTCCACCTCTAATAGGGTCAGCTAGATGGTACAGGAGAGAGAGCACCAGTGCAGGAGTCAGGAGAACCTGGGTTCAAATCTCACCTCAGACATTCGACACTCACTAGCTGTGTGACCTTGGGCAAGTCACTTAACCCCACTTGCCTCATCCTGGGTCATCTCCAGTCATCCTGATGAATATCTGGTCACTGGATTCAGATGGCTCTGGAGGAGAAGTGAGGCTGGTGACCTGCTCAGCCCTCTCTCACTCAAAACAAAGTCAAGTGCAAGTCATGTCATTATTTCTCTGTTGGCATGGTCTTCTTAGACAAACAAAGGACGAACACACACCTCTAACACAATCTGTCAGGGTAGCACTCCTTACCTCTCAGTGCTTTAAGCCACACTAGAAGTTGCAGAGAAAGTGTTGGCTTACATTGGTTGAGTTAGAGTTTTCTTACCTGAGAGTTCCCTATTCCAACAAAGTCACAGGCTCAGTCCCTGTTCCCAACTACTTTATGAGGTACATGTTATAGATATTACTGTCCTCTGCATTTTACAGATGTATTGAATCTGAGATAGGTTAAGTGACTTGCCCAGAGTCACATAGACACTAGGTGTCATACTCTTGTCCACTACAGTGTTAGCCTATAGCTGACTCCTATGTGGCTTCACCTATCCACATGATTTCAAAGGTTCCAATGCTAGGAGAGATCTGAAAGGTCATCTCTTCCAACTCCCTTATTTTACAAAGGAAACCTGAGGCTCTGGAGGAAAAGTGATATAGCTCAGGTCACATAGGAAGCAAACAGGAGAGTCAGGATTTGAAGCTGAACTTTTGACTCAAAATCCAACGTTCTTTCCACTATCCAGTGCTCCCTCTTCTTTCTTAAGTAATCTTCTAGGTGAAGAAATTGAAGTATTCTTTAGGAAAGGTCACTGTGCAAACTGAGGATCCTGGTTGTTGTTCAGCCATGTCCAACTCTCCATTACCCCATTTGGGGTTTTCTTGGCAAAGATACTGAAGTGATTTGGCATTTTCTTCTCCAGCTCATTTTACAAATAAAGAAACTGAGGCAAACAGGGTTAAGTGACTTGTCCAAGGTCATATAGCTTCTAAGTGTCTGAGGCCAGATTTGAACTCAGGAAAGCAAGTCTTCCTGACTCCAGGCCTGAAACTCTATCCACTATACCACCTAGTCACCTGAGAATCATGGTACATCAGAGCTAGATTGAACTTTAAGAAATATACAAGTAGTGGTGTGCTGGTAAATATTTAACAGTCAGTTATCTAGGGGGCAAAAGTACACACAGTATACTTTTTAACATTTTAACATTAGCATTTTCTCCATTGCTTTATTAAGTATAGAAATAAAGAAAACAATAAACCAAGCCTTGATTTGTTGTTTGCCAATTTCTGAGGTGTAAATGCTGACACTGAAAATTTAACAATCAGATCCAAGTGAAATACTTGGATCTGTGAGATGTTTAGGAACAGAAAGTGGTCAACTGCTGGTTCCTGATGTTGGGCTCAGTAGTTTTCAGATGGGGAAAGGAAGCTTGATGGACAGGTGTCAGAAGCTTTCTCCAACCTAGAGCAAGGCTTATCCCAATCCTCAGCCCCACACCTCCTCTAGACAATTTTCTGGATATTCTCTCCTCCTTAGATTGACATTTCTTTCTCCTGGAGCTATCTCCCCCTATCTGTCTGGGTCACTCTTCATGAGTGCTATGCAATGAACATACTTCAGGTCTCTGGACCAGACCATCTCCTCTTTCTCATCTCTCTTTGTGATTTCAACTCTCAGGGGTTCAACTATCATCTCTATATAGATGACACTCAATCTACATATTGAACTCTCTTGCACTCCAGACCCTCATGGCCTGCTGGACATCTCCACCTAGAAGTCCTTTAACCACTTAAATTCAGCATGTCCAAAATGGAAGTCATTATCTTTTCCCCAAAATTCAACCTTCCTTCTAACTTTCCTCTATCTAGTGAGGGCATAATCTTCTTCCTAAACACTCAGATTCACAACTCTGAAGTCACCTTTGACTCTTTCCTTTCCCTCACATCCCATATTCACTCAGTTTTCAAAGCCTATTGATCCTATATTTCCTTCCAATATTTCTCACATACCTCCCCATATCTTTACTCACACATCCACCACCCTAGTTCAGGCCCTCATCACTTCTTGCTTGGCCTATTACAATATCTTCTTAATTGGTGGCCCCAGCTCTAGTCTCTTCCTGATATCTAAGATATATAGGAAATTGATACAAATATATAAGGAAATATTAATCATTCCCTAATAGGTAAATAGTCAGGATATAGAGAGTTATCAAAAGAAAAATTGCTAATTATCAACAACTACATTAAAGAATGATCAAATAACTAAAAAGAAATGCAAATTAAAATAATTTTGAGGTTCCACCTTACACCCATTAGATTCAAAAGATGAAAATGGCAAATTTTGGAGAGATTATGGTAGGACAAGTTTCTGGACCAATATACTTTTTTATATTTTAATTTTATTTTGTATTTTCTTTCTCAATTCATGTAAACTAAAATTTTCGGTATTCAATTTTTAGAATTTTGAGTTCTAAATTCTTTCCGTCTCTCCTTCTTCTTTGCCCTCCTTGAGAAGGCAAGCATTTTGATATAGATTGTACATGTGCAGTCATGAAAAACGTTTCTATATTAGCCATGTTGCAAAAGAAAACAGATAGGGAGGGCAAGGCGGGGGAAGAAAGGAGAAAAAAAGAACAAAGTCAAAAAGTGCACAGCAGAGAATAAAACCTACAACAAAGTAAAGAAAGGATGGACAGTTCTGAACACAACGTGTAGCATTTACTCTATAGGTATTCTTGAAATGGAAATTTATTGCTTTATATTTTGAATCCTCTCATATTCTGCTGTGCATATGGCAATGCTTTTTTTCTTTTCTTATTTTGTACATAAGTTTAAAATTAAAAAAAAATTACAAAAAAAGGAAAAAAAGGAAAAGAAAACATAGACCAAAATGCCTCCAAGAATAATAAAAAAAATTAAAAATAGTACACTTCACTCTGCATTTACACTCCATCAGTTCTATCTCTGGAGGTGGAGAGCATTTTTCATCATAATGGGCTAATGCACTAATGTATTATTGGTGGACCTGAGAAAACTATTTGGAAATACTCTCAAAAAGTTATTACACTGTACATACTGTTTGACCCAGTCATATCACTGCTAGGCATATAGGCCAAGGAGGTCTGAGCCAGAGGGAAAAGTCCCACACTTAACAAAAAATATTTCTAAAGACACTTTTTTTTTTGTGATAGCAAAATAGGTGAAACAAAATGAGCGCTCTTTAATTGGTGAATGGCCATACAAATTGTTCCATATGAATATAATCAATTATTATTATGTCATAAAAATTAGGAATTTGAAGTACCAGAGAAACTTGGGATGACTTATGAAATGGTACAGAGTAAATAAGCAGAACCAGGAGAAAATTAGCACGATGAACACAATAGTATCAAGGAAAACCACTTTGAAGACTTGAGAACTCTGATCAACATAGTGACTAATTCTGACTTGGGAAGACTAATTGTGAAGTATGTCTCCTAGCTCTCAGCAGGGAGGTGAAGAGCCAAAGGGACAGAATAAGACTTGTTCAGATTCATGAAATGGGTCATTTTTTTTGCTTGATTATACTTTAAAAAAAAATAGAGGACTCTTTTTGAGGAGGGTTAGTTAATGGGAAATGACAAAGATAAAAGCCCCCCACAAATGAACATTATTAGAATGTAAAAAAATACAAAGAAAACAAAAATTAATTCAGAAAGGAATCCAGAAATAGAAATTTTGTTACAACTTTGAAAATTATATATATATACATATAATACATATATAAAATTATATATAAAAAAACAAATTTTATGTAATAAAAATTCACATTGTTTTTATATAGGGGGTGAATAGAGCACTGGATCTGGAGTCAGAAAAGCCTAAATCTAAATCCAGCCTCAGACACTTATGAACTATATGACCCTAGGAAAGTCACCTAACCTCCATTTGTATCAGTTTTCTTATCTATAAAGTGGGGATAATAGCCTAATAAACTACCTGCCCGGGTAATTGTGATGATTAAATGCAATATTTGTAAAGCACTTTGCAAACCCTAAAGCTCTATGTGAATGCTACTATTGTTATTAGTCTTTGTTGTATGTTTGAATGTTTGTTAATTATTACATTTAAAAGAAAAGAAAAAAAACCACTCTGTTTTATGAACATTTTATTTAATTGACTCTTCTTGGTATCAAAGTACTGAATTTCATGTTGATATACTGGATTTTCTGAAAGTAGGGCACACCTGTACCTATAGTCTCACACACCCACGAATACGCAGATCCATACGAACTCAGACATACAGGCGCCCACAGGCACCGGCACGTGTGCAGATATATGCACCCAGCCACCCACCAGTCGGCACTAAGCAGGCACACTCACCAAAGGCCTTATCTCCAGTTCCCTCCCTACTTGGCCCTTACAGAAATGATTCCACTGGAGGCTATGCATGGGCAGGGCCTTCCCTGAGAGCCTGGGAGCCACCTTGGGGAGAGATGGAAAGGGAAAACTGGCTCAAGTCCAGGAAGGTGGGCTGGGCCTTGGCTACCTAACATACCTGACCTTTACCTGACTGGTAGTCCTTCAAGGAAAGCTCTCTGAGTAGGAGGCAGCCTTGTGAGTCTCTACCCCTTGTAATTTTAATCTGCGCTGCCCTCTCTACTCCTTCCTATATTTAGGAATTGCAACCCTGGCTCTGCTACTTACCCAGGGGACTTTGGGGAGGTTCCTTCCCCTCTTTGGGACTTAGTTTCCTTAGCTATAAAATGAGGAAGCTAGATTGGATGATCTCTAAGTTCTCTTCCAGTTCTAGAACATATGATCCTCTAAAAATCAATCCCTGAATCAACAAGCATTTATTAAGTATATACTATGTACTAGGTTGCTCAGTGGATAGAGTGCTGGGCCTAGGGTCAGGAAGACCTGAGTTCAAAGCCTCCTACACTTACTAGCTAGGTGACCCTGGGCAAGTCACTTAACCTCTGTTTGCCTTAATCCACTAGAGAAGGAAATGGAGAACCACTCCAGTATCTTTGCCAAGAAAACTCCATGGACAGTATTGGCATACCATGGTCCTCAGGGGTCATGAAGAGTAGGATACAACTGAACAACAAATGTGCTAGATACTGTGCATTGTACTGGGAATACAAAGCAAGGCAACAACAGTTCCTACCCTCAGGGAAATCACAGTCTATTCAGACAGACATTATGTATGTATGAGATGTATATAGAGCAGATGGAAGATTATCTGACACTAGTAGCAGAGAGGATTGGAAAAGGCCTCCAGTAGAAGGAGGAATTTGAGCTGAATCTTAAAGGAAGCCAGGGAAACTGAGAGGCAAGGATGTGGGATGAGAGCAATCCAGGCATGGGGCAC
This sequence comes from Potorous gilbertii, assembly GCA_028658325.1. NCBI lineage: Eukaryota > Metazoa > Chordata > Mammalia > Diprotodontia > Potoroidae > Potorous > Potorous gilbertii. Next base: position 526,541,862 of record CM053770.1, read on the forward strand.
AGCCAAGGCAAAGACGTAGGGATGGTAATGAAGTGTTATGTGTGTGAAACAGCAAGCAGGACAGTGTAGCTGGATCATAGTGTGAATGGAAGGAAGTAAAGTGTAAGAAGACTGGAAAGGTAGGAGGGGGCCAAGTTAGGAAGGGCCACGCCAAACAAAGGAGCTTATATTTGATCCTGGAGGTAATAGGGAGCCCCTGGAGTTCATAGTTAAGGGTAGGGGAGTGAGGAGTGTGATGTGTGCGAAATATTTAGTTCTGTGCTTTAAGAAAATCACTTTGATAGCTGGATAAAATATGGGTTGGAGTGGGTTGACACTTGAAACAGAGAGAATAATTAGAAGACAATAGTGTAGGAAAGAGATAATTATGGCCTTTACTAGGCTGACTCTGTGAGCTAAAAGCACATATAACATATTGTGAAGGTAGAATTGTAACATTTCCACTAGGGGCTCCCTCACCCAACTCACATAGCTACTGGGTGGGTTGGATCCCCAGGGAAGGAGTTGTTACTTCTTCCAGGAGTATCCTCCTAAAAGCTAGTTCATAAGCCCCTACCAGTGGGCTTCCCTTCAATCATATTTAATGATTTGTCAGCTAATCCTATAACAAAGACATGTGTTCAAATGGCAAAAATAGGACAAGAGATAATGATTCTGATGAGGATGACCTTGGGTATGGGTCCCCACCAGTGAGTTAAAAACCCAATCAAATGGATTCCAGCCATAGGCAAGCTCTTTTTCAGAACTACTTTGGGATTCAAATGTTCCCTGATTTACTCAAGGTTACGTAATGAGGGAGACATGGAGGGTACCATCTATGATACCAGGTACTATGAGTCTGTCTAAGCTCAGATGAAAACTTCTATGGAACCCTTATTTGGAAAATACACAAAGATCCAAACAAGATCTCACTTAATATAGCTTTGTATAAATGTGTGTGCATTCATATATTCCAAAGTAAACACTATTGATTCCCTTATATTTCTGAGAGGGAAGGGTAGTTCTTGCAGTTACAAAAATGCTAAGAAGCAAAACTGCATCCTTATATACATAATAAAAAGTAATCTAGACCTGCAGAGATAGGCATGAAAGACAGCATTGAGGCAGGGCAAGTGTTATCTCTGGGAGACACTTTCATTTTGGGGTCTGTGATTTTGACTTGAGTGGAATTGACCTCAGAGTTATATGCTTAGGGTGGGTAATCGTAACATAAGAGCGCATTTATATAGTGCTTTAAAGTTTCTATGACTCTTTACAAATATTATCTCATTTGCTCCATACAACAACCCTGGGAAGTGGGTGCCATTTTCATCCCCATTTTTACAGATGAGGAAAGTGAGGCAAAGAAAGGTTAAGTGACTTGCCCAGGGTTAAGCAGGTACTAAGTACCAGAGGGAGGATTTGAACTCCGGTCTTCCTGGCTCCAAGGCATTCCTGGGATGAGTATGGTACAGACTTGCCTGACTGCCAGATCCCATAACTAACATGAATCTAAGGCATCACCTTGTAAATGAGCTCCTTAATTTTATCTTTCAAGTATATGTCTCATCATCATCATCACCATTATCTTCCACCAACATCACTGAGGGTCAGCATGGCATAGTGGTTAGAAAGTTGGTCCCAAAAGACATGAGTAAGAGGCAAGAAGACCTGACTTCCCGGCATATACCCCAAGGAGGGCATTGATAAAAAGAATGTTTTCACAGACATCAAAATACTTGTAGCAAAACTTTATTTGATAGTGGAAACAAAGTAGATGTCCATTGATGGGGAGTGGTTAAACAAATTGTGGTGCATGAATGCAATGTATATTCTGCTATGAACTGATGCAGAATGAAGTTTAAGTAGTCAAGAAAACAGTATACACAATGACCACAACAATAGAAATAATAGAATGTCCACCACAAATAAGTAAAAGTTAATGTAAAATTAGAAAAAACAAGTGTGGCTCCCCAAAAGATGTAAGAAGACACTTGTCTCTCCTTGAAGAGGTGGAGGGCCTATATGTATGACATATATTTCAATGTTCAGGGTTTAATTTTTGATGGATTGTTTTTGCTGATTGTTTTTTCTCTTCTCTTTTTCTTTAAATAATATTCCTTGTTATATGGGAGTGGGGGTGGGGAGAGAAATTTAGACAATGTAAAAACAAAACATATCAATAAAATATTATTTTAAAAAAAAAGACCTTGGTTCAAATTCTGCCTCCAAAATGTATTTACTAGTTGTATGGCTCTAGATAAGTTACTTAAGCCTCATACAGCTCTTTAAAACTACAAATTGAGTTGAATTAATTAGTAATCTTCATTGTTAGATAGCGTTTCCTAATTAGAAGCTCCTTATACTATTGAAACAAAATATAATAATAATTAGTTAATTATAATAATAAAGGTTGCTGGAGACTGAACTCCAAGGAATCAAATAAATGAAATAAGCATTCTCTTTTTCTATCTTAAGGCAAGTTGATCAGAGACCACAATATGGGCAAGTGTAGATAAGTCTCTCAAAGTCAATCAGTTTCCACCAAACCCTGCACTGACATAGAAGACATTCTCCAATTTCTGGGAGTTGCCAGTCTGATGGGAGTGCTACTTCATGATGGTCAAGTATGGTCAACAAGCATTTGTTAAACACTTACTGTGTTCCAGGGATCAAGAACACAAAGAAAGGCAAAAATAGTTCCTTCCTCAGAAAGCGTACATTCTGATGGGAGATAACACACCAACAACTATGTGTTATTGTTCAGTTGTATCTGACTCTTTGTGAGGCTGTATGGGGTTTTCTTGGCAAAGATATTGGAGCAGTTCACCCTTTCCATCTCTACTAGATTAGGCAAACAGAGGTTAAGTGACTTTCCCAAGGTCACACAGCTAGTGAGAGTTTGAGGCCAGATTTGTACAACAATGTACACACAAGATATATATGTATATATGTGCATATAAACATACATATGTATATATAATGTATATGTATGTGTACATACATATACATACACACACATATAGCCTATTGGAGGTAATCTCAGAAGGAAGGCAGTAGGAGTAAGCCAGACCAGGAAAGGCTTCTTGTAAAAGGTAGGGTTTGAGCTGAGTCTTGAAAGAAGCCAGGGAAAATAGGAGGCACAGTGAGGAGGGAGAGCATTTGGGGCACTGGGGAACAATCAGTGGAAAGGCACAGCCAGGATATGGAGGGGAACATCATTGAAGCCACTATCACTGCATTGTAGACTATATAGAGAAAAGGAAACTATAAGAATGGAAAGGTAGGAAGGGGTTAGTCATAAAGGGCTTTAAGAAACAAAAGAAGGTTTTATATTTGATGTTGGAGGTAATAGAGAGCTACTAAGATTTATTGAGTAGAGAAATGACATGGTCAGGCCCGTGCTTTAGGAAAATCACTTTGGTAGCAGAGTGGACAATGGACAGGAAGGGAGAGAGGCTTGAGACTGGGGGAAGACTATTGTAAATGTTCAGCCGCATGGCTCAGTGGATTAGAGTGCTGGACCTGAAGTCAGGAAGACTCCTCTTCCTGAGTTCAAATCTGGCCTCAGACATTTACTGGCTGTGTGACCCCGGGCAAGTCACTTCACCCTGTCTACCTCAGTTTTCTCACCTGCAAAATGAGCTGGAGAAGGAAATGGCAAATCACTCCAGTATCCTTCCTAAGAAAATCCCCGAAAAAGGCTCATAAAGAGTTAGAGACAACTGAACAACAACATCCTGTATAGAGTTTGTGTTTAGATGTTTGCACATTGTTTCCTCTATTAGACTGTGAGTGACCTGAGCACAGGGAATGTCTTTTGCCTTTGTTTGTATTCTCAGCCCTTAGCACAATACCTGGCACATAGCAGGCACCTAATAAATACTTGTTAACTGACTGATGTGGATAATTTGAGAAGCCCCTGAGCTTGAGGAAGGCACTGAATGAAACTGTGAGGATTACTGCTGCTATTGTAACTTTCCAAGGCTAATGAGAAACTTTAAAAAAAAACGCATATAAGTTATTTTATTTTTTCCCCAATTACATATTAAGAAAAAGTTTTAGCATTCATTTTTATAAGATTTTGAGTTCCAAATTTTTCTCCCTCCCCTCCCCTCTTCTGAGAATGGTGGGCATTTTGATATAGTTTATACATGTGTAAAACTTATTTCCATTTAGTCAATTGTGGAAGAAGAAACAGATCAAAAGGAATAAAACCATGAGAAAGAATAAGTAAGTGGAAAAAATATACCTTGATCTACATTCTGTTCTTTATTTCTTTCCTGAGAACTTTGTACTTGTCTTAGATTACTGTATTGCTGAAAAGAGCTGAGTCATTCATAGTTGATCATCGCATAACGCTGCTGATACTATGCAAAACGTTTTTCTGTTTCTGTTCATTTCGCTTTGTATCACTTGGTAAAAGTCTTTTCATGTTTTTCTGAAATCTGCCTGTTCATAATTTCTTATTCCATTACATTCACATATCATAGCTTATTCGGCCATTCCCCAATGGATGGGCATTCCCTCAATTTCTAATATTTTGCCATCATGAGAAGAGCTACTATAAATATTTTTGTGCATTCCTTTCCCTTTTTTAATGATCTTGGAATACGGACCTAGCTGCTTAGAAACTTAAACCAATGTCACTCATCTATAGAACACTTCATAGTTTTAAAAAATGCTTTCTTTTTTTTTTTTAGTGTTTTGATTTTCACAACAACTCTAATAAAGATAGGTTGGGCCCATTTTATTATCCTCTGGTTCAAATTCCAGCTGTTATTTGCTAACTTCAACAAGTCATGAGATAGCTCTAGGCCTTAGTCTATAAAATAGGAATCTTAATCCCTTCCTGTCTTGCCTGCTTCACAAAGTGGTAAGGATAAAACAGATAAGGCATATAGAGGTTGCGTGACAGATTTGTAAGTTATCATAAAGGGACATTGCTTTAAATTTGGTTTTGTCATCTTGCCATACCAGGCTAGAAGAGCCTACCTCAAGACTTTCTCACTCCCATTCTGGTGTCCACAGTCACACTCTGATACGGATTCTGGAGTGGAACTGGACTTAGCAAGCTATGTACATAGGGTCAACAGTTACCTCTCTGGGATAAGTACAGTACAAACCTGCCAGAATTCCATCATTCTAAGTTAGTAGCTTGCAAAAGACTTCCTCAATTTTATCTTCCCAGAAATATGAATCACCATCATCATCATCATCTTCATCATCATCATCATCTTCATCATCATCATCCTCATCAACAGCAGCAGTAGCATTCCCCTACCAGCATCACTGAGGGGCTTCAAGGCATAGTGATAGAAAGCTGGCCCTAGAGACAAGAAGACCTTAGTTCAAGTTCTGCCACTGATACATATCACCTAACCTCTCAATGCTCTAGGCAACTTTCTTACCTTATATGCTATAATTCAGCATTTGTATGTAATATATTCAGCATATGCTTTGGTAGATGGAGATTCCCTATTGGATTTCCCTATACCGTAGAAAGCCATTATGTTACCCTTACCTGTTTAATAAGGAATAGTAAATCTCTTTAAAGTCCTTTCCAAGGCTAAGATTCTGTTTCTGGGTATTCCTTCCCCACAAACTGATCTGTCCCTACTCCTAAATCCTTGCAAATCTCAACTAATTTCCAGAGAATTCCAATTAGAGGTCATTTGACCTTCCTTCAAAAAAAAAGTCAAACAATGTAGCCTCAGACAGAACAGTACCCAAATTTTCTGAGCTGTTCTTTTCAACTCTGTCCTTAGGCCTATTTGAGATGGAGTCAACTGGTCACTCTGGCCTGAGCTCATTTGCCCATCTCATAATCTCAGGTTCATTTAAGACAGTCAGAAATCTTTACCCTTGTTACCAATACAATTGATTAAATATCCATTTCTCCTCCTTCCACCCCAATGGGAAGGGAATAAAAACAACCAACACATGCAATTAAAACCTTTCTCATTGCCTCAAAAATAGAATAAAATGCTGCCCTGAAAATACACAAAGAAGACCCTCCCCTTTACCATTAGTGACTTGTGTTATTTGACCATGTCCAATTCTTTGTGACCCCATTTGGGGTTTTCTTGGCAGATACCTTCTCCAGCTCATTTTACAGATGAGGAAACTGAGGCAAACACAGTTAAATGACTTGTCCAGGGTCACACAGTCATGTCTGAGGCCAGATTTGAACTCAGATCTTCTACACTGTAGGTCAAATACTCTATCCACTATGTCATCTAGCTTTTCATCTATCCAGGATACACTGGAGATAATCAAAAGAGGGAAGGAAGTTTTAAAATGTTCTTTTTTTCCCTTTAATTAATTAATTAATTTTTAGTTTTTAACATTCATTTCCACAAGATTTTTAAGTTCTAAATTTTCTCCCCATCTCTCCCTTCCCCACCTGAAAACACAATGCATTCTGATTACCTCTTCCCCCAATCTGCTCTCCCTTCTATCATACCCCTCCCTTCCCTTATCTCCATCTTCTCTCTTTTCTTGTAGGGCAAAATAGATTTCTGTATCTCATTACCTCTATTTCTTATTCTTCAGTTGCATCCGAAAACAATTCTCAACATTTATTCCTTAAACTTTGAGTTCCAACTTCTCTCCATTCCTTCCTCCCCACTCATCCCCACTGAGAAGGCAAGCAATTCAATATAGGCTATATATGTGCAGTTTTGCTAAAGACTTCCATAATAGTCATGTTGTGTAAGAGTAACTATATTTCCCTCCATCCTATCTTGCCCCTTATTTATTCTATTTTCTCTTTCGACCTCGTCCCTCCCTGAAAGTGATTACTTCTTATTACTCCCTCCTCCCATTTGCCTGCCCTTCTATTATCCCTCCACCCCACTTATCCCCTTCTCCCCTACTTTTCTATAGGGTAAGATAGATTTTCATGTCAAATTATGTGTGCATATTATTCCCTCCTTAAGCCTAACGTAATGAGAGTAAGCTTCACTTTTTTCCCTCTCACCTCCTCTCTTTTTCCCTCCATTAAAAAAACTTTTTCTTGACTCTTTTATGAGATAATTTGCCCCATTCTATTTCTCCCTTTCTCCTCCCAATATATTCCTTTCTCACACCTTAATTTTATTTCTTTAGATATCATCCCTTCCTATTCAACTCACCCTTTGCCCTCTGTCTCTCTGTCTCTCTCCCCATACACACACACACACACACACACACACACACACACACACACATATTTGGTTAGTTGGAGGGATTTTATCTATATATATCTATATCTATATATCTATATCCATCCATCTATCTATCTATGTAAAATCCCTCCAACTACCCAAGTACTGAGAAAAGTTTCAAGAGTTACAAATATTATCTTTCCATGTAGGAGTGTAAACAATACGTCCCTTATGATTTCTCTTTCCTGTTTACCTTTTCATGCTTCTCTTGATTCTTTTGTTTGAAAGTCAAATTTTCTATTCAGCTCTGATCTTTTCATCAAGAGTGTTTGAAAGTCCTCTATTTCATTGAATGACCACTTTTTCCCCTCAGTTTTGCTGGGTAGGTAATTCTTGGTTTTAATCCCAGTTTCTTTGATTTCTGGAATATCATATTCCAAGCCCTGCGATCCCTTACTGCTAGATCTTGTGTTATCCTGATTGTATTTCCACAGTACTCAAATTGTTTTTTCCTGGCTGCTTGCAATATTTTCTCCTTGACCTGGTAACTCTGAAATTTGACTACAATATTCCTAGGAGTTTTTCTTTTGAGATCTCTCTCAGGAAGTGACCAGTGGATGCTTTCAATATTTATTTTACCCTCTGGTTCTAGAACATCAGGGTAGTTTTCCTTGATAATTTCATGAAAGATGATGTCTAGGCTCTTTCTTTGATCATGGCTTTCAGGTGGTCCCATAATTTTAAAATTGTCTCTCCTGGATCTATTTTCCAGGTCAGTTGTTTTTCCAATGAGATATTTCACACCGTCTTGTATTTTTTCATTCTTTTGGTTTTGTTTTGTAATTTCTTGGCTTTTCAAAAAAGCATTAGCTTCCATCTGCTCCATTCTAATTTTTAAAGAACTATTTTCTTTAGTGAGCTTTTGAACCTCTTTTTCCATTTGGCTAATTCTGCTTTCTCCTCATTGGCTTTTTAGGCCTCCTTTGCCATTTGAGTTAATCTATTTTTAAAGGTATTATTTTCTTCAGCATTTTTTTGGGGTCTCCTTTAGCAAGCTGTTGACTCACTTTTCATAATTTTCTTCCTGCTCTCATTCCTCTTCCCAATTTTTCCTCCACCTTTCTTATTTGATTTTCAAAATCCTTTTTGCGCTCTTTCATGGCCTGAGACCATTGCATATTTATTTTGGAGGTTTTGGATGCAGAAGTCTTGCCTTTTACGTCTTCCTCTGATGGCAAGCATTGTTCTTCCTCATCTGAAAGGATGGAAGAAAATATTTGTTCACCAAAAAAGTAATCTTCTATAGTCTTATTTTTTTTCTCTTTTTTGAGCGTTTTCCCAGTCAGTTACTTGACTTTTGAGTCCTTTGTCAAAAGGATGGTATACTGGGCCCTGTAAGTTCTCAGTTCCTCCAAGGTGGCACAATCAAGGGAGAGGAGTTTACTCCTCTCCTGACCTGAGCTCTGGTCTGGGAGGTACCAAAGCTTTTCTGCCCAGAATCTGCAAGTAGAATTCATTTTCCAGAGCCTCTACTAGCTCCACCATGCCAGCACTCTTCCTCACCCCAGGACCACTATTCAGGGCTGACACTTAGATCAGGGTCTTTAGGCCATGGGCTCCAAAAATGACTGCTGCCTGGGGCTGGTGTTTGGGGGACCCTGCTCCCTTCTCACCCAGGTGAAAAAGCTTTCTTACTGATCTTTGAAACTGTCTTTGGCATTTGAGGGATCTGGGAACCTCAGTTGCTGGCAGGATTCTACCCCTGACACCTGCTCTGGTCCTGTCCATGTCTGCTGCGCAGCCAAGGCTTGATTGGGCTCTGTGGGCAGTGTCCTGCTCTGCGCCCTGTGAGATCTTTCCTGTCAGCCTTCCTTGGGCTGGAAATCTCTTTCATTCTGTCGTTTTGTGGCTTCTACTGCTCTAGAATTTGTCTAGAGTAATTTTTTACAGGTATTTTATGGGCTGTGGGGGAAGAAATAGAACAGGTGTGTCTTTCTACTCAGCCATCTTGGCTCTGTCGCCAAGGGAAGGAATTTTTAAGGGCGATGGGGAATGGCTTCTTGGATAAGATAGGAAGCAGAGATGAAGAGAAAGAAAGTTCCAGGCACTAGGGACAGCAAGTGAAAATGTTGGTGAATCAGAGTCAGACATGAAGTGTTTAGTGAGAAAGAGAAAGGAGGTGGGTGTTTCTGGATCATAGAGTAAGTCTTGTAGGGAAGGTTGTGTGTAAGAACTAATAAGACTGGAATGATAGTTATAGACGGCATTAAACACCAGACAGGTGGTACAATAGTTAGAGCACCAGCCCTGGAGTCAGGACTGAGTTCAAATCTAGCCTCAGACATTAACTAATTGGATGACCCTGCGCAAGTCGCTTACCCCCAATTGCCTCCCAACAACACCAAACAGGGTTTTATATTTGGTCTTGGAAGCAATAGGGAGTCACTGGAGTTGACTGGACTTGGGGGAATCTGAATCAGATCTGAGTTTTAGGAAGATCAATTTGATAGCTCAGTGGAGGATAGGTTGGAGTGGTGAGAAATTTGTGGCAGGGAAAACAGCCATGAGGGCTTTTGCAATAGTATAGGCATGAGGTGATGAGGGCCTGCACCAAGATGGTGTCAGTGTCAGAGGAGAAGGGGTCATATATGAGAGGAGTTGTGTGAAGGTTAACTGATTCAATAGAAGATATATATTTAATTTCTCCAATAGGTGGCACTACACACAAGCTAGCATTCAAATAGTTTTTTTTCAGATTCTGGAGCACATTTACAACCTTCCCACCATTAGTTTTAAATGACTTGGTCAATGACAAATTCATGCTGGCCAGGTTCTGAATTTTAACCTAACGGTGATGTAAAATATTGCTCACAATTTTAAAATTGCAAATAGGAAAATTTTATGACTCCAGTTTCCACATTGCATTTATAGAATTTTTCCTTCTCAGAGGGGGTCTGAATCTTTTTCTATTATAGATATCTTTGGCAGTCTGGTCAAGCCTGTGGAGCTCTTCTTAGAATCATGTTTCTAAAAGCATAAAATAAAATAAATAGATTTATAAAGGAAACTAATGCTATTGAAGTATAATTATAAAAATGTTAAAAAGTTAAGCTAAACCATGAGTTCATGGACCCCAGGTTAAGATGCCCTGCTCCATATTTATATCATGCAGCCAATCCACTTTCTGGGGCTGAGTATTTAACACAGAAAAGATTCAAGAGAAAAAAGTTTCAATGCTCCTATTATCAGTTAAATCAACAAGCATTTATTGTTGTTCAGTTGTTTTCAGTCATGTCTGAGTCTTTCTGACCCCATTTGGGGTTTTCTTGGCAAAGATACTGGAATGGTTTGCCATTTCCTTCAACAGATCATTTTACAGATGAGGAAACTGAGACAAATAGGGTTAAGTGACTTGCTAAGGATCACACAGTTAGCAAGTATCCAAGACCAGATTTTAACTCAGCAAGTGAGTCTTCCTGACTCCAGGCCCAGCACTCTATCCACTTCAACATCTAGATGCCTTAAGCATTTATTGAGGACCTACTATGTTTCAGGTACCCAAAGGAAGGAGAAAGACAACCCCTGATCTCAAGGAGTGCACAATCAAATGGAAGAGACAATATGAGAACAGCTATGTACAAACAAGATATATAGAAGGTGAATTGGAAATAATCTCAGAGGGAAGGCATTAAAGAAAATGGATTGGAAGCTGGAACTTGAAAGGAAGCCAGGAGATGGAGATAAGGAGGGAAAGAATCCCAGTCATGGGGACAAGTGGAAATGCCTGGAACTGGGAGATGGAGTGTCTTGTGGGAGGAATAATAAAGAGGCCAGTGTCTTTGGACCATAGAGTAAGTGAGGGGAGTAAGGTATAAGAAGACTGGAAAGGCTGCATGGGGCCAAGATGTGGAGGACTTTCAAAACCCAGCAGAGGATTATGGAGATGAACAGGAGCCCCTAGAATTTACTGGTTGGTCAGATGATCCAAGAACGTTCTTTTAAATGGGCAAGTTATAGACAGGGGAGCAATGGTGTTCTGGGTCTAGCTCTGAGTCCCAGACTAGTTAATGAAAGCACAAGAGAAAGCCAGGCAAGTCCTGAGAGGTGGATCAGTGTCCTGGTCTTACCAGTTGAAGAGACTTTCAGAAGTGGTGCCCAGTGGGTTGCACTCCTTTTCTCAGCAACCTCATTCAGCTCGTCTGGAATCTGTCTTTCCTCCATTCATCCCAAGGCAGACTGCTATGGTCACTGCCTGGTAACTACTCCCCTCTCACAAAAAAAAAAAAAAGGTCTTAGTCTTAAAGGTAAAAACCTAAAGATAAAAGAGAGGAAGGCAGATCTACCTGCACAAGTCCCAGGGCAGACAATTTGAGAAACCCAGAATGAAGCCGCAGTTACAGATGCTAAGGATTATCGTTATATCCCAAGGGGTTTACCAAGTGGCCGGAGCCTTAATGCTTGTCCTAATAAAACAGGAATTTTTTGAGGGGGATGAGAAAAAGAGAGATGGAGAAGAAATGCAGAGGGCAGAAGGGTTTGGTGTTGATTTAATTGCATTCAGTTCGAGATTGGTTAAGCACTTGTGGTGTGCAAGGTTCTGTAGTAATGGGCAAAGACACAAGATAAAAAATAAGGTTGCCCCTGTCATCAAGGAGATTACTCTCTAAGGGGGTGGGAGGCTGGGTTAAGAGGATAGTGTAGTTGGAAGACATCAAGATGTAAATAAGTGGAATCCAAGAGAGACAGCGATGAAGAGCAATTCATAGTACTACAGCAGAATATGGAGAAAGAGAGAGAGAGAGACAGAGAGACACAGAAAGACAGATACAGAGACAGAGAGAGACAGAGAGACACAGAAAGACAGATAGAGGCAGAGAGAGACAGGCACAGACACAGAGGACAGCTGGGAGGTGGAAGTGAGGAGCGGATCAGAAAGGTTGGATCCAAACCAAGAAGAGTTTAAGTGCCTACTAAGTGTACGACAATATGTCAAGTGCTGGGGGACATAACATTAGTTGTGTTGCTGCCCTCTGGGAACTTAGTTTTTATGTGGATGTCATAGGCACTAATAATTACACAAAATAATACGCACCACGTGCATGAGAGAGGTGCTAAGTGAAACTCGATCTGCGTAGGGTTGAGTAAGATATCAGAGGTTGAGGCAGAAGGAAAGACTGGCAATGAGAAGGGGCACCGCGGGTGCTTTCCATTTTACCCAGGTGAAAACCAAGATGGAGGAGGGGGGCGTGGTCAGGCAAAGTTGCTGGAGGGAGTGGTGACTTTGGCTATCTAGGCAATAATGGGAACAGGGGAGTCGGGGACAGCCTGGGAACCGGTCCGCTAACCAGTTTAACCAGGGACTAGTTTCGCCTTTGTGAGTTCAAAGGCAGCAGGAGTACACCACATGCAAAGGAGAGCAACAAACTTAACCCTTTCATAGCCTCGCTCCGGCTAGGGCTTAGGTTGCCAGAGGTTGGTGGGTGGGTGGAGAGTTGGATTGAACTAACTTTGTCCAGCCACCTTTGTGAGGGGTAGGGTGGGGGAGGGGGAATAGGAGACAGGTGATGGTAGGTCTTGGGGGGAATGCACTTAAGACTGTGGTGAAGCCGGGCACGCTAAAGGTGGATGAGTGAGTCGGGGCGGGGTTGGGACCTTTCTCTTGTTACAAGGATACCCCTTTGGGATCCCTTCCTTCCCATCATGGATCACCACCTCATCCCCATTTGCCCCTGGTTCCAGTGGGTGCAGGTAGCACAGGGATTGGATTTCCTGTGTTATGAATATTCAGTGGTTTGCACCCAGCCTCGACTCCTGTTTACTTAGCCGGGAGGAGCTGAGTTTCAGTTCACCTTGGCTCGGAAGAAGTAGCCGGAGCAGGTACCTAGCTCCTGCACCTGTTTCACCTGAACCTGACATGCAGCTGCTGTCCCTGCGGTGGCTCCTGTCCCAGCCCACCTCTCCGCTCCTCTCTCCAGCATTCTGGGCTCCAAGCCTTGCCTGACAGCCTCAGAGACTCCTGCCTCCCCACTTCTCACTCTCCTGCCCTCACCCCATCCCTGGGAAAGGTCTCCACCAGAGAAGTCTGGATTAACAGGTACAGGTGGAAGACAAGTTGGTGGGCGGATCAGATGAAACCAGGGACGTAAAGATCTCACAGCTCAGAGTGCCCATTTTAGTTCCAAAGTGGACTGGGCATCCCAATTCTCCTTGGACAGGCGGGCAGACACAGGGCTCAGTCTACTGGGTTCTTGGAGTTGTTCCAGATCTCTGGCACGATTTTTTTCCCTCTGGGAGTTTCACTAGGAAATGTTTCTCTTTTAACTCTTGCTTTGCTTGGGTATCTCAGACATGAGTAGATGAGATCATAATTTCCCTCTGTAGGACATCTCTGTTCATACTACCCATGGTCGGGAAGTACAATTGGGCTGTTGCAGATTGGTGGTGCAGGAAGAATGTATGGTATCTTTCAAACCCTGAAAAGTTCTACATGCTGTCCCCAGCCCCACCCTTCACCTTCACCTTCACTCTGAGGGCCCTTTTTAGTCAATGGTTAACTTATTACTTATGGAAAGCAATATGTAAGAAGAGCTGGTGCCTAGGCTTGAGGGTGGGTGGATGGTATAAGATCGAGCAACTGAAACGAGTGGGACAGAACCTGGATTGATTCTACCGGAGCATCTTGGCAGGCTGTGGGTCCTTTCCTGGAGTCATTTCTTCCATGAAAGCCTGTTTGGGTATGTGTTTTGTGTGGCATTCTTGGCATGCTGTGGTAAGTGCTACCAGGAGAGGCTGGTGAGGACAGAGGGTCCTGCTTCCCTTTGCTCTTTATCTCTGGATAGGTTCTCTCATAGGTTATATTCCCCTGTAGGCTGTCAGAGCCTCTGGGGTTTTGCAAACAGTTGTCTTAATGGAGATAATTTTTATCTCTGAGATGGTTTCCAGGGCCCTAGGGGTCAAGCCTTTGCTTTGCTTTGCACATTTCAGGAAGGGACCCTCAGGGTTGCATATCTTAGCCCCATAAACATGGGGCACTTGGGTGCTAGAGACTTACATACTTCAATCCTCTGTGTTGTGTAGGTGTGTTAGTTGTAAGTATATATGAAGGTGCAGTCTATAAAGCTGTCAGATTTTGTAAACTGAATCTCAGTCTAACTGCCCTTAAGCAGCTCACTGCAATGCCGTAAAGTAGGCTTTTATCATTGAGTACTCCCTCCACAAAAAGCAAAAGGCAAACCTCCTCTGCTTTAACAGAGGATCAAAAAGTTGATCACTCTACAGTCACTGCTCCAGATGGGCTTAGCTGGACTGGTCTCCGGATGATGGTCATACAGACCAGAGCTTATGAACTTGGATAGCCTTCCAGAACCTGGGGTCATCTCCATGACAGAATGAGGCATCAGAGGACAATGATGGAATCCCATCTAACCCATTAAAACCTACTAAAGGAATCTTGTGAATTGCTCTTGTAATGTAAAACACAGGATCACTCCCCCTAAATTTATTGATTTTCTAGATGTAGATTTTCTCATATCAGGCTTGCTAAATTAAGATTCACTTGTATTGTAGTGCTCAGATAGATGGGTCTGGGCATAAGGGGGCACCTCCAGGAGGCATGACAAGAAGTGATACTATGACAGGGGGCATTTAACTGAGGTGCCATCTTAAAGAGCCTCAGGGAGACATCTGAGATGATTTTGCTTCCTTCCCACAGACTTCTATAGAGAGAATTTTCTTCCTTGCCTCCTTACGTGCCAGGGATGAGATCGCATGAATACGAGCTATGTACTGATTACAAAGTACCAACTAAGTTGGTTATATTTTCACAGAAACGGGAAGATGCTGTTTTTTTCTAAGAGGAATGGCTGTAGGGACTGTTTAGTGGAAGAAGTCAATGCAGTGAGCCAGAGCCTTTGGGTTCTGTTTGCCAGCGCTGGGAGACAAGAATTTGTCCCTGGTCCCACAATGGCTGGGGAAGAAAAGGCATACAGTATGTTGCCCATGGCTCCCACCTGCTTTGCTCTTTCTTCCTGCCTTTCAGGTTCCTTTTAGGAGCTGTTCTGGAACACCTAGTCCTGTACAAGGCTGTACTATGCCCAGATTTTGAGGCAACTTGCCAAAGTAAACCTCCCAGACTGTCCCCTTGGTCTTACCCTCCTTCCTAGGTGGGCACTTATCATTGAAAGCATTAATTTGGCCACTCCCAAGGACAGGCTCACTTTATTTCCTTCCCTTTCACTCCCACCAAGGTGCCTGAGACCTCCTCAGATCACCTCCTGGTACCTGAGGTTGACTACAGTCAACAGAATGGGGAATGCTCACCCTGGACAAACAGGCAGAAGGGAACCTATTGGATCTGTGCTGTGGGGAAAAGGGTGGGTATCATGATTGGCTGAAGGGCTTCAGCATTGGCAGACAGACAAGGGTCAGCTGATTCCCTAGCCTATACTTGGGTCTCCTGGTCTCAAGGGGAGAGGACTCAGTAACTTCCTTCAGTCCGGAGTGGACCTTTCTGGTCTAACCATATGGCTTTCCTCCCAGCCCTTATTCAGCTTTTCCCTGGTATTTTCTATATTAGACTCCGGTGTCTTCTTTTGAATATTTGGATTTCATTCTGTGCTACCTCTTGCTTCTCTGTCTATTCCCAGCTTGGCTGTTTCTCAATTTATTTTGTCTCCTTTTTCCTTATCCCATCACACCATTCTCTGCCCTTTACCCTGGCCTTTCATCATCTCTGTCCAGGATAACCTTATCCTAGCCAACTTATTCTTTAAAGATCCCAAATTTCCCAATCTTCTTCAGAGCCCTTTTGGAAAATCTAATAATCATCATTACCTATATTTACTTTTCATAGCACTTTTAAATATAACAAATTTCTAGGACTCTTTGGCTCAACGAGGTTAACACAAGGTCACACAACTAGAACCCAGTTCTCTTCTGACCCCAAGCTTAGTACTCCATTACATCCTCTTGCCTTATCTAATTGTATCTTATGAAAAAGGCTGGATGGATAGATCTTAAAAACAAAACAAACAAAAAAACCTTTTTGACTATGTTTAAACACTATCCCCAAGTTTATCTAATGCTTTATTAAAATTAAATTGAAAACAACTCTCCTCTTAATGCTGAAATTTCCATCAACAGGATGATTCCATTATAGTAGTCTATTCAAACCCTCAAATGACTCTCCTTCATTCAGCCTTAGTCTAGTACCAACACTGCAATGTATTGGGGGAGATTTTAAAGATAAATGCTTTTATATTTTCCCCAGTGCCTACCATGGAGCATTTCAAGGAAAGAAATAGCTACTGAAGGACTTCAGAGAATGATCCAGCCTTACTTGGATTGAGTAATAGGGGTCATTCAGTTGAGGTCCTTATTTGAAAGAGAAAGAAGCTATGGCACACAATGACAGGATGTGCTTTGCCCAAAGTCATGCAGAAAGCCAGTTATAGAGTAGGGCTAAAGCCAGGGTCACCTGACTCCTAGCTCAAGGGTCAAAAATATTGCTTACGGGAGCTGTCCTTACCTCTCCTAGCTGACGAGGTCACCACTGAAAGGTCTAAAGCTTAGAAGTGGAGGAAAAGAGAAGGGAGAAATAAGAAAGAGGTGTCATTGGGTTGGGAGTGATTGGGGACAACCACCAATCCTCTTGGAAAGCACTTTACAGACATATGTGGCTTCTGGCCTCTCTATTGGTTCATGTGTCTTGTTGCATAAGCAGAAGAGCTGTGTCCCTTATACAGGAATTAAATTAAAACAAATTTATACAAAAAACTAACCATGATAACAAGCCACAGCATCCTTCCATTTGGTGTCACTCTCTGACCCCTGCTGGTGCGGAGCCTCAATCATTGTGTATGCCCAGCAGTTTATAATACACAGGGCTTCTTAAACTTTTTCCACTCCCCAACCCTTCAATGCTTCTTAAACAGAATCTTATCCTCTAATAATGATTGGATAATGGGTTGGAAAGAGCCTTGAAATTTCAGGAGACTGACACTGTAGACCCAACCCTACCATTGACTGCTAATGTGATGTTGGACAGGTCACTTCTCTGGCTCTCAGAGTTGTACTCTATCAGATTCTTAACCTGGGGATCATGAACTTGTTTTTAAGTACATTGACAATATTTAAAAATAAATGGTTTCCTTTGTAATCCTATGTTTTTGTTTTGTGTATTTAAAAACAGTACCCTGAGAAGGTGTTCTCAGGCTTCACCAGACTGTGTCCAGGAAGTCTTTTTACAAAAAAGTGTTAAGAGCCCCAGGACTAGATGATTGTAACTTCGTTTCCAACTCTTATATAAGCTGATTCTCTTTGTATTTCTTACCTCCAACTACTTTTCTACCTGCTTCCCTATCTATAACCTTCCTGCTTTCTTGGGACACTTCTTTCATCTGGCCCACCAGTAAAGCCCTCAAATCATTCGGTTCATTGAAAGCACCATGACAATGGCATTGTGAGTTTGAGAAGCATTCTGGAAATGTTTAGCATTTTCATTCAAATGTTTACTTCTCTGTATCCCAATTGCTCAGGCTGGCACATTTTTTAGGCCCACAATAAAACAGACTGGAATTCTGAGAACAGGCAAGAGGGAACAGGAGGAGACTAGGATTCTACCGTTCAATCTTGTCTCTTGACTGATGTCCATCTTTCCCTTACACTGGTTCCAGGAAGTCTCCTCTGAACATTCTGTACCAGGGAATCATGGCAGATGTTGGCTGGTGGAAGCTGACCTTTTTGCGCAAAAAAAAGTCAACCCCCAAGGTGATGTATGAGAGCCCGGACACTTACGCCCACCTAGATGGAGGTACTGAGCCCACTCGATCTGAGGGAGTGAGTTCCAACAACAACTTTAATGCCCGGCTAGAGAAAATTGTGGACAAGAACACCAAGGGCAAACATGTCAAGGTCTCCAATTCGGGTCGATTTAAGGAGAAGAAAAAGGTTCGAGCCACTCTGGTGGAAAATCCCAACCTCTTTGATGATGGAGATGGGAAAGGACAGTGAAGTATGAGACCGAGGATGCTGAGTACCTCCTCCTTTCCTACCATCAGCTGGATTCTGAAAAGGAAAACTGACACTCCAGCCTCTCTGCCTACAGCCCAAGTTTTGCAGAATGTCCTCTGCCAGCTTCTACACCTTTGGGCAAGGAAATGTCTCTTGTTTATAGATGTGTGACTCTCTACTAGGAGAAGGCTGGCCCTAGAGGTCTGGGCTTGTCCCCACCCCCACATGTAGGGTCCTCCTTAGTTCAAGGATCGTATCTGGAAAGACAGAGAGTCAATCCTCATTACAGCTCTAGGCAGTGACTAATGGGAGGGAGGGATGGGTGAAAGTGGAGTGCCATTCCTGTTCTCCAGGAAGAAGGATCAGGATTGAGTTTGAATTGTTGCTCTCTCCTCCACTTTCACCCATAGCCTTTTCTCTGTGGGAACTTTTTCTAGAAACTACATGGAATGAGGATGTCATAGTTTCTTCCCCAAGAGTCAGGGGAGCAGGGAGATCCAATCTCTTACCTCATTTTTGCATTTCTTGGAACTTTGCCTAAAAAATGTGGCCAGAGGCAGATCCCTCAAACTTCACGCAAGACTCCAAAGGGATAGATTGGTAGATATCAATTCTGCTAGGAACACTCCCTTCTAAGTGTGTCAAGATAGACAGTGACAAAGGGAGAGCTACATGGCTCTAAGTATTCCTACCCAGGGGAACCACGATGACCCATGTATCTACTCTCCTTGCCAGAATATGTAGTTAAGACAAATGCCCCAGATGACATTCTGGGTCTTGAATTTGTTTTCAGTTTGGTCATAAATTTCTTTTTGGTAATAAACAGGACTTGAAAGTGGAGGGTCCTCATGACACCAGTCACTACTATCCCTGGAGGTGGGACAGATGATGGTCTCTTCTATATGCCTGGCCTGGGGTTTGGGGGCACTATTTATCAACTTTGGATAAAAAGGAGAGTGAAAACTGGGATGGAAGAACACAGATAGACAACTGCCACAATCTGTACCATATGTGGTGCTCTGGCTCTGAGAGTGGCAGTGGTCCTAAGAGCTACATGGCCCTTACTGGTGAAAAATGTCTGCTGGGCCAGCACTTCTCACTTACCCTTCATGGTTTATCATGGCTCTTTAACGCATTTTTTTAAAAGCCCCATGAACCATGGCCTGAGTTGTCTGTGTTTGTGTATATGTATAGGGTTGCTAGAGGTTTTCTCTTGGCTTTGTAAAATGGTAGCTCCTCTCATTTGCTCTAAGACTACTTGCTAGCTAGCATCAGGCTGTGATGTCCTCCCATCTGGTGACCAACTCCACTTTTACTCTATCCACAGCCTATGGGGGCAGAGGAGATGGGACTACCATAAATGGAAGCTAAACGACTAAAGTCATTCCCCTCTACCACTCACAACAAATCTAAGAGTATAACTGGGTCTGTAAAGGGAAGGTTAGATCTTGGGAAATGAGGTTCCCTTCTACAATACATTCCACTTCTCACTTCCAATATTTCCAGTGGCTGTTTCTCATTACTTTCAACAAAGAAACATATTCAAAGACCCTGCCCAGTGATCTCAGGCCCAGGTTTCGCCCATGTAAATGATAAGAAGCCAGGGATAAGAAAGATTGAGCCATATCTCTGGAGTTTGGAGAGAGGGAACAGTAGGGAGGGTGACCAAACAATGCCACCCTGCAGCTTCCACTCAAACCTCATTGCCTACAGGGTCACCCTACCCTGGGAAAGGGTTGCTCAGAAGCTATTTTCCAGAGAATTTATCAAAACAAACTGGGGCTTATGGAACAAGAAGACCTTTGTCATGGTGCCTCACCCTGACCAGTGGGGAACCTGGGGGTAATGGGAGGTAGAGGGAGGAGTTAGATCTGGTGGCTTTAACATCCCCTTTCTTTGTATACCTTGGGGTCCTATAACAATTGTCCACCATGGGGCTTCCCTTGGAGGATTGCCAAACATTTCATTTGAATTCACACCTGAAACTACTCATTTCATTCCCCTTACTCTAAAAGGGGAACCCCTACATAATTTTTCCAGAGGGCAAATTGAACAGAGAAGAAACTCATACATTTAAATCACCACAGGGGTTAGTGTTGGTGGCTTTTTTTGAGGGGAGAGGGGAGAGTACAATTCTTACAGGTGAGTTATCTTCTCCTGACTGAATGGTCCTGTATGGGAACAGGTGACAGAAGCTTTGTTTTCTGTTTCCTCTGGGGTGCTGGAAAAAAGCCAGTTAGAAAGCAGAGGAGATGACTCCTGAGAAGAGAAACCAGACCTACCCTTTACTGGGCCCCCAATCTGGAGCCCAGCTGCTGATGGTGACAGGAAAAGTAGGGATCCTGCGGTTGGCCCAGCACTAACTAGCTTGGGCCCCTACTGATATGGACAGTGCTCTACCTGTCCTACCCTTCCTTCTCCCATGGAGAGTCATCGGGCCCCAGGAAGAAAGGCACCATTTCTGGTGGGAGGTCACAGATTCTGTTGCTAGTCTGCCATCCTGTCCTGTCAGGTGCCACTTGCAGTGAGCCATTCCTTGGGGACAGATCGGGGGACAGTCTGGAGGGCCAAGCCAGAGGCACAAGGTTGGGGAGGAGAGGACGAAGCAAGGGGAAGGAGGGGAGGAGGAGGAACTGAGAGTGCAAATATGTGCTGGAACTGGGAGAGGCCAGGGGTTATCTGGGCAGCAGTTTCACTGGGACAGGACCCAACTCTATTGGAGGGAGGCTGGCTAGAACTAGAATCCACTGGATATAGACCAATCCTGGGTAGCTGGCGCCCCCTGCTGGACAGGGAGGGACATTCCCTTACCCTTGACCCTCCTTAACTCCACCAGGAAGAAGAGACGTGGGAGGACAATGACTCACTGTATCCCCACCCACTACCACAGGGCAGAGAGCAGGCCAGACACAATGAGGTGAACATTAAACAGCAGAGCTGAAAATTTTTATTTCAGGACTAGTACAAGAGGGTACAGAGGGGCACCCAGGGACTAGGCCAGGGTGAGAAGGGATCAAACAGGCCCTGAAAATCGTACTATATTGCACACACCACAGAAAGGAAGAGCAAGGGGAGACAGAGACTAGGCTCCTATGCTCTATCAGCCACAATGAAATCGGAGGCCCTGCCCCCAACTTGTGCACAGCCAGATAGAGTACGTTGGACTTGGGAGCAAGGGATGGGCAAACTATGGCCTGAGGATCAGATCTGACACCAAACTAAGAATATTTTTTACATTTTCTAAATACAATATAGCTTTAAAGTATTCTTAGCTCCTGGGCCCTAACCAAGACAGGCTCAAGTGGGTGAATGGGTGTGGGCTGAAGTTTGCTGACTCCAGCTTTAGAGCTTGTAATCAAGGTGGGGAGCCAGATTAAGGCAGGTTCAGCTATCAAGGAACACATACACATGTTCACAAAGTAGTCACGGCAACAACAACAGTTCAGGCAGCAATCAACTTTCTCTCCCACATGGCTGAGTCACAGTGAATGTTTAACCCCAAGCTGGAGTCCTCCCAGTCCTTTAGCCCACCAGGATCTGGCTGGACAATGCAAATTGATTTCATCATTTTGCAATTTACTACTGGTTCAAGTCAGGCCTCTAGAGCACATCGATGTAGTCAACTGTTAACTCCACTTTAGAATCTAGAATTCCCATTAGAAGACTCTTATAGAAGTGGATTCTATCCACTGGTCTGTCTTTTAGGGATTCATTGAATAAATACAGTTTCCCTTCATTGTGAATAACAGTCATTCAAGTATCTGAAGCCAGTTATTGGGAAGGCAACTTTGTTGCCAAAAAATACCTGTATGTGTTATCTTGTAGTTCTGAAAACACTCAAACCCAAACAAATGATGTTTGGATTGTTCAGCATTGGATTTTGGGGTGCTCTTTTCATTACCTGTTCACAAACCAGGGATAAATGAGGGGTGACTTAATACAAAGTGTTTAGGTGACAAAGTTGGCAAGGCCTTGAAGGTAGGATTGAATGACTAGGCTTACAGCCTGACGGGAACTCCCTTGAATTTCTCACCACTCCCGTTCCACATTCCACTGTGGGGTGAGAGGGTCCAATCACCAGCAGCCAGTCACGGTGATAGTCTCTCATACAGCCAGTCATTTGTCCCAGGGTGGGTCATAGACCCTGGCGTGGGCTCTCCAGGCTGCCGCCTCCGGAAGACGATCCGATCATGCAGACGGTTGGTTTGACCCTGCCAGAACTCTATGACTTCTGGATAGAGAACATAGCCACCCCTAAAGGAAGAGGGAGAAGTTTCATAGTTGTGGGGCTGCTTTTTACAGACTTGGTTTAAAGCCAATCAGACAGGGCTGGTCAAGCTTCATCTCAGGCCCAAGACACAGTCTGCTGCTGGTCCCTTAGGCACTGAGGGAGGGATGGGTAGTGCCATCTTGCAGGCCAGAATCAAAGGGTTGATAACTTCCCATAATAGCAAGACAGTACATCATGTGCTAGATTTGGTGTTAGAAGGTCAGGTTTAAATCCTAGCTTTGCAACTTAACTGTGTGACCTGGGCAAATCACCTCATCTCTCTGGGGTTAAACTAGATGATCTCTAAGGTCCTTTCTATCTATGACCCAATGGAAGTTGTGTCACTCACCAATATTTAGGCTTGGGCACATCCTGCTCCTGGTACAGCCCCTGTAACTCCTCATTCTTCTTCCTCAGATACTGTTCAAGAGAAGGGGAAATGTAATGAGTACCAGGAACCCTGGGGAAAATCCCAGTTCAGGCATCTAAGAGCCATAATCCCTCTGCCGGATTAAATTTATATGAGTGACTCTGGAAGAACAAAGATCACACAGGAAGAGGAGCAGGTGCCCCCTTCTCTCTACCTTCTCTTTCCCCAGGTCACTCACCTCCCGATCTGGAATAACGGAGCTCTGGTGACTGACGACTGCACCAATTTGGCTACTTTTAGGGCGTGAGTGGAAATATAGTTCAGCCTCCTTCTCTGGCAGCCTCTGTACCTGACCTTCGACACGTACCTGCTCAGACAGTCACAAGTGGAAGAGGATGGAGCCTTTCAGACCAACCCCTCTAATAAATGACCCAGTCCTCTTCATGTTTCCCCATCCACCCCTGAAACACAATCCAGTCTGGTTCAGGAGCTGGCTCCTCTGTCTTTCTATATTGGAGGACTGACACTAAAGACAAGGGGAGGTTTCCTGGGAAACCTCTATCCAGGGTGCACATTTTTACCATCTTTGCTTACCAGCTCCACTAGTCCACCTTTGACCCTGTCCCAAACACTGCTCACCTGTCTATTGAGGGGTGCCCAGTAGAAGACGAGGGAGGCAAAAGGGTTAGAATCCTGGGGATAAGAAAGCAGAAAAGGGCGTAAGGACAGGGTGAAAAATGGAACCTCCTCCCAATGAGAGGCAATCCAACCTAGCTTCATAGAGCAGAAGGGGAGGAGAGAGATGAGAATGATGCTTTCTGGGAAGGGCAGCTATATGTTATTTCCCTCACATTTCTCACTTGCTGACCACAAGGGCTCATCAGAGTAGCTTCTTTCTACTCTGGCCTGGGGAGCCAGACTTCTATGTCTGAAGAATGAAGCTAATTGAGAAATGGTAAAGAATAAAAGGAGGGGAAGAACAGACCAGAATTTCAGATCGGGTCATCTTTCCTCATTTTTATGGGAGGGTGAAAGAAGGGAGATGTGAAATGCCTGTCATGTTAGCATGGATAGAGGGTAAGCTTTTGGTTTTTTTCTTTATAGAATTCCTCACCAGCTCTTTTCCTTTACGGCTTTCAAAGTTAGTGAAGAAACGGAAACCATCCTGGTCAAAGCCCTTTAGCAGCAACATACGGGCAGAAGGCTTTCCATCCCTAAGGGACATAGGAATAGGAACAGTGGTCAGTACCCAATCCTCATGCCCTTAATTCCCTCCTGTAAAGGAAATCAAAGAAGAAAAGGGACTTGATTAACTTCAGGCAGCACTGATTGTGCCTTACCTCCATGTATTCTCGGCCCTTAGATATGTGGCTTGAGATACAACACAGTCATTGTCTCATTCTGCCCTTGTGTGTTCCTGTCTCTAATCAAAGTATACTCTCCAAGGGCAAAAACCAGGAATCAAAATTTGTTAATTACTCATTCAGCTGACCGTACTATATACAAGATGCTGTGAAAGGGATGTATAAGTCCCCAGTGAATTTATATAATCTATTAGGAGAAAATATAAACATATGAAAAGTTAAGTAACAAAGGTGACCAACGAAAAGGATAAAAATTACAAGAGGTAATAATTTTTAGTAATTAACACATTACAGTTTGCAAAGTGCTTCACATACATTGTCTCCTTTAATCCTCACAACAGTGAAACAAAGGAGGTGTTATTATCCCTATTAAACAGATGAAAAACATGAGGCTCAAAGGCTAAGTGACTTGCCCATGATCACAAAGCTAGTATCTGTCTGAGGCAAGATCTGAATTCAGTTTTTCCCTACTCTAACTCCAGTAAGCTAACCACTATGCCAGATAAATAAGGCAAACAAAGCAGTATGCTTGCTCTCAGGAAAACAGACCTAAGGCAGGTGGCCACATCTGTTTGTCTGTCTGTGTTCATCCATCGTTTTTGAAGAAGACCATGCCATTAGAGAAATGATGACATGACTTGTACTTGACTTTGTTTTGAGGCACAGAGGGCTGTGTAAGGTCACCAGCCTCACTTCTCCTCCAGAGCCATCTGGGTCCAGTGACCAGATATTAATCAGAATGACTGGAGATGGCCCAGGATGCAATGGGAGACTTTGGCCTTCTTAGGCTGGCCTTTTCAGGTACTCAGTTAGATGGAGGTAATGCCTACTGAGTGAATAAGCCTCTTTAAGAAGTAGTCAGGGAATGGCGGCCATGTAGTTAGGTCTTGGTTTCCCAATCTATAAAAAGTGGATGTGAATGACTCTTATTGTGGTGGCAAAGAAATGGAAATTAGGGGCATGCCCATCCACTGGGGAATGGCTGAACAAGATGTGCTATGATTGTAATAGAATACCATTGTATTATAAGAAATGACGAGCTCGATGATCCTAGAAAAACATAGACTTGCAAGAAATAATGAAGAGTGAAATGAGCAGAGCCAAGAGACAAGCAATGTTATTTTAAGAACACTGAACAACTATGATGTTTTGACTATTATAAATACCCAAATGAACTACAAGGGGATACAGGAAGGGAAATGCTATCTGCATCCTGAGGAAGAAGTGATGAATAGAAGTGCACATGGAATGATTTTACACATATATACTTGTGTATGTCGGATGGCAGTCATCTCTAAAGCGGGGAGAGGGGAGGGAAAAAAGGGAAAATATTTACATGACAACTTTATTATATGTTTAAAAGAAAATGCGAGTTGTACATAATAGATCTGCAGTTTCATGCGCAATCATCTTTTTAAATTATGCTAAAAAAATATATCACAAAGAGAGTGAGGGTGGAGGGGCAGTGTCAACCCTGTGCAGATGGCCAGGCCTCTGCTTTCCCATGTGTAAAGAGCAAGGGCGAGGAGGGGCGATGTCAAACTGGCGCAGGTGACCAGGCCTCAGTTTCCCCATCTGTAAAAAGCAGGCGCGGGGGGTGGGGGGCCAGTGCTAACCTGGTGCAGGTGGCCAAGCACATGGCATTGGCTTCATACACCTCCGGGCACCGGGAGGCTTCTTCGAACCAGGCAGAGAACTGCTGGATGGGGTCCAGCGAGCTCAGGTGCGCCTCCTCAAAGGCCTGCGCAAAGGGGAAGGGCAGAGCCGACGTCTGTCCCGGCGCTCCCGGGCTCCCCCCGCCCCCGTCCCACCTTCCCTCCGGCTCCCCCGCTGCCCCCGCAGGCGTCCCTTGCCCCCGCCCTCCGAGCCGGCACCTCTTGGTCCTTGAGGTAGCTCTTCCTCATGTGTCCCAGGTCCATGACGGCTCCGGCCGCACACGCTCCGCGCAGGAGCACCCTCCGCGCCGCCAGCTGTGGGCTCCACCACGTCACGACGCCCAGCAGCACGCCGCAGGCCCCCGCCCGTCGGGTCGTCATGGCGAACGCGAGGCCACGTGATCGGCCTCTTCCCACGCACGCGAGAGCGGCCCGCCCCGCGTCCTCTCTATTGACATCCCCTTGTCATTTTTTCCCCACCTCTTTCTCCCACCCCAGCACCTGACTCTGAGTCACCTTCCGAGCCTTCGCTTCCTCCCAAAGTGGAAGGCCCAGCCACCCCGTCTAACCTCCCGCCGGCCCCGCCCTCCCCACTCTGGAACCCAATGGGAGCCCAGGGTCGGGGGAGCGGGGGCCGATACGGAAAGGTCATTGGCTTGAGTCTTCCGGGAACGGGACCAATCGGAATGGGAACAACAGAGCTTCAACACCAATGGAGAGCGCCGACGGGGGCGGGAACAATGAGACCAGGAAATGTAGTCACTGCCGTCAATACGCACATGGAGGTGTTGTTAAAGGTACAGGGGTTGCCAGAGGCTCGACAGGGGAGGGGAGGGGGAGCGGATCGGGGATTTGGGGGACACGGCGTAGTGGTGGGGGGGTGGCGGCAGTCTTGAGGACAGCCGGGATGATTAGGCGTCCCATGGAAGGGGAGGGGAAGAGGGAGCCGCAGAGCGCAGCTCAGGGGTCTGGGAAGGGGAGAACCGGGACAGGGGCAGGGTAATGGGGTGAGCCGGGCGGGGGGCAGGGAGGGTTGGCGCCGGGAGGGCTCGGGGGATGAAGTTAGTTGTGGGACTGAGGACTGAGCCGGGGTTCGGAGAGGACTCGGTGAGGGCTGCGGGGAGACTTCGGGGACGGGGGCATCTGTCAGACACGTAGGTGCCTGCGCTTACCCCTCGCTGACTGAGATCGCGCTCCTCAGAATGCGTTCCGTTCCGTGGTGCAGCGGACTTTCCTGCCTTGACCTCCCCACCTGGGCTGAGTCTCCTCGCTTCTCTCCTTCCCAGGTGCCTCGGGGGCTGGTCCCCCGGTCAGTGCCAGCAGATGGCTGAGGGGGCCGGGGAGAGGGTGGCACTGCAAGGCCACTTCCAGGCTGTGGACCCAGGACTGGGTGATGGAGAGCCAGCTGATGCCCATCCCACCTTTGACCTGGCTGAAGCAGCCCTGGGCGGGGGCCCACTGGGTAGTCCCAGTTTTCAGCAACATCAGGAACTGGAGCTGCAGGAGCCGCCAAGACAGGTGCCCCTGGAGTGTGCCAGGTAAGGGAGCCCTTGCTGGTTCTTTGAGGCATTCAATAGTCAACTCTCCAGCGTCCATCTTATGCAGGTTCCTCCCAGACATCATTGTGTGCTCAGGGGTATGTCCCTTTTCTGAAATAAATACCTGCAAATAACGTTCTTATAGGTATCTATTCACATCCAAGCTGCAAAGGGTCACAGAGCTGGAAGAGACCTTAGAATCCATATAGTCTTACCCCTTCATTTTGCAGATGAGGAAACTGAGGCCCAGGGAGTTGTCCAAGGTCACATAGGCAGTGTCAACACTGGGATGTAAACCTGGGTTCTCTGACTTGAGAGTCAGTGCTCATTCCACTGGAAATAATGAATGGATTATATGCTATTTGGGATTCTCTGTGAAACAGCTCCCTGCCAGTGTGGTAAGGTGAGAGTTTACTGTACCAACTTTCTTGATGTGTATTTTTCCCCACCTGTAAAACTCACCAGCATTGATATAAGCAACATGTTGATGTCACACCTCAAGGTGACATACTTTTATATTCTTGTGGCCCTATTGATCAGGGCCCCCCCCCCTCCCCGCCCCTTGGGCTGTTGCACATTTTGGGGTGAGAGGATCATGAGAACTGAGGATTGTCAAGGAAAGAGAGAAAAATGCAACTGTTTGTTTAGAGGCCAAGAGCCCAGTGGGGAGGTTAGTCAAGAGTGGAAGGATAAGGACAGTGGTAAAACACAATACACAGAGAATAGGAAGAGAACCAGACTGCAGTGCTGAGTACTGAGAAGGTTTGGGAGAAATGGGGAGGTGGAATTGAATCTAAATCCTGGGCAAACCATTTACTTTCATTCCAAGATCAGTGGCATCTGTATAGTGGCAGGGCAGACTCTCATTTGTTGTGTCAACAGAGAAGCCTGGGCTCAGGTGATGGAAGCTCTGAGGACTGCAGGTCTTGGCCTAGATGGGACCCAGGAAAGGCTAACACAGGCTGAGTGCCCTGTTCTCGGTGTTGGGATCCCTTATTTCTCCTCTCTTACTTTCATCGCTGGTGACACTGTACCAAATGTCACTCGTTGGTAGATTGCTTTCTGAGTCTGTGTTGCTCTTTTGTTTGTACAGCTGTCTCCCCATTTGAGAGGACCCTGAGGGCAGGGACCACACCTCCCTCTTCTGATTCTTCTCTGGTGCCAACTCTAGGCTTTGCCCATATTTTTTTTTCAAAAAATTGACTTTGGAAGATGCATTATCTGTCTGCCACTTTGTGATGGGCACTGGGTTGATGAAGGATGGAATTCTTGTTCTTGGGGCTTCCAGGTTTTATTTCTCTTGTTATTGGAGTTTAGCTTTAGTTGTACTGAGAAAGATTAGGCTTGGATATGTTTTCTGAGGGATTGAGTCAGGGATATGGATATCCTACCTGTTTCCCGATATCTGGGTCCCCGAAATCCTGGGGGAACTGCCTCAGTTACTAGAACTAGCATCTCTTTGGTATCTTATTTTAGCTTGGGTGAAATCCAGAGATGGAGATAGCCAATGGAAGTTCCCTCCCACACCCTACTTCCTCCTATGCTTCTCTCCTTGGGCTGGGGCTTTGCATACAGCTACCAGTAGTTCATCTTTCTGTTTTGCTTCTAGTGTGCAGGCACGGGGAATACTGACTCTGGGGAGGCCTGTCCCAGCCCTGCTGGCACCAGAAGAAGAAGCCAAGAATAGGAAGCGACCATGGCCCACCAACGGGCCAAACCTTGGTCCTCCCTTCCCAGGGGGGCTAAGTGTCCCAGATCTACCAGCTGCCCCTTTCTTGCCAAGTGGTGGCACCAGCAGCTTGGACATTCGAGCTGGGGGCCTCCAGGACACTCCCCGATTTCCAAGGACACAGGAAACTTTGCTGGCTGCCCGCACCACTCCTGCCCGCCTGTGCCACCCCATGCCTATTCTAAGCCGTTTGAGCACAGAGCCACTAGAACCCCTAGTTTCAGAAGGAGCTTGCCCATGGGCTGCAGGAGGGGGCAAAGTAACGGGGTTGTATGCCGAACTAGTAAAAGAGTTGGAGTTACAGATGGCGGAGCTTCGGAGGCTCCTGGTCTCAAGGGAAGAAGCAGTATTGCGGCAAGAGAGGAGGATCCGGGAGTTGGAACTGGAGAATCAGCAGCTTAAAGGTCAACTTCGGAGTCTAGAGGAGCAGAATGATCTGCTGTCTAGCACACGAGGTGGTGCAGGGATCAAAGCATCCTCTCCCAACACCAGCCTCAGCTCTGGGACCAGTAGCCTTGGTAATGGGAGCTGTCCTCTTCTCTGGGATATGGACAGGAGGTGGCTGGAGGAGGATCCCTCTGGTTGGGCTGTCTGCTCTCCTCAGGGTTCACAGGGGGATGTTCTGGCCCCTCCTCGGGTGCCTTTGGAGATGATTTGTGATCTCCAGTCAGCTTTGCCTTTAGTTCCATTTCAGTCATTTCCCCTCTCTTAGTCGTGTGCTCTTTGGGCAGCAGACTTTTCTGTAGCCCCATTTTTTTCCTACCAGTTCTGCATTCTCCTCTTGCCCCAGGGCTTCCTTTCCTTTTTCTCAAGCCCTTGTTCATTACTCCACGTTCCCAGATTCAGGATCTGTTCATCCTCCCCAAGGATCCAAGTGTTGCGACCTTTTTGCATCTTCCGTCCCTACTCCATCATATAGAATCCCTTTGTCTTCCTGGCCTCAAAGGCCCAATGGGGGCTGTGTCCTGATGAACAAGTCATCCCTTCTTTTCCCTACAACCCACTGTTTAGTATATCTCAGCAAGGGGCTGCCAGAAATAGGAGGAACACTTCCAGTGGGTCCAGGACTAATAACAAAAGGAACATCAGAAAGATGGGATTAGAAAAGAGATTAGAAAACCCAGGGATTTTATGGATATTCATTCTGGGGAGCAGGAAGATTGAGTCCAGAGTCCAAGAGGTCTTCATAGCCTCATCAAGATCCACCTGTAGCCTTCTGGAAACATGTCTGCCTACATTTAACCATCTCCATGGGTATGGCCTCTCTCCTCAGATGTCAACCAAGGGAATATCCAGTTCCTCAAGGGCCTGGTGGGGCTACTGGAGAGCAACATGGCACTACAGGTGGGTCCCTGATGAGCTAGTAGCTCCTAGGGTTCAAGAAAAAAGGTCATGGAGAGAGACTGGGCAGTGGGTGGATGCTAAGAGAAACCATTATCCAGATGCCTAGAATTCTCAAAGGCCACACCCAAATAACTAGACATTAATATGCATTTCATTTCTGTATGCTCATTGAACAGACTGTGTTATCCATTCTGGTTTTTTAATTGATGGGGATGGTCTTACCCTTTAGGAGGATAAAGCTCACACTTTCTCCACAAACCCTTGATGATTTCAGTTGCACACACATGGAGGATATGGGGCAAGGGAAGTGGGGAAAATCCAACCCTTTGGGAATGATTCAACAACTCTTATGTTGGGGCCAGCTAGAATTAGCCTTGAGTATGATACCCTCAGGGAAGTCAAGGGCATGTTCCCAGGAGGGTTACCTGCCCTGTTTGCCCTTTAACAGGGGAGAGGGTCGCCAATGGCCTGGCACTGGTAGGAACATTTCTCTGGCAAGGTTGCCAATCTTCACTTTAAGCCCACAGGAAGCTGAGATGTTGCTACTTCCCTTTCTTAGAGTCACTCCCCCTTCCTTCTCCAGGTGAATGGTCTTCCTGCACCACTTCCCACATCACCACCTGTGGAACCCAAGGGGACTCCTGCTGAGGCCCCACGATCCCCACCAGTTCGTAGGCTTCGAGCAGGACTCCCCAGTGGCTTTCCAGCATGGTTGAACTCTGAGGATGGGGTGGGCAGTCCTGCTACACTGAACGAGGCCACCTGTCTATGGGAGGAGAATGTTCAGGATACACTACCTGATGGAACACCTGTATGGGCATCACCAGTGGAGGTGGGTGCTGCATAGAACTTAGCGGGAGGGGGCAAGTCTAGGTTCCTTAATAATCCTGCAGCCTTCATGAATGGGTTGAAAGTGAGAGTAATCAACTATTGTCCATGGAGCCCTTGAAGAAATTAACTATTCAACATCTAGGACCAGACACCTTGGGGGTGCTGGTCCTGAAAAGATGCCAGAGAGAGCATCAAGCTGGAGAGGCTGGCTAATGAGAAGGCTAATGGCCAGTGCCCTTTTCCCTTCCACAGGAGAATGGAAGGCCCAAACTGGAGCTGATTCCCAATTCAGGGGTCTACATTACTCACCACCAGCTAGATGACCTGTCTCAGGTATCAACAGACAAACCCAAACTGATGACCAGGCGTATGTTGGATTACTTCTTTTCTCGGGAGACGCTGGCCCGCTCCTCTGCCACTGGTCAACGAATTGCCCATAATAATACCACCATGGAGAAGCCCATCCGGTTGCCTGTTGCTGTGGTCAACGCCATCAAAGGTACCCAGGGGCAGACTTTCGCAAGGGCAGTGTTTTGTGACTGGGGCAGGAGGGATGGAGTACTATGCACCATTGACTTCTCTCTGGCAGGGGGCCATGCAGTAGTGGCCTGAAGTCCTAGGTTTTTAGCCAGTTTGCTTTGGGGAGGTTGTTTTCTTGAGCCCTAACAGTCTTTTTTTTTTTAAATGGTGACTATTAACATCTGTCCTTTGGCAATAGGTGCAATTCTGCTTTCAGAGTTGCGGTTGTTAAAACTGGAGAAGAAAAACCTGAGAGATGTTGAGGGTAGAGTTCCAGTTCAGTGACGAGTTGTTAAAAAGGGTGGCATTCACTACATTGAGGGACACATCAGTTGTGATGAGGTAGGAAGCAGGGAAAATTGAGGGGAAAGCTGAGGAATAGCTGATGGGAATATCTGCAATGACAACTGAAACAAGGTATAAATTCTTTACAAACAGGAACCTGATGGTCCATACAGGGTTAGGAGGAAAGGAATGGGACCTTGTAGGGTTGAAGGGTTGCGAAACATTCCTTAGTCTGTCTGATGTCCTTCTCTTCCCCATATCTCCCCCTAACCCCCCTATTCTTTTCTCCATCTGTAGTTCTAGTAATGATGGAGAACTGGGCCTTAGGAGCAGAGAGGAGACATAATTCTCCATTTCTGTGCCCGCTCTCTCTGATCGGCAGCCTCCTAACAGTTCTAACCTTTGGCATGGCTGAGGCTTAAAGCATTTTGGTTTGATATGGGCAGTGACAAGAGTCTGGGAGACTGAATGCCATCTTTCCTTTGCAAACTCGGACCAGAATGGTACTGTTTGGGAGTATACTCTTGCCCACTCCCCATTCCTGGCTTGGAGCTAGATCTGAGCAGCCCCCTTTCTGTCTTCCCCAGAATATGTCACCAAGGTGTGTGGCCGTGGCTGTAACTTTAATGCCGTCATCAACAGCAAGTGTGGGACCTCAAGGAGGGCAGTCAAGAAGATGATTGTTAAGATGGAGTGAGTGGGGTGAGGGGGGGAATGGGTGGGTCAGGTCCTATAATCTGCTGGCAGATATATACATATATTTATACATTTTTAAAAAGCACCCTCCAAGCAAACACTGCACCATCAGGATCTGTCTTCAGGAGAGTGGTGTGAATGGATAACCTTTCCCCTAACCCTTGTGTTTTTCTGGGCCTATTCCTGTTCCAAGACTATAGGACTGAATCCTAGTACGTAGGATCTCATGGGAGCTGTCGAGTCCAGGGGTCCAGGGTCAGCTGGGCAGAAAAGAGGGGGAAAAAAAGTGAGGAAATGATTTCCTTGTCCCATTCCTTTTGGCACTGTCAGCTGGACTCGGAGGCCACAGATTGTGCTGTCTCCCCATTTAGGATGGGGCTCTGGCTGTATTCTAACTCCATGCTCTTATATTCATGTACACTCTGGAAGTCAGGTAGCAAGCAGTGTTGATTTAAGGGTAGTGAGGCATCAGGTCTGTCCAGGTTGGTCTCTCCTGCCAGAGGAGGGTTCTGTCTGTAGAGCAGATGGAGACTTCTGCAGTCATCTTGGAGATCAAAAGACTTCGTAGACCTTCTTGTATGTGAAAAGACCATTTCAAACAAAGGTTGTATTAAATCAAGCTCATTGTTGCTGCTGATTGCCACCACATCCTCCCCTTCTTTCTAGATTATGGAATTTTAGAGCTAGAAAGGACTTTAGAAATCTAGTCCAAGAACCTTATTTTATAGATTGAGAAACTGAGGGCTGTTTTAACTAGAACCGTGAAGATGCAAACTAGTGTGGCCCCTTGGCCATCACTGTTCTTTGTAGGACAGGGTCTATACCCTTCAGAACACAGGTGGAGGACATTTAAGGGCTACTGTTAACCTTTGCCTGTTGATAAGAGTGCTTGTCTTAGGGGAATAAAGAGGAAGATACTTGGTCATTGTCCACATTTATAGCTTTGAAACATTCCCTAGAAACAATTCCCAGGAAAGGGAGAACTCTTGCGACTTAGGAGAAAAACATGGAAGCAGGAGCCTTCTGCTGAGGCAGAAAAGAGATGAATTTGTTATTTAATGCTAGAGTTTGGCAGTGTTTAAATCAAAATATTGTTTGCTAGTATAGCCTATTTGGGCTGGGGAAGTGGTGTTCAGATCTGTGATTTCATCAATGTATATTGAGTTCGCAGGGAAGAAACTCTTTTTTAATACAGATGGGCAACTGTTCTGTAACTTATCATCTTGAGCTACCAGTGGAAAAATCAGGTAGACATAACCTATGACTCTGCCAATGTCTGAGTTTGGGTAATGTCCTGTTCTTAACACCTGAGTTCCAGGTGGCTGTAGTGTGGATTTCACTGCTAGCTATAAAGGAAGCACTGAGATGAAGAACATGGGACCTGCCTTAGCTGGGATCAGACCTGATGGTCAGTGTGATTGCAGCATCTCCTTTCTGCCATCCAAAATGTTGTAGGACTGGGCGCTGGCTCTAGCCCATGAAGACATGGTTTTAGGACAGGTGTTAGGGGCCACAGAGAGAAGTGCCCTAATGTTTATAAAGTACTTTCCTTACAATAAGTCCTACAAGATGGGTAGTGACAAGTGTTACCTTCATTTCACAGATAAGGAAACTGAGACTCACAGAGTTAAGTGACTTGTCTTTGGCTAGTGGGGTAGACACTGGGATTCAAACCTAAGTCTGCTGACTCCAAATTTAGCAACTATATTCCAGTTAGCCTCCATGCTGTTAAAGTGGAAAGCTGTCTAGCAAATACTATGGACAAAGGGAATATGGTGGCTTAGGATAACCTAGCCCCATCTGTAGGGTTTCATATTCTTCTTCCAGCAAATAAGAATTCCTTATCAACAAGGAAAACATCCTATCTTGACTCTTAATCTAGCTTCGTAAACACCTCCTTGGCTCCACCATGGAGCTAAGTTCACTGACAAGAGTTTTCTCTGGCCTCTTCCCAATGTCACTCCCTTTCCTCTCTGTACCTAGGGAAAGAGATGCAGAGATGCTTGCTCCTTATTTTCCTAACCCATCGCACAAGTACCTATTGGAAATAAACTACCCAAGAGGAGGCTTGCACTCCTGAGAGGCACACTTCTGCCAGCACTGTGGCTGATGGGCGTGCTTCTTCTGGAATCATTTTCTCCTCTGGGAAAACTGGCCTACAGAGGAAAAAATGAGGCCATCTACCCAAATGGGTCCCCTAGGGGATTATGCCATCACTGGACAGGCATGAATGGGAATACCCAACTTGCTGTAAGTTCAGATGGGAATCCCTGCTAAGGGTAAGAAAGGTAAGGGAGGCTGGGCCCTACGTTCCCCTGGGGTCCTTCTCCAAGCTCTTGATGCTCAAGGCTCCATCCCCACCTTGCTTCCTCTACAGTGAAAATTCTCCTGGATAAAAGACAAAGGAAGCCTCATTACCAAGCTGCTGACTTTGCCTCAGGCAACTAAATTTATTAGCAAGAGAAAATTCTTTGTCAGCTCTGTGCTGACCAACAAAGTACATTGTTAATAAAGGATAACAAATCTGTCACTTAATTCAAAAAACATACCTCAAGCAGTTACAACTAAAAATAAAGTGGATTTTTGTTTTAATTTAAAAGCCTCAAAAATAACAAGCAATATGTTTTTAAACATGTAGTAGACACAATATTGTCTATTATACAATATACACTATACACAAATGGGATCTGAATGGGGATATGGGATGAGAAAAAAGTGGAAAGGGGAAAGGGACAATATGTTTGTGTGTGTGAGGGTTCTTTTTTTAAAAAAAAAAATCAGATTCCGGATTCAAACTGAAATTTTACGTTATTTAGAAGTGAAAAGTCTATGGAGAGGGGGAAAAAAGTTTTTCTGTTCATCATTGTCCAAAAAAACAAAACCCCAACCCCAAACTGAAAAAGAGGAATGGGGGAAGGGGAAAGATAAAGAAAGGAAGAAGGAAGCAATTAAATAAAATTATTTAAAAGCGCACACAATACACAGTGTTCATTATCTGAAGTAGAGTATAAGGCAACGTTCTTCATAGAAAAACAGGGAAGATCAGAAGGAGTCTGTGGTTAAATATACTTTTAAAATATAAAGTTGGAATGTGCTGGAAGAAAGTATTTTGTTTTTTCTTTTTCTGAGGGGAGGGGGAAGCAGGTGTCCTTTCCACTTCCTCTGTGGGTGGCCCCTGGATGGGTCTCTGGGATGAGGTCCCAAGTGTTCACTATATTGCTGCCATGTTGCCCTCAGGTGGGAGTAGGGTATGACAGGCCCACAGGAGAGGGGATGGCACTGGGGACGCATCTCCTTTCTGCTCCCCTGCCCTCGGCCACATCAGTGCTATGGGATGGGGGAGGACAAAGGAAGGGGACTCACTTGGCTCCTCGATGGAGTGAAATTCATGTTTTTCCTTTGGAAATAAAGGTTCCCGCTCGTCCTGGTTTAGAACGTCTCATTGTACATGGCCAATGTCCGGGATCTGGGCCAGGTGCTTATGGTGGAGGGAAGAGGGGCTATTGTGGCAGCCAAATGGCTTAGGAAGGAGGAAACATATAGTTACTGAAGCCCCTCTCTGCAGGGCCACAGTCAGGGAATAAGGGGGCAAGGAGTCAGCTATGGCACCTCCAACTCTGGGAGCCTCCAACTGCTGTAGGCTTTACAAATTCTTTGTGACCAGATGGGTCTTGTAATGCTTGGTTAGGTGGTCGCTCCTCATGAAGCGCTTCTGACACTGGGCACACTCGAAACGCTTGTCACCTGGGAGAGGAGAAAGCCTGTCATCCCTGCACCCTACATTCCAGATTCAGCCCTGGTTATTCTGTTGCTCAACAGAACTCATCCCCCAAAGGCAGGAAGGAAGAGGGTTCAGCCACCCCGCAAGATGTCACTACTTTCATCAAGTCCCACCTGAGGCCACGTGTTCAAGTGGCTTCAGAGCCTCTCTGTGGCTCCCTTCTGCCTATCTTCACAAACCCAGACACCAACACTGGCTGCTTCAATTCGCCTTTCTTATCAGTCCCCAGCGCAATATTTTTGTGTCACCTTTACTCCCATTCCTGACTCCATGCTCTTTTGTATCATTCTCTCCTCCTGAGATGATGCCCTACTAACTGCTTCCTACCAGTCTACATCTCTTCCTTCCAAACAGAAAGAAAATGTTTCCAATCTGATTCCATCCCCTTCTGATCTCTTCAGCACTTACTCAGCTGCTTTGCCAGTGGCTCTTTGAAGCTGCTTTATGAATGTGCATTTTGTCACCAGTAATAATGGTGCCCTCCCCTCCCCGATGGCCAGGATACTCTGTTTACCCAAAAGATAACCAGCTCCTTAAGGACTGGGCAGAAGAACCATACCGTCCATTTTTTGTGGGAGTTATAGCACAGTGCTCTGCACAAAAGAATCAATTACAGAGTTTCTGCAGCAAATTCCAGCCCCACTCAGGAAGTGACTCGTAGGACCATAGATCATATGGTTGAAAGGGACCTTAGAAGTCATCAAGTCCAACCCCTTCATTTTACAGATGAGGAAACTGAGCGCTGGGGAAGCTAAGTGACTTTTCCAAGATCACCCTGGATCCTGCACCCTCTGCACTGTCCTACCCTTCCTCCCAAGATGCTCATGGCTCTCACTTGATGTTGTCCTCACATACTAAGACTGGAGTCGCATGGAAGTGGTTGGCACTGGCTAGGATGGGTCTGACCTGTGTGGGTCCGGGCATGCCGCTGGAGTTCATCGCTACGTGTGAACCTCTTGCCACAATAGACCCAGTTACAGACAAAGGGCCGCTCTCCTGTATGCAGGCGCACGTGGGCACGGAGCAGTGATGTCTTTCGGAAGGTCTTTCCACAGTCAGGGATATGGCACACATGCTTCTTTTTACCCTGCTCTCCAGACCTAGAGATGGGTTTGGAGGGTAGCAGCAGAAGAAATGAAGAGAAAGTGAGAGAACGATAGGATGGGTCAGGAGAAACATGGAATGGGTGGAAAATGAGATAGGAAAAATGGCAGGAAGAGGACAGAATGGGGGCAAAGATGAGGCATAGGGCACAATGGAATAAGATGGAGAGAATGTAGTACAAGGCCAATGGGCCTATAGGCTTTCTGGACACAGAAGGTGAGGGGTAGGGGTAGAGGGGCCTAGGCTTGTGCCAGAGCCTCTTCTATCAGGATTACCTTTTTTCCCCATCCTTGCAGTTGGGGCACGTACAAGCCATGCGCCGCCTCTTCTCCCCTGGCTGCACTTCTCCGGCCAATGCCTGCTCCATCTGTAGCTGAATCTGCGTAGGACTCAGACCACTGATAGTCAGGTTGTTTCCGGAAACATTCTGCACAGTGAGCTGCTGCTGCCCTGAGTGAAGGGAAGGAAAAAAGCTCCAGGTGAAGGAAATAGGAGGTGGGTACGGAGGCCTGACTCAGAGAAGGATCCCTCCCACAGGTAGAGTCACTTCAACAGACCCCTTCATTTGGACCTTGAAAGGCATTCAATATATAGTTTCCCAGGAGCTTCCATGCCAGAGATCCTTTGTAGCAACACACCACCCCCAAGATGCTGGAAAGTCCTTGGGGTGGTATATCCCTGCATGTAAGTAAAAAACAAGCTATAAAAACTAATCAGGGCATTTTGGAAGAATTTCCAAGGCAGAGGTATTACAACACTCCTGAATGCAGCTGAGCCAGATTAAAATGTCAGTGGGAAATATTAACAAAAGAAATAAAAATACAATAAAACACAAATATAACTATGTTCTAAATGAATGTCAGTGGCATGGATCCTTACATATGGATTAGTGCCTCCCCCCACCATTTCTACTTCAGTTTGACACCACAGTTCTAAGGTAGTAATGCAAGAGCTGATTGACCTTGTGTAAACTGCACCCTCCTAAGCTTGGGGGTACAAAAAAGACTAGTCCTTTTCCACCTTTCCACAGGCAGATGGGAAGACTAAAAATGCAATAGCTAAACTTCTTAAAAGGAAGTAAAGATTGAAAAAGCTATCAATAACCTGAAAAGAGTTCTTTGCTTAATTACTGAACACAGTTAAATGTTCTGGTCAGTGAGTCACCAAGTAGCAGTTATTTATTTGCAAGCCTAATAACCTATTTGCCCAAACCCTGTCTGAGTAAGGGTCCCCTTTCATCCCCAACATCCTATCCCATCAGACTCTTATCCCAGTTCTCTCCCGCACCTAGATCTGCACTTGGTCTGGGCATTACTGTGAAAGTGTTTCTAAAGATTTTCAAGTGTCCTATCTCCTCAATCCCAACGTTTGCCACGGCTAAGGGCCTTTTCCATTTGTCGTACAGCAGAAATCTCCCATACGTGTTGTCTCCCCCATTAGAATGTGCGTTCCTTGAGAGGAGGGCCTGTCTCCCCTCTTCTTTCTTTTCTCTCCTTTTTGCTTAGCACAGTGCTCTGCACATAGTAAATGCTTAATAAATGATTTTTCATTCATTCATTTATCCCTTCCTCCAAAGAAGGACAGATTCATCATAGTACCAAGAAAGGGACTTTACATGTAAAGACCACCCAGTCAGTGTTGTTGGCAGACTGACAGAATCCTCTTACCTCCAGTGTTGGTGATAGTGACAGGCACGCCCTGGACCTGGACACCATTGATATTAATGGTCTGCATAGCTTGGGCAGCCGCTGCCAGCTGGGCTGCATTCAGGCTGATGATGCCTCCAGCAGGAGCAATCTTTGGCAGGGGCCGTTCCTTTCGAGAAGCAGCATTTGAGTGCTTTTTACTGGTGCCTCCCAAGTGGGGGCCTCGGGTTACAGGGCTACTACAAGATGTGGTAGAGGCAGCAGGCACTGTCACTGAAGGGGGTTCTTGTAGGAGGACTGTCTGCAGCTCTCCTGAAGGCATTCTGATATAGATCTGTGGGGGGAAGGGCAGAGAGAGGAAAAAGGGTCAGCCACCCTAGCACAGAACCTACTGAGAATCAGAGGCATGAACAGGGCTAGTCTCAGTCCATTTCTAGAACTAGCTCACAGATGGACATAGACACCTTAAAGATCCCTCAGGTTAGGTAATGGTGAATATTCAATGAAAATCAAAATCTCCCTTCTTAGCTGGCACATTGCCTCACATGCTGTAGGTGAACAACTTATCTGTTGATCTGAACAGTTTAATGTTCTTTATATCCAAAAACATAAACAAACATCAAAGAATTATGGAACTTTTTCAGTTGAAAGGGGTCTTATAGGTCCTTTAGTCCAACTTATTCACATTAAAGATGAAAAAACTGAAGCCAAGAGAGATTACAGGCTTATTCAAGGCCATCACAAGTCAGGGGCAGTAAGAGAGCCATGCTTACACCTCAACTAAGCATTTTTTGTGTGTTTGGTGTTGGTGTGTGTGTATGAATGTATAATAGGCTGATGTCTCACTGCTGAATGTCAACCACAAAGAGTAGCAACAGATACACAGCACCTTATGGGGAAAGAGCTTATTTGAGCCTCCCCTAACCTAGTGTGAGGGGGTTAACTACAGAAGAGGAAACTGAGGCTCCTAGAAGGACAGTGACTCCTCCATGGTCATACAGCCAGGAAGGGTCAGAGGTGGGATCTATAGTGTCTTCCTTACTCCAAATTGAGCACTTGTTCTACACTATAGCTACTGTGTTCTCACAGATGGTCAAGGAATAAGGTGTTTGGATTAAATGCTATTTAGTGTAAAATACTAGCTGTTATGATCACTAACCCTGATGTTTAAGAATTTAAAATAAAAACCCTCTCGATAATAAGTTTTTTTTTTTTTTACAAAAGAATTAAAAGTCTAGGCTGAAATAAAACTAATTTTCTATTCTGAAAAGGGAAGTGCTCTGAAGTACAGGTCTAATTTTATGAGAAAACATCATCATTCCTTGCGTTTTTAGGAATGAGATCTACTTGCCATATTGTGTTTTTACAACCACAGGCATAAACGGAATCAGTCTAAGAGGTGACTTATGTGAGGTGACATTTCTATAGGTGGAATGCCCTGGAACTGATCACGACCCAATCTGAGCAGCCAGGGAACTACTATTAGCAAGTTAATTTATTAGTTGTTGGACCCGATATCTCAGAGTTTAAGAGTCAAAGATAAACATGAGACTATAGCCTTTTGGGTGCAGTCAGTAAGAGCTGTTTGTTAGTGTTCCAAGCGTTAAGTACCTTTTTAAATCGGCAGGATCCTCTCCCCTCTGTTGATAATTTTACAGAATGAGAATTCTCACCAAGGTACAGCATCTTATTTACACTGACAAAAGATTAGACTCATCTCAAATCCTTCCTTCTACAGGAGCCCTTTTCTTCTCAGACCTCCTTCTAGTTACTCTGTATATTTCTCCTATGTACCTAATTATTTACATGTTGTCTCTCCCTTATTAGAATGTAAGTTCCTTGAAGACAGAACTGTTTTTGCCTTTCTTTGTTTTCTTAGTACTTTGCACAAATCTAGCATGTAGTAAATGATTAG
The DNA here is from genome assembly GCA_028658325.1 of Potorous gilbertii. NCBI lineage: Eukaryota > Metazoa > Chordata > Mammalia > Diprotodontia > Potoroidae > Potorous > Potorous gilbertii. The sequence continues at coordinate 526,583,046 of CM053770.1, forward strand.
TAAATGCTTGCTGACTATTTACCATAATTGTTTCTTATTCCTAGACATTACATCAACCTTTAACCTTGACATACATAGTCAAATCTTAATGATTATCTTACATATTTTCCACTTTGTGAACTACTTGTATCAATTTTCAAATCCCCAGTAGGTTTCAGGGCTGTTTTCCCCTTACTTCCCATTCATTCATTTCCTTGTCAATCAATGGAATAAAATTCCCCAAGTAAATACACTTTCATGCTGGCTGACAATTCTGCTACAAAAAAATGTAATGGAACATAGTTTAAGGTATAATAAAAATGAGCTTTGGCACTGGATACTCTGAACAACTCTTCTCCTCTATTAATAAGTAAAACAGCAGCTTGCTCTGCTGTTTCCAGATAGAAACAAGGACAGGACAAAGATACAGTCAATGTGCAGCAGCACTAACAGTTGTGCTCACTTGCCTCAATGCCTCATGCTGTAATCCAACTAGATTCCTTGAAGTTTTTGCCTTGAAGGCAAACCATGTATACTTAACTAACTTGCCAATACCTACACGCACAGTACCCAAGCATGTGAGGACAGTGTAGATACTCAATACTTGAACTGAACCCAATTAACCGCACTCTAAGGTCACCGCCCCCTTCTTCCTAATTCTCTTAACTGACCAAGGACTAGGAAACTTCCTCTAAACTTTGCTGCCATCAACAAAACCCCAAACCCTGACTATTAAAATATATCCATCTGATGCCTCACTTCCCAAAAGTCAAGGCGATGCTCTTTGCTTACAAAAAACCCAGCTGGAAGGGTAAGCGCCTCAACTACAAAGTAACTTCAACATTCCCTAGGGAAGGGCAAAGGTGAGAAAGACAGGAAAAGAGGGCAGAGAGTTGGCCTTCTCATGTCAGCAGGTACCTGAGTTGGTGTTGGCTCAGGCGTCTGGATCTGAAAGTCTTGGGAGGGCTTCTGGGGGACAGTAGGGAGTGTAGCTGAGGCTGCCTGCACCACTCGAAGGGCTTGTTGGGGGATCTGCACCACTTGCTGCTGCTCTGCCTTAGGGGGAACCACTTGCACCTGCTGGACCATGGCAGGCTGGCCCCCTCCAGGACTCTGCACAATGAGGAGGTTGTTCCCTGCCTGAATAATGTTGTCTGCTGTCGTCTCAATCAGCACGGTTTCCACTTGTTCAGCTACTGCCACAGCTGGCTGTGAGGAGGCCGGGAGACCTTTTTTTCTCATCTTCTTGTTTGGCTTGACCAGTGGGGCAGTGGTGCTTTCGGTGATCAGCTGAGTTGGGGTGCCTGTGTCTGGGGTGCTCACTAGGTTGTTGACAGGCAGAGTGAGGGTCACATTGCCACCACCACCTGTCAGCTTCACCACACTACCTGAGCTCTGCAGAGGTGCTGCAGAGCCAGCCTTCTGAATGGGGGCGGGCTTGATTGGGACAGGCTTGTGGCTGGATGGGGAGGGAGTGATAATGGCTTGGTTGGTGCCAGGGATGATCTGGATCTGGTTGGTGAGGTTAGGCTGGACTTGGATGGTCTGCCCACTGCCTGCTTGAATCTGAGGAACTGCTTGGTACTGAATGTTGGCACTAGACCGGGCCCCTTTGTTGATCATCGTAGGGTTCTGGATGGCAAATACCAGTTGACCGCCCGGATAGGATGTGCCCAGTTGCGAACCTTGGACTTGGAGTATATTCCCTTTCGAGGATAGGATCCCAAAACTGTTCTTGCCTGGGCTGAGGGGAAGTGGGGCAGGTTTGATGGGAACAAGTTTCCGTGGTGTGGGTTGGGGGGGTGCAGGAGGTGTAACAGCAGCTTCAACTGCAGGGGGGCCAATTTTGCTACATGTTGCAGCAAGGAGGGCTAAGGGTGATGGCTGGGAGTCCTGCAAAGACCCAAGAGGAGAAAAGGAGTGAGAATAAAGACCTTACTACTGTTGCCCCCTTCTTCCCTCTAACCATTTTTGTTCCTTGATCTTTGCCTCTCTATTACCAGGCTCAAAGGAGCACAGGTCCTGGAAGGGACCTTAGGTCACCTAGTATACCCTTTAATTTACAAATAAGGAAGCTAGGGCCTAGAGAGGTGTAGTGACTTGTCTTTTATTCCTCTCTGGTTGCTCTTTCTTTGCTATGTCCCTGGCAAGAGCCTCTCTAGTCTAGGTAGGCAAAGTCCAACAGGGCCCCTTCCTCCCTCTTCCCTGCTGGCTTCTCCCCAATCAGAACAGTGAAAGATGTCCATCAGGAAGTAGATTGGGATGGAAGCTCAAAACTACAGAGAAAATGCCTTCAGAGATCCAAGGGATCTTTCTGAAATAATTCCTCAGAAGCCAAAGGAGTGAGATTTTTCAGAACAAACTAACCTACCCTCTCACTCTGTTTCCCCCATCTCTTGCTCCCTCCTGCCTTTGTCTCTAACATGGGTGACTCATCACCCTTAGTTCTTCAGCTATGTTAGAGAGGACAGTAATATCTACCACAGGAGGGAACAGGTGAGAGTGGAGGGAGAAATCAACCCTTTCCTTCCTAATGTCCAAGAGAGATTCTGCTCCCAAAGACCCTTTAAGTAGAACCAATTCTCCCACACTATAGTCAACAGTCACCTTCTGGGAATGACTTTTCCAGGATCTATTCTCCTATAACAGGCAGTGGGGTTTGGTTTGAAGTGCACTTTGGAGTTTTAATCCTGGTTCCACTCCTCACTCACCATATGGGCTCCAACCTTAAGGGAATCACTTAATCTTTATCTTTCTGGACCTCAACTGCTTTAATCTAATAAATAGAGCTAACTATTCCTATTCCTGTTTTTACCCATGAATACTGTGGAAATGGACCCTTGTTCCATAGGGTGCTTCTTGGGACCCCCAGTACAAAAGGATCCCATTTTATTCATAAGAATGTCTGGGCTCATGCAGAGCCCCCTCACCTGGGCAGTGGAGGCAGCGGGCTGCAGGTATTCACTGGGACTGACAGCAGCAGTGGCAGCCATACTGGTCTGTTGATCTTCTGCAAGGAATAGAAAGAAGGGTGAAAAAGAGAACCTCAGGGGTTTCTCATCTTTGTGTTTCGCTCATCACCCACATTGATCACCCCAAAATCATGGACAGTATTTACCCTTTCATATGACACCCCACCTTCAACTACTTACAGGTCAAACACCTTTCCTAGCCATCTTACGCTCCTCTAATCAAAATCTGCCATCTATACCCTGGTCTCAATGGACAGCTGCTCCTCTGGGGGCCTCACAAGATTTCCAGGACAATGTAAAGACATCCAAGTGTCCTTTCTGTAAGATCAGCCCTGCTGCACAGAGGCATCGCCTCCCTCTGCTGGACAATGGCAGAAGTGTGGCTCCTATCTGGGATGGAGGAAAACTCAGCTTCTCTGCTAAACCTGACTTCAGCTCAAGCTGGGAGGCTAACTGCCAGAGGATGGTGCTGCCAAGAATCTTGCTGGACAGACTGCACCAAGGGCCTTCAGCTGTCTCTGGTTGTATGGTACTATAAAAAGGTAGAGTGGATCCAGAGGTCTGCAGTATGGGGCAGGCACAGATATGTAGTTTATAGTTCATAAAAAAAAGTGAATTTGCTATTTTGACGCCAAGTTTCCTAAGTGTCACCAGGGGCTTGAGACTGGAATGGGAAGTGTATAACTTATTAAAAAAGAAGCTTCTAATAGTAAGGGTTAAAGAATAGTATGACATTACACATTTTGCAGAAGGAAGTACAGAATAAAAGTAGAAAAACATCAGTGCTATTGCCGCAAGAGTACACTAACGGGCACATGTGGACAGCATTTTCTTAGAACAGACTACGAAGCTGGATCATAGGATGACATGCCTAAAATCAGAAGGAACTCTAGTGATCAGAAGTCATGTCCTCAGGCCCCACAGAGAGTAAATGATAGAATTGAGTTTCAAACTCTGGTCCTGTACTTTAAGTTCAGCCCTCTCTCCAATATCCCATGAGGCCTCCCTGGCGCAGAAAACAAGACAGGCAGTGATGGGGGACTTGAGCTAGACAGACATCATACAACCAACATTTATTAAGAATCTACCACATACAATGGTACTATGTTGGACACTGAAGGGGACAGAAACAACATGGCCCTTGACTTCAAAGAACCTTATACAACCTGGTCTCCCCTGCTTCCTCATCACCACCCAGTCACTGTGCCTAAGATGCTGCTCATTCCTTGACCTCTGAGAGGGAGCAGACTTCATTCCTTTCCTGAACTCCAGCTACTCAATGGACCTCTCCATATGGATGCCTCAGAAATATTTCAACTCCCACAGTATCCTATACAGTACTAATCCTTATAAAGGCCCCTCTTGCTGACCTTCCTATTTCTGTTGAGGATGCCTCCAGTTTTCCTGTGCCTAGGTTCAGACTCTATGAGTCATTCTTAATCCTTTGCTCTCACTTAACCTTCATCAGCAATCAACGGCCAGGTCTGGCTAATTTTACCTCTACAACCTGTTTTCTCCACTCGTACCACAAACAATATTATTTCAAGCTGATATTACCTTCTCCCCTGAACTGCAGCTGCAACTAGCTTATACCTCTCTCCAATCTACACAGATGTCAAATTGATATTCCTAGGGTATACTCCTCATCACGTCATTTCCCTGGTCAAGAAGCTTCAGTGGCTCCCTATTGCCTCAAGAATAAAATACAAACTCCTGTCAGGCACTTAAAGCTCTTCCTAGTTCAGACTTGTTTGCCCTTCCTCTCCCTCCTGCAGTCTATGTTCCAGTCAAACTTGTCTCCCACACATGACAGTCTATATCCTGCTCTGGGGCCTGCCATATACCAGCTAATTTCCAGTTCTTAGACTCTCCTATCTCAGCCCAGGTGTTACCTTGTACAAGAACCTTTCCAGATTCCCACAGCTGTTAGTGCTCTCCCCCACCCCATTTTTTGGCACTTCTTTTTAAATGATTTACTTGCATACATTCCTGCCTAACCCCCCTTCCCCCCCCAGGAAAACTAAGCTCCTGGAGGGTTCCTTTCTTGCCTTTTCATCCCCAGCAATCAGCACGTAGAGACATAATAACTTAAGAAGTAAACTGAGACCTTAGTCCTAAAAGGAACAGTGTAGACCAGGAGTATGTACTATGGGAGGAAGAGAGATTTAGGTTCTGCCCTGGGGATGAGAAGGTTAGGGTCTGCAGGGGGCATATGACAGGTTACCCTTAGAGCCAGGCTGGGTAGGGAAATCAGAGGAAGAATGGCACAGAGTTGCTGGGAGAAGAAAAATGAATGGATAAAAAGGTGATCGAGACGCCTCTCAGACAGCAAACATGGCTATGGGTGGAGAGGTAGAGTTGGTATATTTTACAGTCAATTTTTAAGTTTCTTTCGCAGCAGGATGAGAACCCTATAAGATTATCTTCTCCCTCCAACTACAGTTGTGGCGCCACGTCAGCGTTTTAAGTACCGTGGGATGTGAGACCCTTTATTATTAAACAGAAGCAAACAAAATACCAAGACAAAACAAAAAACAAACCCAAACCAACCTGGCAAATATCAATGATGATATGACCCCCTTCCTTTCTCGATGATCTTCACTGAAAACATTGCTGTCCCACTGGCTGCTCCTAATGAGATGATGAGGAAAAGGTACTTGTTTCCTAGCCAGCTTTGGCGGTGGCCAAACAAGTTGCCCTAGACAATTAAGCCTACAGCAGACAACAGCATCCGATGGGGTATTGTTATTCCCCCTAAAAGTAGAGTATCTAATAAAATGGTGAACAGAGAAAGAAAAGAATTGCTCTCTCAGCAGGCTACTACATTTGATTCAATTCCTACAAAGAAGAACTGATTGGCAAAACTGAGGAAGAAACTGACCCCTATGACTTTATAAATGTCAGAGCTAGGGATGATGGACTGAATCAGAATTATTTCAAAGAGTTCAAGAAAAAGACAGAAAGCCATGTCCTCTGGCCAAAGACTCTGAAAGGAACAGATTCTTAAAAAAAATTCTGACAATACAAATTATCTTCATAAAGAAGAAAGGGATGGCACCTAAAGCACTTCCCAGAGGACATTCTGACAAGCTGAGATTTTTATATGGCATGTACAAAAAAATGCAAGATGGGCACCTGCCAAAAGTCAAGTCCAAGAGAGCTGCATGAACTGATGAGAAGGTTAAGGCTTATAAAAAGTGCTTCAGATAATAAAGATGGACTGTTGAAGAAATATGAAGTACAAATAAGGATCACACTGTTTTGGGGGGAGAAAGTATATTAACAATGGTAAGAGAAAACAACTGCTCCACTCCTATTTTGCTTTCGTCTTCTCCACGGAGAATGATCAGAAAAGGATAAAACAAATATAATTATGAGGGAATTAAAGCCCAAGGTGGGAAAGAATATGGTCAAAGAGGATCAGGCTGCTTTAAGTAGGTTTAAGATTCCAAGCCTAAATGAATCACATCCTAGGGGGCTGAAAAAATGGCTAGATGTGACCATGGAAATACTGTCAATAATCTTTAAGGAATTATGGTGAAAAGGAGAGGTGCCAGAAAGCTGAAGATGAGCAGATGTTTTCAAAAACGAAATAAAGGTAGATTTCCCCAGCATGAAGACTGATGATCTTTTTGTCAATTCCCAAGAAAATGTTAGAATGAATTCTCTAAGGGATGGTTTGTAAGCCCTTTGAAGGACGGGTTTGTTTCCTCAACAATGAGTCATGCCGAGCTGGTGTTAATACTATGGATTTTTGCAAGGTGTTTGATAAAAGTTTCTCATGGTCTTATTATGGACAAGACGGGTTGAAGAGTATGGTGGCTGGATTCATTGGCAGCTGAACAACTGTATTCAAGTACTACATGGATGTGAGTAATTCTGATGCCTGAGGGTTCAGGATGCTGTGCTGTCCTGTTCAAAATCCCTATCTACTACATGATTATAAAATTTACGGGGGACACAAAGGTGGGAAGGATAGCTGGCATGTGGGAGGAAGTAATTAAAGCCCAAATACATCTCAACAGTCTGGAATATCAGGCCAAGGCAAAAAAGGATCTTGGGCAGGGATCTACATAAAGTCCTGTGTAGGTATATAAGCCAACACGGTGAGGAGACCAAGAAAATAGTGAATGCAATCTTAGTCTACATTAACGTAAGTATAAAGACCATCACAAGGAAGATACTACTCTACATACTGATCAAACAACATCTTGAGAGATTATGTGCAGATACATTTTTAAAGAAATACTAACAAACTTGAGCAGACCCTAAGGTCTGTGACTAGGCTGAAGGGGTCCTAAAACCATGTCACAGAGGGAACAGTTGAAAGAATTAAGGATGTTTAAACAAGAGAGGAGAAGACTTAGGAAGGGTATACTATGTCTTCAAATATATAATAGCTTGCTATGTAAAAGAATGATTCAGTGTATTCTGTGGAGCTCTGGAGAGCAGAACTAGGGTTTGTGGGTAGAGTTTATAGGTAGGCAGATTTAAACTTAGTAGGAGGGGAGACGTTTAAACATTAAGAGCTATCCAAAAATGGAAGGAGCAGCCTTGTGAGGTAGTGGCCACCCTGCACACTTCAAGCAGAGGCTAGATGATAATCTCTCAACAAGACCACAGAAGAGATGCATTGGGAGGAAGCAGGATTAGATGGGGCCCTCAAAGATGCCCTTCTCTGTCATTAATAAACAGACACACACAGACACACCCCCCCTCCCCCCGCCCCCCAACCATACTGGCCTTCAGGGGAGTGAAGAGAAAGTACAGCTTGCTTTTCTAAAAAACTGTCCTTGGCTCATGTTTGCTTTGTTAATGATGGGGAATTATTCAGCCTGGACTTTTCCTATTCAGTGAAAGGAATGAAGAAGAGTCCTGGAAGTCAGGGTGGCACAGTAATTGGTGCTGGATTCAAATCCTCTCTCTGGCATATATTACCTGTTTGACCTGGGGTGAATCACTTTAATCTCCTTGGATCTCAGGTTTCCCCATCTGTGAGGGATTAGATGAGACCATCTCTTAGGTCCCTTCTATGACTCTATGAGTACAAAAGACAATGACAAGTGCCTTGAGCTACCCCAGTTACACTTTTCCTATTTTGCTCTTGCTTAGCTATCATTATGGGTTAGTACTCAAAAATGTTTGGAAACTGGGTTGAAATCAGTTAGGGGAAATGCTGCATTTTCTTTGGATGCCAAATTCGGATTGCTCACTCTAGAGCCTATGCTGTGTCACTATAGTTTCACTTCTTCCCCAATTTGTTTTTGAAAGAATTGATGCAGGTGAGTTGAAATAACCCCACAAATGTTTGTGAATGTATCTTCCTGGGTCACCCAGGACTTGGTGGCCCCTAAGGCCACAAGCAGGGTCTAGGGAAACAGAACCACTTGAAATTCTACAGTTAGAAAATAAGGCATTCCCTCTAGATCTTTGAAAAGGAACAAAGGTCTAAAAGAGACACAAGAAGTTAAAACTGCCATACTGTGACCCAAAGCATTTCAAAAGGTAATAAAATCTCAAATTGGAATTTAGGATAATTTGGAACTGAGGAGGGCTTAGGTTATAAAGATGCAAGCTTTGTTTTTCAAGAAGTGCTAATGATTACTGAAACAATCTGTGGCTTTAAAATTTTTTTTTCAACAGCAGCCTTTTATTTTTTATTTGTCCATTTATTTTTTACAGTGGGTAGGGGGAGAGGTCATATACCAATGATTTTATCATCAGAGGTAACTTGGAATGAGGAAACTCCTCCTCTCAATAATCTGCAATTTAAGTCTTACAGAGTTGCTTGGGGCATTGAAAGGTTAAGTGACTTCCCCAGGGTCATACAGGCCAAGTATGTGAATCTTAAGGCAACATCTGAACCCAGGTCTTCCTATTTTCAGACAAACAATAATATGCTGTTACCAATGTCTAAATTACCAATTACTAAAACAGGTCCAGCAAGAAGTTTACTTAGCAATATTGATAAGTGGTGCTAGTACTTGCATCCTGAAATAACAAGTGCCTTTCTTTTAGAATTCTGCAGTTGTGACTGTTCACTAATTTACTTTTGCCTTTTCGCTATTATACGTATACAGTACTACGTCACCTACATCTTCTTCCATGGTTTAAAGATGGAATCCTTGCGTATAGCACCTCGAACCAGGTAGCTACTCAATATGGGTTTAATTAAACTGAGCAGGCAAAGGATCAATTAACAAACACTTACTAAGTGCCTAATGTGTGCCAAGGCCTATGCCAAGCTCTAAATATGGCAGCAGCCAAACTGGTGGCTATGGATACCTCCTGGGACTTCCCCTTAGAATGTCCTTTCCCTAGAGTAGGCAATACTTTAATTCTCAATCCATCAAAAGCTCCCTCTATGATTCCTGAAAGTCCTAATGTTTAATTCCGTGAACACAGTCTAGGATGATTTAGGTCACAGGTAATGGGGGGAAAAGAGAAGAGTCTGAGAGAGGGGCACTATATTCTGAGATTTAGGATCTGCTCTCTGGCTTCATTTTCATCAAACCACTCTTGAGACCTTCGCTAGCACCAAATCTAAAAATGCTTAGGAATAAGACAGAAAGAGACTCGAGGGAAACACTGGAAAACAAACAAAAAAAGTATTGTGTGACAAAGGGTTAGGGTCAAAAAATCTTTGCAGCAAATTTCTCTGATAATGGTCCACTCTCCAAGACAGATAAGAAACGGATACAAATATATGAAAAGAGTGATCCCTCAGTAGATAACGGGTCAAAGGATATGAAAAGACAGTTTTCAAAAGAAGAAACGTAATCTATCAACAACTACGTGAAAACATGATCCAAATCATTACTGATAAGAGAAATGCTCATAAAAATAACTGATTCTATCTCACACCCATCAACAGAGCACAGACGACGAAAGAAAGGACAACGCCCACTGCCAAAGGGGCTGTGAAAGGGAGCAAATTTACTTTATCCAGTGATACATCAATACCAAACATAAACACCGTCCCAAAGGTCAAAACGGGTAAGGTCCCCACATACAAGAATATTAACAAAAGCATTTTCTTGCGTGGTAGGAAAGAACAGGAAGCAACGTGAGACACCATCAGTAAATGTTACAAATTCAGAAAGACCTGGGAAGGTTTGTGGAAACTAATGTAGAGTCAAATGAGCAGAAGCAGAGAATGATTTACACAGTGACCACAGTGATGTAAAGGGAAAGCAACTCAGAACAACTTTAGACTTTGATCAATACAATGGTCTGTCAGTCACAGTCTCAAAAGGCTGATGACACATGCTTTTCACCCCTGGGAAGAGAATGAGCTATACATTTTCAAACATAGATGATGTTTTATTTGTTATGCTTGACTACAATTATTTGTTAAGTGGGAGGGTGCTTCTGTTGGAGGGGATTAGGCAAGTAGAACTCAGGGACAGTGATGGTGATGTAGAAAAAGGAGCACTAAGGAATTATTAAAAGTCCACAAGAATGAGAAGAGGGAAGTTCCGGAGACACAGACAAACGGGGCAGTTTTGTTACTAACATGTTAAACTTAATACATATTTTTAAAAAATTTATGTAACAGAAGTTCAGTTTCACATACAATTCTTTTTTTCCTGTTTCTTGAATATTTGTATTTCACATGTTGGTAAAGTTCATAATGAAAAAGAATTTTTAAAAAATTCAAGTTGTGAATCTCAGCTTTGCTTTTAAGGGTCAAATCCACACCCAGACCCCTACGTGGATTTTTCTCCCCTCATGTGTTTTGATCATCTTGGTGATGATGTGGGGGGCCAAGAGAGAAGGCACATGTATGACATTTCCTCTGGAGGAATTTCAACTCCTTGCAACATTCATTCTGTAGGACATTTTGGTCAGCTTGGCCAGGCCTGAGGCCGGCAAAGCAGCTTCTCAGTCCAGGCTTTCTTTGTGACTCCTATTGAAGGGATTCATGGCTGACGGGGGAGAACCAAGCTCTCTGGTTCTTTAGAGTAAAGTTGAGCTATCAATGAATGGCTGTAGAGAAATGGATCAATAGGGCTGGTTTAGGTGATTCCAAACCAAGCTTACATACCTCTCAGAGGCAACTTTACAGTCATTCTAACAATCAGCTGAGAAGTTAAGCTCTTCAACAAACAAATGCAAAAAAGGGGAGTGATTCTACGGTAGCAAGCATAAGAATGCAGAGGCTGTGATCTTTCAGGGTAGCAGGCCAGGAACGTACGGTAAATAACAAAGATCTTGTCTTTGCAAAGATAAGGAATAGAATGCCACTCTCCACATGATCATTTGTAAATGACACACATTTCAACCCAAAGTCAAACTTTTCCAAATGGAGGGAGACCTTACTCCTGGAGAGAGATACATTTTCTTTAAGAAAAGGAAGAAAAAATACAGATCGAAACAGATTTATCTAGCCATGCTCCTGTTAACTAAAGTGGTTGGCTCAGCTGGTCAGAGTACCTGGTGCTAATCAGAGGTTGTCTCCCCACACAATTCAGTTAAGCTGTGCTTTCTCCGGGTCCCAGAATGAATAACCCCCTTATCTTAATCAGTCCATCTCACAAATGACATTGTTTGCAAACTCAACTGAATGATTCGATGCAACCCAACCCCACAGCCAAAGAAACAACATATGCCTCATTTTCACATAGCAGAAAATCTGTTTCTCTCTCCCCCACCCTGGCTCCCTCATTTAATATATAGTTTAAGAAAGTTGTTTTCTAGGTAAGTTAAAAGCAAGGAGTCCTGATAGGTGATCTACACAATACAAGTAACTCACTTGCCTGTTCTCGCCCCATTCATTTCTTTTTAGCTAACGGGGATCTTTCATTTGTGGGTTTAAACAATGCCTGGGTTTTGTTCAGATTGGAGAGGAGTCTGTACAAACTGGGCCAGAGATGAGGGGTTAGCACTCAAGCTCTTCAGATCTGACAGAAAAATTCCACTCACAGGGGCTGGCAAACTGCAGACAGTTGTGAACAAATGGTGAGCCTCCACTGGATTTCTTCCTTGAGGGACAGGAGGGAGTCCTTTCCCAAGGACTAGGATTATGCAGGGACTTTCCAAGTCCCTCTCCCCACATTGCTATCATATGTGATAACCACTCACCCAATTATCTAAGGCAAGAATCGGTTTATACTTCGTGAGGGGCGATACCATCAACTCTTCAGAAGAGAGTGCTGGTTTATCATTTACATTTTGGTGAATTAGGAAAAGATCAGGGATCTACTAAGAACAATACTCTACTCCAACACACACAGAAGCCTATGGAAAGGATGACATCTAGAAAATCAATTAAGAAAGAAGGGGAGACTGGAAAGGAAGTCAGGTGCATTCCCACCCCTCTGCTGTATGAGTAACTCTGAGGCTGGGATGCAATGAACGCAGCTCTAGCAGCGGAAGCCAATGCATGGTGCAAGGTTAGAATCTTGTAGCCCAGTGGCTCCTATTCACTGTCATAAAGAAGACAAGTCACCTGGGTTTAAGTCACTGTGTCCAAGTGTGTGAATTACAGCAGTGAAGCTTCTGCTTAGAAAACAGAGATGATTCTAACGAAGGAAACAAAGTGAGGACAGGATATGAGATCTACTGAAAAGAGGATTTAAGAGCTAGGTCTGCATGATCTTCTCATGACTCAAACAATTCTGGCACCTCAACGCGCTTCCAGCTACTCTTTGGGTGTGAATTGAGAGGCGAATAAACTGGACACTCAGCAACCTCAAAACCCCTTGCCCTGGGCATAGCATATCATCCAACGGTAAGTCTGCCCAGAAGTGTCTGAGAGTCTTTTGGAAAGAATCCTTTATCTGATCATTTTAGACAGGGCAGCAAGAGCTTGGCTTTGCCTGGACTGTGCAGGACAATCTCAAAGGCCCATAAAGATGGAAGGTGGGTTTTTTCCGCAGTCTCCTGGGGAAGCAAATGAAAGTCCATTTTCTGCCCTTGGAGTATGTCAATTGGGACAGATCTACTACAATCCCCACCCTTTAGAAGACCTCCAAAAAAGAGTCAGATTTTTCATATTACTTCTCATTTCCTTATTTATATTAGTGAGGGTCAGAGAATAGGTCCATCCTATTCACTCACTAGCTTGTGGTAAAAGAACCTTTCTCTTTACCCTAGGTTTTGTAAGCTTTGCCTGCAGGCAATGGCTAGCTTCCATAGATCAGCAAAGGGAATACAATGAGGAAAAAAAACTCTTGTTTGAGAAGGATAACTGAAGCTTCAGGGAAAAACAGGTATAGGCTCTATGGAAGAAATAAAGGGAAAGAGAGCTGCTGTTTACCCACATCAGATGTAGAAGCATTATGTAAAGATTCACATCTTTTAGGATACACCATAATCTTTCTTATTTCCCAGCACTGCTTGTGTCTAGAGGCTGAGTTTTCCTAATTCATAAGTTAGCTGGAATAAATCCATTAACCAGTCAAAATAGAGGCCCCAGATTATGTCTCCTTACAAACTCTGAAGCAGTTATTGGAGTTATTGTGCACATATTTAACTTCAAGTCTGCAGCCCTGATGGTTTCAGAGTGTATAGGCTGTCCTGCCCACCGCCTACTCACACAAACAGACTGCTGACTACTCTTGTCACTGTAGTCCCAAACTATTAACCATACTCTACATAGACTTTAAAGCAACGCTTCCCAACCTTTTCCATTCTGGTCTTCTCCACCCATTAATAAAAAGGGGGGTGAGGAGAGAAAAAGTTCTTAATTTTAACTTTCTATGACATCTTGTGGTTGGAAGAATCCCAATCATGGAAATCTGGTAGGAGTATGTGCATTCCTAGAATAAGCAAGGAACTGGGTAGACCTTTGAAAAGCATATGCTTGATTAGTGTGATTGTGAAAGAACCAAAGAGAATGGGGAAAAAAAGAACACAGCTGTGCCCAAGCTCAGGATGTCTGAATTCACAGGTTTGCTGAAATATATTAGGGCACTTTTACGACACTCTGAAGTGCTGTGACATGCTGGTTGGGAAACACTGCTTTAAAGCAAGTTTGTGAATAGTCACTCGTCCTGGGTGAAGAACCATTTAGGACAGGCAAGTAGAAAAAAACAGCTATTCAACAACCAAGGACCCACCCCATAAGGAAGGGTGGAATGGCAAGCTAGTTATCAGGCAGGTTACAAGAAAGCAAGAATGGAACTGGACACTTCACATGCCAAATGATGAAAGTGAAGTTATTTCACCTATTAATTCTTGCAGTCATTAGGCTCCCCATCCTCGTGTCTCTACATGGTTGCCTTGCCTTTCCATTCCTTCAGTCTTTACTGAAAGATCTCCATAGGACCAAACCCTTCATGAAAGCGTAAAAAGAAAGAGCCAGTCTATGGGCCACCAGGAGAGATGCCAAACTTTTCCTCCAAAACTGGAGTCAATTTTTTATGTGATTTGGCTTCTCTCCCCCGGGGGACAAATAGTCAGATGAGGTAACTGATGAACTAGCCCAACTGTGTCTCCTTGGCAAGAAGTGTGCTTTTCCCAGCCAAACGGCCTGCTCTTGGAATCCATAGTTGGGTCAGACCAACCCGGTGGAAAAAACAAAAACAAAGAAATACAAAACCAAAAAAAAAAACAAACCAAAGAGGATAAGCATCTGCACAACCAAGTGGAAGAACAAGAATTAGAAAACTTACCAATCGCCCCAGCCAATGAGAATCCATTTCCAACAGGTATTAAGGCCTGTTAGAAGCGACTGGAACATTCACATCAGCCCAATTGGTAGGTTGTCTGACAGATTCGCCCCCTTCATTGCGCACAAGAATTTAAAAACAAAACAAGACACCGCAGTTATCTTCATTGTTCCAGGACAAGGCCGCTTCTTTCTTTGCTGGTCTACATCACGACAGTTCCCTCGGTCGGGGCTCTGCCCCCACTTCCTAACAAGCCTCTGACAACCTGCACTGGCTCGCCATCAGCCAGAACACCAAGTCCGCCTTTGGCCCTCCCTGACGCGGCCCCCGGGGGAGCGGGCCGCTAGCGCTGCCTCAGACCGTCCGCCGCCTCCCTTCCTCCGCGCGCGGCCCAGCAGGCGGAAGAGCTGGGGGCATGGCTTGGACAACCCTGCTGGAGCGAGACGGGACCGCACAACAAAGAGGAGCTGCAGGAAGCACACGCTAAGCGGGGGCCGACTGGGGCCCCGAGAGTTCATGGACAAACGATTCAACGGGACAGACGCTGACGCCGGACCCAAGGAGTGCGAGGGCCCGGGGAAGACACGGGTCTGGGGGTTCTGGTGGGGGTGACTCGTAAACTAGAATGAGAAGGGAAGGCACCGTCCGCTTTATCTTTATTTCTTCGGGGCTCCCTCGGGAGGGCCCCGGCAGGGGGCTTCCTTCCAGACTCCTCCCCTCCCAGCCAACGCCCGGGGCGCTGGGCCGCCCCTGGGACCCGACGCTCCTACAGCCGCGCCGGGAGCCTGGGGGGGGCCTTCGGAGCCCCGGGGCGGCTCCCCGGGGGAGATGCAACCGCCGGCGTCCACAGCCCCCGCGGACCGGCTGGGACTGGGGGCGCTGCCAGCCCCCAACGCCCGGAGGGGAGGCTCCGGCCCCGCCCCGAGGACCCGGGGGAGCCCGCTCCGGAAGCGCCGCCCTCCCGCCCAGCGGGCTCCGAGGGGGCGGGGAGTCGAACGCCCCCTTCCGGGTGCCTCCGCCCGGCCGGTCAGCCCCGCTCCTCCTCCGGGCGGGAATCCTCCCTCCCCCGAACCCCCCCTGCGGCCGGGCCCCGGCGTCGGGCCCAGCCCCTGGGGGGAGTCCCCAGCCCCGACCCGCCCTCCCCAAGGCCCTCGGCCGCTTTCTTAGGCCACGGGGGCCAGGAAGACCCCTCCGGCAGCGGCCGGGACCCACCGCTCATTACGACATCTTCCTCCCTGGCCTCCGCCGCCTCCGCCGCCGCCGAGAGCCTGACACCGCCCGCCCCGGGCCCGCCAATCCCAGTGCCCGCCACCGCCCGAGCGACGGCGGTTCCTACCAATGAGAACCCGACCCACAGGGGACCGACAGCCTTTACAACCAGTCGCCAAAAGTCTTCGAGAGCGACGCTGAAATCTACCAATGGACTCATGAAATTTCGTTGATGGACAGACCGGCCTACCTACTCGAAGTCAGGTCGAGAATGAGTGACAGAGAAGCTAGCCAACGATCCACTAGGCAAAGTCCCACCCCTAATGAGGGTGACGGACGGCGTCAGGAAGCCTGAGAGGGTGGAGCTTATCGTCAAAGTGCTTTCCTATTGGTTATATTTGACCCTTCTGCTCACTTCTAACCCCGGAGCCGAGGATTGACCCGTCCTCAAGCCAATCAGAAGCCCTATGATAATAAGCCAAGTAGTCTGGCTAAACACGCACACACGCAACACAGTTGTGTTTTGAGGTCCTCAGTTTGTTGTATGTTCTCGGTCCGTGAGCTGCTACAACCTGGACGCGAACCCTTAGGCCTGCCATGCCGCTTTGTCTTCCTGTCTCCTGCCTGGGGGGACACCCCCTCCCCACCAGGATGGGGCAGCCGCCTAGGGGGTGGGACGGCAGGACTGAGTTGGGCAGAGTTGTAGACTGGGGGCAGCTGAGTCGAGAGTCGGGAAGACACGAGGTCACACCCGGACTCAGGCTCTTCTCAGCGGTGTGACCCTGGGAAAGTTACTGAGCCCGTCTTCCTCAGTTTCCCCATCTGTAAAATGGGGACAGTAATAACATCTAATAATAACCAGGGTTATTTGTGAGAAACAAATGGAGTCATATGTTGTAAAGTGCTTTGCAATCCTCAAAGCCCTCTATACAAGTTATTATTTATATTATTTACCAGCCCCAACCCTGGGTCGTGCTACGTGGTGGGTATCCCCCACTGCAAGCTGGCATCTGAAATTGTCCTCTCTTCCACCCCTTCTTCCCCATTTTTGTACCATATGTGCAGGACACACGTAGAGAAGATGAGGAAAACTGAGGACAGGAAGGAGACCTTGAATGTTTTTTGTTAACCCTCAGACTCCCAAGTACACACACACACACACACGCGCACACACACACACGCACACACACACACACGCACACACCCCAAAAGATCCTTTTCACACACACACACACACCCCAAAAGATGAGGAAAACTGAGGACAGGAAGGAGACCTTGAATGTTTTTTGTTAACCCTCAGACTCCCAAGTACACACACACACACACACACACACACACACACACACACACACACACACATACACACGCACACACCCCAAAAGATCCTTTTCACACACACACACACACACACACACACACACACACACACACCCCAAAAGATCCTTTTCAAATTTTCTTCCCCACCTTTCTCCAGTCTTGCCCTCCCAAGGGGCCCAAAACAAAGCTTTGCCAAAACAGCCAACCTCAATTCCCCCTCCCTTCACTACCCCCTTTTCTCACTCGTCTGGCCCCCTACCTGCTGCCATCTTCCTGGAGCCAAGGCTGGGAGGCTGGTGGGTCAATGCTCTTGTCTTTTCAGCATCTGCCAGGGTTGACTCTTCCACTCTTGTGTCTTGTATTTGCTACTAACAGGCAGGCCCTTCTGGTTCCCCAGGCTTTCTCTTTTCCCCCAATCTCATCCTTCCAAGTCCCCACTGTCTTCTTTGCTGGCTCCCTAAGTTCTCTTTAGGGTTCCCTTTCATGGCCTTGTCCCCCTCCTTTACTTCTCTGCTGCTCACGCTTTTCCTTTAAGGACTCTGCTTCTCAACCCCCTTCCCTTTTTTGCCTTTCCCTTCTCTTTGCCTGCTTCTCGAGGATCTCCCCTACTGCTCCTTCTACATGTGGTTACTCTTTGCTCTTACTGTTCCTGTAGGGAGCCCCCACTTCTGAGAGTGTTGACTTGGGGGTCAGGAGTGCATTCAGAGGAAGGGAGGAGAGAATCCTTCTTAGGGAGAATCTTATCTAATGACATCAGCTTTCACCACTACAGAGAAGGTTGCAATGATTCCGCGGCCCTTTTTGATAAAGAGGGTGTGCCTTCTCTTATAAACAAAAAGGTTTCTTGCCCAGCCTATAAGGAGCAGTCAAAGAAGACCCCAGTTTCTTTGCATCCCTTGCATTCATTCACCTGTCTGTCTTTCTGTCACCTAAACCCAAGCTGGTTTCCCCTAGAATGACAGCCTGTTCTTAGCTTCCCAGAAGCTAGTGATCTAGCATGAGAATTAGCCCTTGAGGACATGGAGCTGGACAGGACCTCAGAAGGTCATTTAGAGACCAATTCCCTAATTTTGTGGAGAAGTTAACTGAGGCCCAGAGAGGAAGTAACTTGTCCAAAGTTACACTGATAGTAAGTAGCAGAACTTACATTCAAACCCACGCCCTCTGACTCTAAACTTCTATACTCTCACCCAATCCCCTTTGCCTTTCAGAGACTCACAGAATTTGAATGCTGGAAGCAACTTTATCTGACATCTAATTTAATCCATACATGAAAGGAATCCCCACTATATAAGAAGTCCAGCTTGAAGACCTCCAAGGAAGGAGGACCCACCATCTTTTGAGGTAACTTACTCTACTTTTACACAACTCTGTTAAGTTTTTCCTTCCATGAAACCTCAGTTTGCCCCTTGGCATGTTCATCTGTTCTCTAGGGGCAAAAAGAACAAGTGTAATTTCTCTTCCACTTGACAACTCTTTAAATAATTGAAAACAACTGTAGTATCTTCTCTGGATTTTCCATTTTCCAGGTTAAATATGCCCTGTTCATTCAATAGGTCCTCCTCCTATGACTTCTCCTATGACCTCCTCTTTCCTACTGTCTCCCTACTTTTGAGCATTTTCTCTGCTAAATAGCTACCCCATGGGAAATTAAGAGTTAACATATCCTACCATCCCTGGTGCTCTTCTGGAGCAAATGCTGAAAAGGATTCGGACCTGTGGCTAGTTCATGAATGGATGATGGGTTTGGGAATTCTTTTTCACCCCACCCTCAGCAGACATCCAGGATTTCATCCTTGTCTTCCACCAGTATGGGAAATGGAGAAATGAGGTGCTCCCCCTTTCCCTCTAACCATCCAGATAGCCTTCCTCTCTTCTGCCACCTCCCCTTATCCTCTCCTTTGATGCTCACTGATATGCCTCCTCCCATTCATCTACAGCTTCTGTGACCCTCAGCCCTGTTCCTCCAGCTCTGGCTAATGGCCCCCTACAAACTGCCACAGAACCTTCAGACAGGCACATTCTAGCCACCCCTCCC
Organism: Potorous gilbertii; assembly: GCA_028658325.1. NCBI lineage: Eukaryota > Metazoa > Chordata > Mammalia > Diprotodontia > Potoroidae > Potorous > Potorous gilbertii. Next base: position 526,602,176 of record CM053770.1, read on the forward strand.
CCTCCCTGCCCCATAGTGCAGTGGGAAGAGAGTTGGATTTGGAATCAGAGGGCCTGGGTTCAAATCCTGACTTTTCTACTTATTATTCTTGGGACTTCAACTGTATAGACAAGCCTCAAGCGTCCTTATTTATAAAAGTAACTCTCAATTTTCTGGATGGACGAATGGAGGTCAGATTTGATGATATCCAAGGTCTTTTTCCCTCTCAATTCCAAGATCCTGTCAATTTCCTATTGGCATCAGAGATTCAACTTAGTTAGTTATACAAGCATTAATTAGGCTCTTATAAAGTGCCAAGCACTGTGCTAGATGGAAAGACAATCCTTTCCTTTTTTTTTTTAACTGGATCTGTAATTTCTTCTGTATGGGGAACTCCCACTTAGGAATTTCCTCCTGCCAGTGCTGATCAGTAACTTTTCTGTGATTTATAGCACTGAGAAGTTAAACGCCTTGCCTAGGGTCACAGAGCCACTATATGTCAGAGGTGAGATTTGTATCTAGGTCTTCTTGCCTCAGAAACCCTCTCTTTATCTACTAGGACACATTACCTCTTTTCCATTCTCCTTGAGGGAAAGCAATCTGTAGAGAATTGACAAAAATCTATAAAAATTAAGAGCCATTGCCCTTGAGACAAATGGTGAAAAAAGAAATATGAACAAACAGTTTTCAAAAGAAGAAAGGCAAATTAGAAACATTCATCTGAAAAATGTTTTCAGTAATCATTAATAAATAGAGGAATGCAAATTAAAATAATTTCAGAGTCTCACCTCACCCCTCAAATTGATGAAGATGGGAAAATTTAGTGTTGGTAGCATTGTGAGAAGAGGAGTATACAAGCATTGTTGGTTGAGTTGTGAGGACAGTTCTAGTCTTATTATTTTATAGTCTAGGAAACTGAGGCTCAGAAAGGGGAAGTGATTTGCCCAGGAGCAGAAGGTACTTGATGAGTTGATTCTTATTATACACATCCTACAGATGAAATTGAACTCAGATGCTTAGAACATCATTTGGAATCAGAAGACCTAGGTTTGAATCCCATAGCTTTTTACAAGCTGTGCGACTTTGGGCAACTGGTCTCAGTTACTTTATCTGTAAATTGAGGTGATCTCTTAGGTCCCTTTACCAGAGGTGAGGAACCTGCAGCTTTGAGGCCACATGTGACCTTCTAGGTCCTTAAGTGTGGCCCTTTGAATCCAAACTTCACAGAACAAATCCCCTTAACAAAAATGTTTGTTCTGTAAAACTTGGACTCGGTCAAAAGGCTGAACTTAAGTATTCAGAAGGCCACATGTGACCTCCAGGCTGCAGGTTCCCCACCCCTGCATCTTAGCTTTAAATCTGGTGCTCCCATTCTTTCTGTATCCATAACACTGTGAAGGATTACAATGAAGTGGGCAGGTAGCAAATAACTATTCTCATGGCATAGTGGGTAGGGTGCTCTTCATGGAACAAGGAAGATCTGAGTTCAAAATCCTGTTGAGGGTCAGGGTGGAGTGTGGTTGACAAAATCGGGATAGACCTTAACTGTTCTTTGAGACTGTGCTAGTTATCATGTGGAATGGCTCTCCATGGCCCCCAGATTGCTGTCTCGGTGAGACAAACTAGAGAATTACAGAAAACAAGGAATATATAAAATAGATGCCCTCTAGGCTCACAGTCTTTAAGATAAGACTAATTAAATCACTAGGACAGGAGACAAGCAGAAGGTCACGAGGCTTTCAGTTTCTGTCTATAAATACCTGGACCCTCAGATCAATAAACAGAGTTGGTCTATCTTCTCCTGCCTCCTGTATCTTTCTTCTTCACCACATCACCGAGCCGTGTGGGGATGCAGGTCGTCAGCTACAAAATCCCACCTCCGGTACTCATTAATTCTTTTGGTTGTAGGCAAGTCACTTAACTTCCTGAGCCACAGTTTCTTCAGCTGTAAAATTTTTTGTTGTTCAGTTGTTTCTGACTCATTGTGACCCCATTTAGGATTTTCTTGGCAGAGATGCTGGAGTACTTTGTCATTTACTTTTCCATCTCATTTTACAGATGAGGAAACTGAGGCAAACAGGGTAAAGTGACTTGCCCAAGGTCACACAGCTAGGAAGTATCTAAGGCATTTTATTAACTGCACCACCTAACTGCTCTATAAGGATTAAAAAATATCTGTGGTACCTACCACCCAGGATTATGAGGTTCAAGTGGAATCGTGTACATAAAATTCTTTACAAACCTTTACTACATACTACATACATGTCAGTTATTACTACTACTACTACTTCTGCTATTACTAAGAAACAATCTGATGCCTGGTATGGAGCTAATTTGGGGGGGTCTTAAAGGTTATATTAGGGTACTACACAAGCTCTGGTAGGCCCTAGAAAAGCTTTGAAAACTTTAGAGAGGAACTGTTATGACTATTGTTCAAGGACTATCCTAGCTATGGTCATAGAGGCCTTTTACTAGATTGACCACAGGGTAACCAAAAAAATGGTTTTGCCCACAGCAGGTTTCAAAAAGAATTTATTAAGTAGCAGAGGGATTGCAGTCTGCCATAGAAAACCATCATTGAAATGCCAAAGATATGACATCTGTCAGTGTCAGACACTGGAGTGTATGAGAGTAAGAGGGTGACCAGGAGGTAAGATAGCTTGGAGGACCTGGGGATGTTTAGATTAGACTAAAGAGGAACTAGGAATGACCATGGTCACTGTGTTTAAACTATTTAAAGAACTTTCTATTGGAATGGGAATCTTGCTCTGCTGACTCAGAGGGAAGAACTAAAGACCATTGGGTGGAAATTGCAGAGAATCAGTGTTCAGAAGGATAGAAGGAAAAAGTTACTAACAATTATGGTTGTCTAAAAGTGGAAATGACTCCCTGGGGAAAGCCCCAGTCCCTGGAGGTTTTCAAGTGGACACAGGATGACCACTTTCTTAGTGGCAATAGAATGCTGGGCCTGAAGATAGGAAGACTGAGCTCAAATCCAGCCCCTGACACTAACCTAACTGTAGGTGACCCTGGCTAAGTCACTTTACACGTCTCCTTTGGTATCTCCTTCCTGCCAGGGTTTTTGGGAGGATCTTAATGAGATAACGTTTTCAAGTGTCTGGCACATTATGGTTATTAATAAACTCCTATTTCCTTCCTTGTCCGGAGTATTGTAAAAGGATTCAGGCTAGGGTTGGTCTGTATGATCTCTCACCAATCTCACTATCAGGAATTCTTTCTTAAGGTCTCAGACTTAATCTCTTTTATTGAATTTTAAGCTTCTCCAAAGTATTAAGCATTCTTCTTTATTTTCTTATTCATTACCACTGAGAATCAGGACAACTAACCTAGGGCAACTAAACTGACAGTCTTGAGAATTGCCTGGAGTACTGAGAGGGAAAGTACTTGCCCAAGGTAACACAGTATATGTTAGAGGCAGACCCTGAACGCAAATCTTCATGATTCCGTACTCTAGCCACCATTCTCAATATTTTTCACACTTTCTGATTTTTGTTGTTAGGCCATTCCAGTTATTTCCATGTATTCACGACCCCATTGGGGGTTTTCTTGGCAGATACTGGAGTGCTTTTCCATTTCCATCTCCAGTTCATTTTACAGATGAGGAAACTGAGGCAAACAGTGATTTTTTTTTCCCCCCCAGGGTCACACAGCTAGTAAGTGTCTGAGGTCGGATTAGAACTCAGGTTGATGAGCCTTCTTGACTTAGCTGCCTCATTCTTCCTCATATGTAGGCTAAATTCTATAGCCCTGCTTTCCTCCTGAGGAATCTGAAGACAAATATTTTTGGCTATGGAACACTGAGTATCTGGGGCTTTCATTCCACTTTAGTCACTCTCTCCCCAGGCCACAGGTTCTTGCTTCAGTGCCAACTGTGTGCCTAGACCTAGACAGAATTGTATTGGGAAGACCTCCAAGCTCTCCATAGTCTCTATCAGTAGGAGCTGAGTTTCTTGGACCATTCTAGGTAATATGAGCCATTTTAGCTTGGAAAGATCTAATGCATCTAATGAAGAGGTTCTTAACCTTTGTGGTGCAATGGGCCCTGCTGACAATCTGATGAAGCCTATAGAGCCCTTCTCAGAAAAATGTGTGTTGCCTATAGTCATACTGAAGGGAATGCCAAATTTTAGTTAGAAGTTAGAGAAAATAAATATGTACTTCCCTCCACCTCCCATCCAAGTTCCTGGATCCCATGAAATCCATGAATGTTAGCTTATGTCTATTGTGGACAAGAGAAGGCTTAAAGGGGGCACACTATAGCTATCTTCAGATTTTTGAGGTTTGTCCTGTGGAAATAGGATGAGATTTGTTCAGTTTGACCCTGAAAGCAAAACTGAGACAAATGGGTGGAAGTTATGGAGAGCACACATGGATTCTACATGAGGAATGCATTCCTAATAAGAGGGAAGAAAGCAGACCCAACACAGTAATATGTACCCTAGCTAGAGTCCTGGAATGGGAAGATGTGGGCCTCACACTCCATCTCCGCTGAGGAGTTGTGTGACCCTGGCCGACTTGGAATGTTTCTGGACTTCAGTTTCCCTTTTAGTTTGTTTTTAAAGCAGGGGGAGGACGTTGAGCCTTCCAAGGACTCCCTCCAGCTCTAAATTTATAACTATGACTGAAGATCCAGAAAGACAACCTCAAATTGCAAGAGGCTGCAGGTCGAATACAATGGAATAGGCTGATGTGACCTGGATAAATTTGCAGCACATGGTCTTCAGTAAGTTCCTTGAAGACAGAGACTATTTCATTTTGGTCTCTGAATCCCCAGCACACATCAAAGTACCTTACATATGCTGTTGTTCAGCCATTTTTCAGTCGTACTTGACTCTGTGACCCCATTTGGATTTATTTATTTATTTGCAAGGGTGCTGGAATGGTTTGTTATTTCCTTCTCCAGCTCATTTTACAGATGAAGAAACTGAGGCAAACGGTGAAGTGACTTGTCCAGGGTCACACAGCTAGTAAGTGTCTGAGGTCAGATTTGAACTCAGGAAGATGAGTCTTCCTGACTCCAAGCCCAGTGCTCTACCCACTGTACCACCTAGCTGTCCCCTTTGCATATAGTAGGTGCTGAATAAATAAATGTTTAATTGGATTAAAAAAAGCCCTAAACTCTACACTATGATTCTAAAGTTACACGAATGGTCAGTTACACAAATTCTTTTGTGTTGCTTTGCTTAATAATTTTCAGAGAATATACTTTGTGGGGTTTTTTTTTTCTGTGTTTGTTTATGCTAGTCTGCTTTGTTAAAACAAAAGTTAGCTTTTTTTTTAACCCAACAGTTCCTACAGTGGAATGGGCCACCTTGGAAGGGCTCCTTCCCTTTCACCAGAAGCCTTCATACAAAAGCAGTAGGAACACTTGCCAGGAATTGTTAGAGAGGAAATTATTATTTCAGGTATGGGTTGGATTCAATAATCTTTGAAGTCCTTTGTAATTCTTTTGTAGGATGGGGGAGCTGGTGACATCACAGCTGTTTCCATCTTTTATCACCAGGGGGAGCTCATGCTATTTACAAATGGCAGGTTGGCCATGCTGTCGAGGCTGGGGAGATGTGGTCTGGAGAGTTTCTGCTGATGATGAGAGAAGAATTCCAGGGAGAGGGGATGGGATCACAAGGCTCTCTTTGCAAAGCCCTGCCTCTGCTCATTCTCTTCAGTCACCCAGCCAGCCACTTTTTCCATAAACATTTCTAAAGAGCCTGCTCTTTTGCAAGAGACTGTGCTGGATGATCAGGAGGCTGAAAATGAAATAAAACAGAGCTTTTTTACCCTCATAGGACCAACAATTCCTCTTTATGACTTCTTGACCGCCCCTTACCCCAAATCCTCTAGTATATACCTAACACCACTGCCCTCTTTTAGCCTTTCACAGTACTAATGTCTACAGCTGCCTACAGTTAAGTCAGGTGTTGTATCCTTTCTCTCTGAAAGTCCCCCTAGGGAGATGATTACATCTCTTTTCCGTTTCAGATCGCTCTCATTTTCCTCAATACTTCTTATATCTTCTCCCTCGTGCTGTATGATCCCCTAACTAAGGGATTGTAAGGAATCCTTCCATCCTCCAATCTCTCAGATAACTGTATAGAGACCACTTTGATACACTTGGCATATTCCACTTTGAATTATGATTCTTTTGGTAATAAGTGTCATTCCCATGCTAGACAATATAGGTTCCTTGAGGTCTTGAGTCTGGAGGCTGTTTCTTTTTCGGTATGCCCCATGGTGCATTGTATGTAGTGAGTGTTTATTAAATGTGGGTTGAACTGAATTACCTTACCTCAGTCCCTGCCGCTCTCTGATTAGTGTTACCTAAATTCTTGCCTTTCTCTGCCCCTCATGCTCACCCAAGTTCCTGTCCCTATTCCCGTGAAAAGCTCCACGATCTAGAGAGTAAAGGCCAGAGCAATGGAAACTTTGTCACATAACTCTGTTGTAATGAATGCAGCATTTTGGGATTAAAGGATGATGGTTCAGTCCCTGGCTCTTCCACTTACTACTTTCAGTGAATCACTCACTGTGGCTTAGTTTCCTTATCTACGAAATGAGTATGTTGGACTACATGCCCTCCACCTTTCCTTTGAGGTCACAGATATTAGTTACCTACTTCACAGTGTAAACCCAAGTGACCCAAGACAACCAATTCAACACCTCAAACACAGTTTATGCTCAGGAAACAGGAGATGGTATTGGTAACAACAATAAATATTAATGACAACATTGAGACCAACAAAAGGGCGTGAGATAGACTCTAATGATCCCCTTCCTTTATAGATTTCCTTCTCTCCCTAGACACTTCAGAGGCATTACCCAATTATCCCTTCTAATCTCCCTAGAGGGAATAATTAAACCCATTTTACAGATGGGGAAACTGAGGCTCAGACAAGGTGAGAAAACTGGAGCCAGAATTTGAATTAATGTCTCCTAGAGCACTTTTTCTCTTCTCCCATTCCCTTAATACACACACACACACACACACACACACACACACACACACACACACACACACATCTGAACCCTGGACTGCTAGGGATTTAATATCTAGGAGAAATTCTCATCTTCTCAGAGGCTAGTTTATTGAACAACTAGTCCCTTCTCCTAGGTAGGATATATCATGATCACAAGTGAGTATGTTGTCTTAGACTTTAGCATAGGACCAACTGTGAAGGTGTTTAGACTTTCTGAGAGTTTTTTTTCCCATTCTATCCAAAACATCCTCAGAGGGGAAACCATCAATCCTTAGCATTTTCAGGCTTCAGGATCCTTTTGGGGTTCAGCAAGGCAATCCTAGCCCCTAAATAGGAGTATTCAACAGTAACTAAAAGTTGTAAAGAGTAGTTAGAATGACTAATGAGTTGACAGTTTTAATACTGGAGACTGAGAAATTTTACTCCTTCTCATCTCTCCCAATAGAGTCTGTCTCCTGAGCTCCGTTCTGTCCCCCCTCACCATTACCAACTAACTATTAGACACCTCAAAATGACATCTCAAGCAGAAGTTATCTTTTCCCCAAATGTGCCCTTCTGAACACCTCATTTCTGTCAAAATTACTACCACCCTTTCAGTCACCCAGATTTGAAAGTGTAGTGTTATCCTTAATTTCTCCCTCCTCAGTCAATATTTTCATTCACTTGAGAGATCTTGTCAACTCTAGCCCCACAACTTTGCCCATAGTCATTTCTTTCTCTCTTTTCAGCTGACCACCATTCTTCCACCTAGACTGTTGCCATAGTCTCCTAAATGGTCTCCAGTCTCCAGGTCCTCCACATAATCTACCAGCGCATAGATCTGACCATGTCACTCCATGTTCAAGAAGTAAAGAAGTAACTCCCTATTACCTCTAGAATCAAATACCAGCTTCTCATTTGGCATGTAAAGCCCTTCCCAGCCCAGCTCCCACCTAGGTTCCCATTCTTATTATACATCACTTCTCTTTGTGTGCTCTCCAGTCCAGCCAGACTGGCTTATGTGACATTGCTCATGCAGGACGTAACCTTTTCCACCTCTCTGCCCACACCTGTAATGTATTCCCTTCTCATTTAGAATCCTTAGTTTCTTTCAAAGTTCTTCTGAAACCTTGCCTTCTAAATGGAGTCATTCCTAATTCTCTCCAAGGTGGTTCCTTGTCCCCACCCTCCCAAACGACCTTAATTTTTTTTGTATGACATTTGTAGAGATTGTGCCTCAGATCCAGGATCTGCTGGATTCAAAGTCTATCTCTAACAGAAATTGGCTGTGTAACTCAGGATAGATTGCTTAACTTCTCAATGCTCTAGGCAACTCTCCTGAGGCAGAGAAAGCACCAGTCTGCATTGGGAAAGGGAGTTTCTTCATCCAGGATGTCTCTACATTGAAACTGTACAAATCATTCATTCCATAGTTTTCTATTCCCTGAAACTATATGTCCACTTCCTATCCCCTTTGTACATATTGTTTCCCAGTAGAGCTCTCTGTTTAATTTTGCCTTTGTATTGCCTGTCCAGGGGTGGGGAACCTGCAGCATTGAGGCCACATGTGGCTCTCTACGTCCTTCGGTGGCCTTTTGACTGAGTCCAAGTTTTACTAATAAATCCTTTTATTAAGGAGATTTGTTCTGTGAAGTGTGGATTCAAAGAACTATACTCGAGGACCTAGAGGGCCACATGTGGCCTCGAGACTGCAGGTTCCCCACCCCTAACATAGTCTCTGGCACTTAAGAAGTGCTGATTGATTGACTGATAAAAACCTTTGGGACATGGGATTTTGTTATTTCATCACCAGGTCCTTACCATGTGAAACTAAGAACTCCCTTAAAGTGACAGGCATATATCTTTTCCCCATTAGTAGGGTAGAAGTGGGGAGAAAGAAGAGCTTCCATGCCATCCCTTAACTAAAGAAACATTTTCAAGTATCTACTATGTAAAAGACCCTGTGCTAGGCACTGGAAATACAGAGACAAAAATAAAACAGATCTTGTCCTCAAGAAATTTACAGTCTGCAAAGAGATGTAACCTGTACTCACATAAATACCTACAAGATCATTTGAGGGAGAAGAGAGAGAACTGCAGTGGGAAGAAGTGGGGTTAGGAAAGGCTTCCAGGAGGAGATGACCCCTGACCTGAGCCTTGAAGGAGACTGAAATGTCTAAGGGACAACATAAGAAGCAAGAGAGTTCCAGGCACAAAGGCATCAATTCGGAAGAGAGAACATTGAATTCAAGAAACGGCAAGTCATCCCTTTTGGTCTGACCATAGAATGTGAAGAGAAGTTATATGAAATATGACTAATGTGGAAATACGTTTACACGATTGCACATGTATAACCTATATCAGGATTGTTTGCTGTCTTGGGGAGAGAAGGGAGGGAGGGAGAAAAATTTGGAACTCAGAATCTTATATAAAATGAATGTTGAAAACTATCTTTACATGTAATTGGAAAAAATAAAATCCTATTTACCAAAAAGAAATAAAGAAAGAATTAGAGGGAAAGTGAGGGTCAGATTGGTGATTTCTTTGAGACTACGAAAGGTTCATTACTTCAGGTGGAAGTATTGGAAATAATGGAACACACATTAGTGAGTCCTTGCCAGCCATCCAGCATCATTGTGGAAGGTCATCATATGTCACAAGAATATATACTGAGGAAATGCGTGATTCAGGAAAGAATCTTCTAGTTTCCCCTGTTTCTATTCAAAATGAAGGCTAAGGAAAATATCCATATTAGACTCACCTAACAGCAGAAAAAAAAAGTGTGAAATGTCTTGAAAGTCAGTTTGGGACCATATGGGGAAGTCTTTAAATCTCAGACTAAGTAGATTGTATTTTGTCATAGAAGTAACTGGGAGCCATTGAAGATTTGAGAAGGGAGTGACAAAGCCATATCTGTAACTTAGGAAGATTATTTTGACTACTTTGTAGAATAAGAGAAATGTGGAACTGATCTCTCTAGAGAAAGGGTTCTTTTAAGATATATGTTACATTTTTTCCCAATTACAGATAAAAACAATTTTTGACATTCATTTTTTAAAAAAAACTTTTAGGGAAGAGGTTCTTAACATTTTTTGTGTCATGGACTCCTTTGGCATTCTGTAAATCAATTATAAAACATTTATGGTATCCCAGATATTGTGCTAAAGGTAAAAAACATAGTCTCTGCTTTAAAGAGCTCACATTCAGTATACTAGAGGAGTCAACATATAAGCAACTTTGTACATATAAGATATATACAGTGTAAATAGCAGGTAATCCTAGAGTGAAGGCATTAGTGGTAAGGTAGAACAGTAGGAAGACACACCAAGAAAAATCTCTTACAGAGAATGGGATTTGAGCTGAGTCTTGAAGGAAGCCAGAGAAACTTAGAGGAAGAAATGAAGAGAAAGAGAATTATGGGCGTGTTATTGAACATCCCCTTCCTATGGGGTTGTGAAGGGCTTTAAAAGACTAACAGAAGATTTTATATTTGATGCTGGAGGTAACTGGGAACCGTTGGAATTTATTGAGTAAAAGTGATGACATAGTCAGACCTGTACTTTATAAGACCCCTTTGGCAACTGAATGGAGGATTGATTGGAGTGGGGACAGATTTGAGGTGAGGAGAGCAGCCAAAAGGGCATTACAGAAGTCCATGTGAGAGGGGATGACTGCCTAATTAGAGAGAAGGGAGTATGTGTGAGAGGTGGTATTGAGGTAGAAATCATAAGACTTGGCAACAGATTGAATATGTGAAGTGAGTGTGAGAGAGGAGCTAAGGAGGAGGACAGTGAGGCTGGGAGTCTGAGTCACTGGGAGAATATTGTTGCCCTCAACAACAATATGGATGTAGAAGGAGATGATGTTGACCTCTTTAGAAGAAGAGCTGGGTGGAAAGGGGGAAAAGTAATGAATTTAGTCTTGAGCATGTTGAGGTTGAGATACCTATGGGACATCCAGTTCAAGATGTCCAAGAGGTAGAGTAATGTTTTTGAGTACCTGAAATAAAATACACAGGATTGCAAAGGAAACTAAATATATTGAAATAAAAATGTAATTTCCTCCCTCATATTACCAGTTTTATTGGAATAAAGATTGAACTTTTTCCCATCTGAGTACATGGACTCACTGAAGAACTCCTGCTGTAGGGGCAAGAGAGATGACAGGCTTGGAAAAGAAAGGAGCAGTGGAAGAGAGAGGTGAGTTTCTTCTTCTGCCTCTGTTCCTTTTCTAGGAGATGTCCAAGACCAATGGGAATGTTTTCCTGGAAAGGCAACTGTAATTATTTAGCCTGAACAAGTCAGGGGTTGGGGAAGGTGGGGTAGTGTGGGGATAGAGAAAGAAAACAGATAGAAGAACTGATGGCATTGTCCAACCTGGACGGGGGGCAAGACTAAATTCTGTCTTTAAGTTTCTACAGGAAAAGGATTGCAAACAAACAAACAAAAAACCAGACAGGAGACAGCTTTTTCCTTGTCTCCCCAGAGGCCAGGGCAAAACGGGAGTGGGCTTCCGCAAAGAATAAGTTCAGATTAGACAACCTGAGAACTTTCTGATAGTCAGTCACCAGGTGACCAAGCAGAGCTGTGGGGAGCCTTTTCAAGAGAGGGTAAAGAAAAAGCAACATGGCTCCCTGGTTGGTTTGATGACTTGCCCCCTGGGAAATGATTTCTCCACTATTTCCTTTCCAACCTGAGAACTCTTGAGTTTGGGGAGTTGTGTGTGTTAGGGAGGGGGGTGATAGTAAGGGAGGGCCTTGCTACAAAGAGGAGAGCCATGGGGGAAACCAAGGTGACACCCAAGCTGGCCCAGATTCCCCACACATTCCCCACTCCCACTCGTGTTCCCCTCCCTCCTCCCGACAAGGCCTGATACAGCCCCTCCCCACCTCCAGGTCTTGCCTCCGAAACTCCAAGTCTCTACATTGCTGAGATTTTACTAGGACTCCCAGCTGGGTCCCACCTTTGATCTGGCTTCAAAAAATAAGCAGTAAGAGGCAAGTAATTTTCCCCCAACCTGCTGGGGAAGAGGGCGGGCCAGAGGCAGGTCCAGACAGGCCAGCCCTACTCTTCCTGGGCCTGCAGTCAGGGGTTGGTGGCTGGTGGCTGGTGGCATGAGGAGGTGGGGATGGGCCAAGGCTGACCTGAGGGAGCAAAACCACTTATCCAAATCAGCCATGCCCATCCTCTCTTCCCAGGCTCCCCTTCTGTGCCTGTCTCTTCCCTGTCTTCACCCTCCAGTCACCTGGACTCAGATTGAATTGGGTGGCTCTATGTCAGTTATCTCCTCCTTAACCCCAGGGGGTTTTGTCCTTATTCTGGCCCCTAGCCTATTGAGTTGAAATGTGGCCTATAGTGGCATAACTGGACCAGTTACTAGAACCTTCTTCCCTACCTTTCCCCTTCTAGCCAGGCTCTGACTCTGGGGAGCCCTGAGCAGCCTAAGTAGGGCCTTGTGGCATGAAGACTTGTGCCCACCTTGTAGGTCATATCCCTTTGCTCAGCAATGGGAACTGGAGGTGATGGTAGAGAAAGAGAACAGGAGCAGAAGGAATCACTCTTGAATGTTTCCCTTGCCTCATCCTTCTCTCTCTAAAGGCTGACTGCCCAACTCAGAATTTCCATCTTCCGGCACCACCCCCACCTTCTTCCCAGTTCAAAGAGTCTGAGCTCCTCACCTGTTTTGGGGATGCTTTCTAGAGCCTTTAAAGTGGTTAGAATGGAACCCTTAACATCCCCACCCCTTCTCCATGTAGGCTGCAGGGGAGGCTGAGACAGAGGTCACTCTGGTGCAGGGAGAAGAGGGACCTTTCTCAGAGTAAGGACTAGGAGGCAAGGCCAGGACACCCCCAGGGATAATTGTCTAAGAACTCAGGCTTCCACTGTTCTCTCTGTGCATAGAAGAGAGCTGTTAGAATGTTTTGTGGTATTGAGGTCACCTAAACAAACAACTGATAAGTAATAAAATCAAAATAAAGTATGTGCCCAAACTGTAGCATGTGAATATAATGAGAATTGGGTCATGAAAAATAGGAGGACTTCAGCAAAAAATTCAAACCAGGGGAATTATTTGCAGGGACAGAACCAGGAGTATAATAGACACCATGACTGTAGTAATGTAAGTGAAAAGAACAGGAAGATGAAGTGGAATTGAGGAATTGTTATGACTGATCTTGGTCCTGGGATGAGATGAGCCAATGCATTTCTCTGCTTCTAACAGATTGATGGCAAACTATAGGTATGGAGTGTTGCATGGGGACAGTGTTAGACAAAGTCATTAGACAGTTATTTTCTTGATTTGTTCTTTGAAGGGATGGCAGCCTCATTGGGCAAGTGAGTTGGTTAGTTTATACAGAAATGACTGTAAGGTAAAAACAAAAAGGCATCTATACAGAAGAAAGCTAATAAATCAGGTTCTCAATTTCCCTGGAGAATCACTATGGATGGGGATGGAGGGGGTGGGAACAGAGAGACAGTCCAAAGAAAAATTGGCAGCAATTTTGTACAGTGTAAGAGCTTAGAATCCTCCAGCCCTTAGGGCATCCTTAGCTTTCCTTTAAGGTGCCCCAGCCTAGGCTGCTGGGGGTAAAAGGACCCACCCTTACTTCAACCTTTTGGCTCATTTGCTGGAGACATGATGGAAGGAGGGGAAGAACTTTCCACATCTCAATCTTCCCATCTTCCTTTAGTCTTCTCATTTTGACTCTCTCCAAGACCTTCTACCACCCTTCCTCCCTTTATATTCTCTGAAGGCATAACCTGACCCAAGTTCCAGGATGATCCTCCTTCCTTAGAGATGGCAGGGCACACCCTCTTCCCTAATGCCAAGTCAGAGGTCAGAGTGTCCAGGGTCTCAGACTCACCCCCCATCTTCAAAAGAGAGTCCCCTGGTTGTCACTGGGCCTCCACTCCTGGTCCTGGGGGAAGAAGTTAGGAGTTGCCTAGTCTTCAGGTCCACAATGGGGTAGGTTCGCTGCCTTCATAACCATCTTTCTGACAGTTTCAACCTGTTCTATTGGTGAGTAATTTTTCTTTCCTGGAGGAGAAAGGTAAAAGCCTTGGTGGGGAGTTACTCCAGCTTGTATCCCAATTCCCTTGCCTCTCTCTGAAACTCCCCAAACCCCCAACAGACCTTGTATAAGAACTATAAATCTCTCACCACCCACAGGTCTGGGGAGGAGGGAAAGGTGGGGAGGGGGTGATGCTGCTGTGACTTTCATGTCAGATAGTTTAATATGTTTGCACTGTCAGACTCAGGAGCTCAAGACCACCTGTGAAAACACAGCCCTATAAACCTGCCCTTCCCCCTTGCCCCAGGAGCCAGAATTGAGTCTAGGCCACCATAAACAGTGATGTACATTTTTCTCTGATTCCTAGAAAGGACAGAGCAGGGGACTGAGGTAAGGGGTGGGGGTGGAGAGAGGGAATCCTCCAGGGATGGGAGGATTGGTGCTCTGTATACTAGCCACTCTCACCACCATCCCAAGCTTCATTTGGATCCTGGAACTGAACTGGTCTCCCTGTTTAAAGGATGATCCCAAAGCTGTAAGGGTCATCCTAATGATGTAGTCCAGTCTCCTGCTTTTATGCCAGGATATACCTGAATCATCTGAGATAACTAGTTGTGTTTCTGCCAAGCCCGTAGGGTGGAGTTGGGAGGGAGGAGGCAGTCTATCTAATATATATACTCCTAATTAAAATGAAGAACCAGAGGGATGGGAAAAGGGCTTGGGACTTTGGGTACAACCACCTTCAAGTGATTCCATCCTTCCCTAGTCTGAACCCAGCTGTGGTTCATAGCATAGACACTGGAGTGAGATCCGAGAAAGGAGACACAATTCCTGCCCTGGGGGAAATTCTCATTCTAAGGGGGAAGACATTGGACTTGAAGTCATAGGCTCATACAAATATGGATTGTAAGAACCTTGTCTCATCCTTGAAGATCAGACTGGGGGCTCTGGTCTGCTTATTAGCTATGTAACCTTGCATATGTTGTTTAACCAGTCAATCAACAAGTATTGATCAAATACCTGGCACTGATCTAGGTGATGCTGCCTAATAAGACTGCCCCCAGTCCCAATAGTCTAACTCCCTTATAGGCCCCACTGAACAGCAGGCCCACTGCCCATACCTAGCCACTCACCACCCCCACACACGTACTCAATATTCTAACTTTTTTTAATATACATCACTGCTCACTAGAACAACAGATGTGTCCATGAATTTATATTTCTCACAGAATAGCAGATGTCTCCATGTGATGGGATCTCAGCCATTGCCTCCAGACCCATTCCTCATATTTCCCACAGAAACAACAGGTGTGTCCATGCACTCAACCATAACTATATCCATCTAGCCTTAGGCAGGATAGCCAGTCAATCAGAAAGCAGCACCACCAGGATGCCCAAGCAGGATATGGACCTCAAAACAGTAGAAGAGACTTTCCCTAAGTAGGCACCTGCACAATAATAGTAAAGAACTGCCTAGAGTGAACGTATGATGCAGAGAAGCTCATTATAATATCATTATCATACACATACCCCCCTAAATGTGTTTTGTTGTATGCATTGTGGGTAATCGCATGTGTACTTTCACTGAGGCTGGGGCCCCTCCCCTATTACCTAGTCCCTTAACAAACCCCTCCTGTCTTTTTAATACTTATAATTTCTGTTAGGTAATTACATTTTTACACTACGAAAGTCCATCTTGCTTTCTCTGAAGTCATTGGTTCCCCTTGAAACTTAGTCTGCTTCATAGGAGGCATCAAGCACAATAAATGCCTATACTTGGATTAGAGGTAGCCTGACTCTGAATTCTTTGAGACAGTTCCACCACAACATATCATGAAGCTGCAACATAGTTACTGGAGATACAGGTCTAAAGATCCCTTTATTGGTAACGTGGGAATAATACCTCTGCTACTTCATCTATTCATTCATTCAACAAACATTTATTGCTGAAGAGGTAAGATAGCATAGGGTAAAGTTTGGTCCAGATTCGGCTTCTAATACTTGTGGGCTATATGACAATGGGCAAGTCACTTCACTTTTCCTGATTACTGTTTCTTCACCTGTGAAATGGGGGTATATAATAATATTCCCTATTTCAAAAGGTTGCTATGAGCCTCAAATGAGATAATGGATGGAAAAACCTTTTGTCAACTCTTGGTTGCTTTAGAATTGTTAGTTATCTGACTCCAGAGAGTTGCTGGGAAGAGACTGTCTTGTAAATATGTGCTATAGCCATCTTTATTGTTCTTTACTTGGCCATTGTGGCAAATTGTTGTCGTTCGTATGTAGTCCTCAAAGAGGACCAGTGACATCACAAAGGTGATGTCCTGTCTTGTGCGAGTACTGTGTCAGTCACACACACTCTTCTGAGCTGGTCTGGACCAGACTGTTTTATCTTCATGTGAGGTGGGAAAGGTCTCTAAAATTTAGACAGGAAACCATGAAGCCTGTCTCCTGCACTTTCCAGAAAGGAAAATTGAGACTCCAGGTAGATGATTGCAGGGGAGGCCAAACATTTGAATGGGGAGGAGAGAAACCCCAATAGACCCCGGAGAGGGTAAGGAAGAGTAGAGATAGAAACAACATGGAATTATGGATAAAGTGAGTTCATGGACACATCTTTTGTTCTAGTGAGCAGTGAGGCATATAAGAAAAAGTTAGAATATTGAATATGTATGTGTGTGTGTATGTGTGTGTGTGTGTGTGTGTGTGTGTGGAGGGGGAGGTGAGTGGTTAGGTATGGCAGCCCAAGATAAAGGGCTTGAAACAGGGAAAACTTGGAAACTCTAATGGAATGAATTGGGTCTCTGACCAGGGAGAGTTCCCAGTCTGATGTGGAAAAGAGGTGGAATACAGTCCTCCCTTTTAGGGAGCTTCCATTGTCTTGGGCAGAGAACAGGATACATAGTCAAGATACAGAGAGACTGTAGGAGCGATTGGGAAGATAAAGACATTGTAAGCTGTTACATTTAGCATTAGGAATATAGGAAAAAAGTAGAACCAATGGACAACCTCACCAGAAAGTGTGTCATTTTGGACCCAAAGTCCCCCACCTTTCTGGTAAAAGAAGGGAGGTGGAGAGAGTGGGAGCCAAGAGGACAGAATAAAGGTAGGGACTTGCCTGAGCTCTCTCCAAACCCCTCTAAATACCCTTCAATAATGACTGGAGTGATAGAATCCACAGAAAGATGGAGTGAAAGTTTTCCAGTCCAAGACAACTCAGAAGGTCAGCAGGAAAGGTCTATTGCACTAGGGAGAGAGAGAAGTCCAATTCAGCACAGATCACCTCAGCATAGACCAGGTCCTAACAAACCAGGGGTCACTAAATCAGTGGCTGTGGTGGTGGTTTCCAGATCTTTCAGCTCACAGACAGTAAGGGGATCAGACAATGAGTCAGAAGGAAATTTACAGGGGTCCCCTTGCTAGCAGCAGGGGCAGGGCTCTGTTGCAGATCTGGGTCAGAGTCCTGGGTCTTAGTCCCAGTTTGAGGAAGAGCACTCACTATTATAGCACCATTTTTGGCCACAGGGGAGCAGGAACCTTGGTCATAGTTCTAGGACTGAAAAGAGTGCTTGTGGTCACTCACAAATCAATGCACAAGTCCAGGAGAGTAGTAAATTGTCTCAAAGAGGAAATAATATACACACTCAGTTGGGTATAGAAATCTATCTTACCATATAGGAAAATAGGAAGGGAAGGAGATGGGGGAAGGAGCTGATAGGAGGAAGGTCAGTTTGAGTGAGATAAAAGTCAGAATCAAAATACTTTTCTCGAGAATGGACAGAGCAAAAGGAGAGAGAGAGTAGGATCAAGAGGGGAAATAGGGTGGAGGAAAATACACAGTTGGTAATCATCACTGTGAAAAGTTTTTTTTTTTTACAGTGAGAATCTCTGGTAAAGACTTTATTTCTCAAACATATAGAAAACTGAGTTACATTTATAGAAATGAGCCATTTCTTAATTGATAATTGGTCAAAGGATATGAACAGGCAGTTTTCAGACAAAAGTAATCAAAACCATCTATAGTTATGAAAAGAATGCTCTAAATCACCACCGATGAGAGAAAGACAAATTAAAACAGCTCTGAGCTACTCCCTCATACCTGTCAGATTGGAGGAGATGTGGGAAAATTAAAACACTAATGTGATGTTGGTGAAGTTGTATACTGATTCAACCAGTCTGGAGAGCAATTTGGAACTCTGCCCAAAGGGTTATAAAACCATGTGTAATCTTTGACCAAGCAATACCACCATTATGTCTGTATCCCAAAGAAATTTAAAAAAAAAAAAGGAAGGATCTATGTGTACAAAAATATTTCTGGCAGTCTTTTTAGTGGTGGCAAAGAACTGAAAATTGAGAATATGTCTATTAATTGAAAAATAGCTGAACAAGTTGCATATAATTGTGATAGAATACTATTGTGGTTTAAGAAATGATGAGCAGGATGCTTTCAGCAAAACATGGACAGGCTTACATGAACTGATGCAAAGTGAAATTGACAGAACTAGGAGAATGTTGCACACAATAACAGCTATATTGTATGATTATGTACTATGAATGACTTAGCTATTCTCAGCAATACAGTGATCCAAGACAATTCTGTAGGATTTATGATGAAAGATGCTGTCCATCTCCAGAGGAAGAACTGTAGGACCTGAATGTACATCAAATATACTTTTTCTTTACTTCCTTTATTTTTCTTGGGGGTTTTTTGGTCTTTTTTCTTTCACAGAATAACTTACATGGAAATATGTTTTGTATGACTACACATGTATAGCCTGTGTCAAATTGTTTGCCTTGTCCATAAGGTAGGGAGAAGGTAGGGAAGGAGAGGATTTGGAACTCAAATTTTGAAGAAAAAAGTAGTGTTAAAATTGTTTTTACATGTAATTGGGAAAAAATAAAATATTAAATAAGGGAGAAAAAGAAATTAGGTGCTTCCTCATCTCTACTCCTGGACCAAATTGATCACTACATTTACTTAAAGTATGGCTTCATTTTAACGTTCCTTTCCTTTACATTATTGTAATCATTGTGCAGGGCAGCGAGGTGGAGAGAGCACCAAGCCTAGAGTCAGGAAGACCTGAGTTCAAATCTGTCCTCAGACACTTATTAGCTGTGTGATACTGGGCAGGTCACTTACCTTCTGTTTGCCTTAAACCACCGGAGAAGGAAATGGCAAACCACTCCAGTATCTTTGCCAAGAAAACTCCATGGACATTATTGGCATGACATAAGGGTCACAAAGAGTTGGACATTACTGAACAGCAACAACCATCATTGTGTGTATTTAGGAGATTGTATGATTTCAAGATGAAAGCCACTGAGCCACCAGCTACCCTGCACAATGATTACAGTAATGGAAGGAAAATTTGAAGGCAGAGTCCCTGGCTTTACCTGTTACCTATGTGACCTTGGGTAAGCACTTTACTTTTCTCAGCCTCAGTTTCTCATCTGTAAAATGAAAAGGTTAAGTTAAATGACCTCTGAGGTCTCTCCCAGTTTTATATGCTTTTGTGGTCCCATGATGCTGTGATGGGAAGAGAGAAGGGCAAGAGGCACTAGACTGGTTGCAGAGAGGTGAGGATATTTTAGGAGAAGGGAACAGCTTGTACAAAGGAGGATATGAAGTTTGGAATGCAAGGAGTGGGTTGACTGGGCTGGAAGAAAGAGCCAGACTTCTGGCCCTACCCTCCACTGGACTCAGCAGCACCCTCTTTCTGGGGCTCAGGGCTTCAATATGGATCCATAAGGGAAATGGGGACAAGCAATTCTCTGGTCCAGGGAGTAAAGGAACTGAGAAACAAGAATACCACCCCCTAAGCCAATTGGGCATGACACCACCACCCCCAACCTGGATGCCAAACCTTGGTAGAGAGCCCAGAACCTCAGGCCACTGGTACCATCAGACCCTTTTACCTTTCAAGCAAAAACACTAATAGAGCGAAGACAGCTCACATCTATATATTGAATTAAAGTTTCTGAAACACTTTCTTTACAACAGTGCTAAGAGGTAGGTGATACAAATATTTATTATCTCCTTTTTACAAATAAAGAGACTGAGGCTCTGAAAGGAGAGTGTGCCATAATACCAGAGATAATAAGTAAAGAAACTAGGCCTGAACCCAAGGCACTTATCCCCAGCCAAGGCTCTTTCCACTGTACCACTGAAGAATGAGAGGGCCTAGGACAGAAATAGCAGCAAGAAGGATTCAGGGTTCATACTCAGTCCTTCAAACACCAAGCCAAGTTCTCTTTCCCCTGTGCACATGGCCCACTGCCCTTTGGAGGACCCTATCATGGCTGGGAGGGGGACTCAGAGAGGTTGAATTAAAGCAGGTTGTCAGTGATTGGAGAGATCAGAAGAGACAATGTGGTAGGGAGGAGGGCTTGGAAACCTGCCCCAATTTTGCCACTTTGGCAGTCGAGTGAAGTTGGCAAAGGTTGTTGGTTTTCATGTTTGACAGCCTGTCAGGCAGGGATCAGGAGGCTGGGAGCATGCCATGGGTCTTCTGGCTCTCCATTCTGTGATCTTACCGGATCTCACTGAGCCCTTGGGGATCCCCTCTCCCAAAGAAAAGGAAACAAGATAGATTCCAGATTCTTTGAGCTGAAGCTCCTCCTATCCATCCCTTCATACAACACAATCTTTCTTTCTTTCTTTCTTTCTTTCTTTCTTTCTTTCTTTCTTTCTTTCTTTCTTCTTTCTCCTTTCTCCTTTCTCCTTTCTCCTTCCTTCCTTCCTTCCTTCCTTCCTTCCTTCCTTCCTTCCTTCCTTCCTTCCTTCCTTCCTCCCATCCTTCCTTTCTTCAAACTTCCCTCCCTCCTTCTCTCCTCTATTCTCTTCCTCATTGTAAGGATAATTAGTTCTATTTAAGTTTCTCTCCAAATCTAAGAATTTCTCTGAGTGGGAAGCAGGGAGGGAGAGCTCTCCTTGGGCATTTATTCCTGCCATCCTTGCCCAAGGTTGAACTCCTTCCAGAGATCTGGCATCCAGGAACTGTGGCTTATTGACTTTGGGGGAGAGTGGCCCGCCCAGGCGCTCCCACCATACGTTTATTAGGTGGCAGGGTTTGGATGCTTTGATGAGCTCCATTCCTCTACTGGGCAGCAATCTTCTACTAAACCCCAGCAACCAGCCCGGGAAACTGAGTAATAGCAAAAGTGAAACTGACTTGACTGGTTCCACCAGCCCCTGAAGGAGGGAAACAGGGAGAAGCCGCAGCTGGACAACAACCAATTAGGCACTTTTTATTGCCCACGCTATCATAATTTGCGGAGCTCTGCTGGGACAAGGAAGAGGAAATGGGATGGGATGCCAGCCTTATTGGGCTGGGAAGAACCTGTAGACAGTAGCTCAGCCATTCTCTTGCCTCTGGGAAGGATGGTCTAACTCTCACATCCCAATAAGCTTCTGGAAAAGAACTAGCCTACCTGGATAGCCATTAAGTCCCTACATGACCATAGTCAACAAGCACTTATTAAGATATACAAGGTCCAGGTAGTAAACCAAAAGATTGTCCTTACCCTTGAGGGGTTTACATTGTAAAGGGGGAAGTTACCACATTAAAGGGAATTGAAAAAGAGGAAGGGGGAGTAAAAGGTACCAGAGCAGGGGTAGAAGTCCAGAGTATCAAGAGTGAAGGAATGAGCACTCCTTCAAAATGGAGGAACTGGAAGGTTTAGAGATGACTTAGTCCAACTTCATTTTATTTTTTATTAGTTTTTTTTAACATTTACAAATGGAGATTTGCTGTTGTTGTGTTGATCATTCATTGCTGAAGAAGACCGTGCCATCAGAAAAATGATGACATGACTTGTACTTGACTTTGTTTTGAGTGAGGGAGGACTATGCAGGTCCCCAGCCTCACTTCTCCAGAGCCATCTGAATCCAGTGACCAGATATTCATCAGGATGACTGGAGATGGCCCAGGATGCACTGGGAGACCTTGTTCCTTTAGGCCAAGGCCTATTCAGTACTCACTTAGAGTGAGGTAACATCCATTTAGTGAATAGGCCTGTTTAAGAAGTAGTCATGGGATGGCACCTTTCATGAGGCAAAGAAAAATAAATCAGGCTGGGAGAGAAACGCAACAGTTACTATTGATAATCACTCTTAAGCCAGAAGGGTCCAGAAAAAAGCCCTTAAGTGGCACCTGGGCAGGGGTCTAGTGTGGTACAATCTATGGGCTTCAGAATCATCCTCTGCTACCTAGTTCACTTAGAACAAGAGGGATACTTATGGCTCAGTAGAAGACAGGGCCTCAGGCCTCAATGGTTCAGCCCATCTCCTCTGGCCCCTAGGGACAGTGGAGACTAGCCCTTGCTAGGGGTCTTGGTCAGCACCTTAGCAACAGGACTAAGAAGGATGAGATTGGCTATTTTTGTTTGGGCATTGGGTATGAGTGGACTGGACGTTGCCCTCAGCCAATGACTGAGGTCAGAGAGGAAGCTGTATAATTCCCTCTACCCCCCATACCTTGGTAGCCACATAAGATTCGGCCTTCTCTGGCCAATGGCCCCCACCAGACTGGAGATGTAAATGACGCTGCCCCAGCTCTGCCAAAGGAAGGGAAGGGTGAACTTGGACAAATGGAGATTTACTTCAAAGTTGAAGGAAGAATAAGAAATGCAAATATCATCCTCCCCTAATACCTGGGAAGGACATTTTTTCTTACGCTATTTCAATCTTGGAAGAGACAACACAGTTTCTATATAGCCCTGGCCCCATCAAGTTCACCTCCAAATCTAACCTTCCTGATTTTATAGAGAGGAAAAAACTCTTCCTCAAGGTCATAATGGTCATAAGAGGCAGGACCAGGATCTAAATTTAGGTTGTCTTGGCTCCAAAACTAGCGCTGTTTTCATTCTATTACACTGACCTTCTAACCTAAATCACTCTCCCTGCATTTTTAGGGCCTATCCTCTCTTGCCCATTTCTCTAGGGACATAGTAAATAGCACAGAGGCAATGTGGTGTATTGGAAAGCATGTTGGACCAGAGTTGGGAAAATTTGGATTTTTTTTTTAAATCTTGATTTTAAATCCCATCTCTAATGCTAGTTGTGGGACAATGGATTATATTATTATATTATTTTTACATAATATTAATTGTATTATATTATTTATATATTTATAAATATATAAATTTATAAATACATGTGCATATTAATTATATATAATTATATGCAATATTAAATTATATTACTTATGCATAAATAAACATATAGATATATGGCATAGAATGTTAGAAAATTTAAGAAAGGAGTGAACACTTGTAGTTGAGGAAAAAAACCTGCCCAGGCCGTTGTATATTCATCTGAAACTTTCTTTTATTTTTCCTATTAAATACATTTTCGCCGTAGCCATGTTGTATGGAAGAATTAAAATGAATGGGAGAAATCATATAACAAACCAAAATGTAATACAACAGAAAATTATCTGCTACATTCTGTGATTGAATTCCATAGTTCTTTCTCTGAATGTAGGAAGCATTTTGCCTTAAAAGACCACTGAGATTTTTTAAGTCCTTGCATTGCAAAGAAGTTCTAAGTCTACCAGAAAAAATCCTTGCACACTGTGGTTGTTGCTGTGTACAGAGTTCTCCTGCTTCTGCTCCTTTCACTCAGCATCAGATCATATAAGTCTTTCCAGGCCTCTCTGAAGTCTTCCTGTTCATCAATTTTTTATAGCACAATAGTATTCCATTATATTCATATACCATAATTTATTTGACCATTCTCCAAATGATGGGCATCCCCTTGATTTCCAGTTTTTGGCCACCACGAAGAGAGCTGCTATAAATATTTTTTGTACATGTGGGACCCTTTTCCATTTTTATGATCTCTTGGGGATACAGTCCTAGGTCAAAGGGTATGCACATTTTTGTAACTGTTTGGACATGGTTCCAAATTCCTCTCCAGAGTGATTGGATCAGTTCACAGCTCCACCAACAATGAATTAGTGTTCCAACTCTGCTACATCTTCTCCAACATTTATCATCTTCCTGTTTTGTCATGTTAGCCAGTCTGATAGGTGTGATGTGTGGTATCTCAAGAGTTGTTTTGATTTGCATCTCTCTATCAATAGTAATTTAGAGCATTTTTTTCATATGACTATAGATATCTTTAATTTCTTCCTCTGATAAACTGAAACTTTCTGAGCCTCAGTTTCCTCATCTGTAATTCCTTCCTCTCAGAATCCCATGTCCCATTGTCTGCGACCTTATCAATGTTTGTATTCCTTCAGTGATATCCTTCAGATAACAACCTGTCTATGTCTACTTGGCCTATGAGATTTTCACCTATGTCCTCCCCAAAGTTTATCACATGGGATTGGAGGAATGATGGGAGGCTCCCAATATGCTGGGCATCTTCCTGAGTTCTCTTGGCATCAAGAGCATGCCAGTGGAGCTCTCTGGCATGGGGCTGTTTTGAAATTCCAATAAGATAGTGTCTGTAAAGTACTTTGCTGTCTTTAAAGTGCTATGTACCAATTAGCACTGTTATTGTTACAGTCAATATTGGCATGTGAGGGGGGAAGGAGTGAGAAGCAGGACATATACTTAGAAAATAGACAGACACACCCAGACTGGCTCCCTATTACCTCTAGAATCAAATATAGACTCCCCTTTTGGAAATATAAAATCCTTTATAATCTGGCTCCAGTCCTCTTAAAACTACTTTCCTTCATATACTCTCTCCTCCAGACCAGATCTGGCTTGGGCAAGCCATTTCACTTGTCTGAACCTCAGTTTCTGCACCTGTAAAATAGAAATGATAATGGCCTTACTGTTCCTCACATATGGCATTCAGTGACCCAACTCTGCCTCTGTCTCAAATGTACTTCCTGCATCCCTCTGCCTCTTTGAATGCCTCTTTTCCTTCAAAATATGCTCAGGTAGCACCTATCAATCAATCAAAAAAGCAATTAGCTTTTAGCAAGACCCTAACATGTGCTATGCATACTGCTAGGTGATGGGAATACAAAGGCAAAAATGAAATAATAGTGCATGACTTTAAGGCGCTTACAATCTAGCAATGGTTGGGGGAGCTGTGTGTGAGGTGGGTAGAGGTGGAAGATAGAAAGGAGGGAGACAATATATACCTATATAATTTATCTTAGCCCAATAGAGGAAGTCCAACATGAAACTATGTGGATTAATACTTTTGCCAACCTGGAAACTATAACCATCTGAAACTCAATGTTCTACCACACTCTAGTCTGTACCACCAAACCATTTCTTATCTAGCATTTATCTCTCCTTCCCTGTCCCCCTTCCATATATGCTTTAGCTCAAGTGGGATTTGCTAGAGTTTATTCATAGAGGAAGAAAACAGTTGCAATTTATTTCTGTAATCAATGGACATTTGAGTAGTCTTGGCATCCATGCATGGTCAGGAAGTCTAGAGGAAAGCCCTCAACACACTGGGTAAACCTCCTACATGAGACTTTATAGGAGGTCCACTTATATACATGATGGGCAGACTTAAATGACTTCTGACTCCTAACATGGGAAGAAACACCCACGTGGAAGAGATTTAGATTCCACAAAGAAGTGACAGGGAACAAGCATACTTGGAATGCTAATGAAAATAAATGGGACCTTGTGCAATAACTCACCAGCTTACTAAAATTGTCTCATTCTAAACTATTCAGCTCCCAGAAGTCTGAGTGGATTCAGGTCAGGCCCCTTTTCCATGTAACTACGATCTTTTAACCAGAACCACAAGCAAACTTCCTTTGACTTGGTCACATCTCCCACCCACCATCACCTTATTTCTTCTTCCATCACTCTTCAAGGTAGGCTGGTTCTCCAGGCTTTAGCATATTGATCTGTTTAAAAAAAACAACAGGGCATCCTGTATCAGATTGCATGCTGTTTTGGGGAGGGGAGAGGAGAAGGAGGGGGAGAGTGAATGTTGAAAACTAAAAAGAAATTAACTTTAAAAAAATAAATAAAATAAAAAACGGTGTCTAGGTGACACTATGGGTAGGGTGCTGGGCCTGGAGACAGAAAGATTTGAGTTCAAATTTCAAATACTTACTAGTTGTATGACCCTGGGCAAGTCACTTGACCTTTTTTCTTCATCTGTAAAATGAGATGGAGAAGGATCTTTTCCAGTATCTTTTCCAAGAAAACCCCAAATGGGGTCATGAAGGTCAACATGACTGAACAACAACAAATCTGTTTAAAAAGCCACACCCCTCCTTCTTAGCCAATTGAGAATGGTCACTCCTTCCAGTTTAGGCCTTTGTATTGTATTTGATCACAGACTTCCAGTTAATCTCACACACAAAAAAAGGAGGAGAATGAGGTAGTGGTCTGGGAGAGAGCTGGAGAGAAGGAGGCTCTCACATTCGTTTAGTTTGCTTAGAGTGAGCCCAAAGAAGAGGAGAATCCTGCTGGAGGAGGCTGAGGAGCCCAGCAGTCAGTCACTGGGCCCCAATCCAGCTTTCTAGCCTCATTAACCAAGCCAAATGGTCTCTCTATTCTTCACCTTTGATGCTCCATTTTCTTTCTTTTTTAAAAAATTTTCTTTTTTTAATTTTAAAAAATTATTTTGTTTTCAATTTTCTACAATCACTTCCATATATCTTTGATTTTTCCCCCTTCCCTCCCCCAGCTTCCTTTCTCCTTCCCCCCTCCCTCCCTGAAACGGCAGTGTGCAATCTTATATAGGTTCTACACATGCATTCTTATTAAATACACTTTCATCTTAGTCATGTTGAAATTTCAACAAACATTTAGTATGTACCTGCAGTACGCAAGGCACTGACCTACTCCTGAGGACATAGATTAAAAAAGGTCACAGCCTTCAAAAAACTAACATTTTACCTATACATAGATAGTATAGTGTGTATTCGTCCTTCATTGTTGAAGAAGACCATGCCATCAGAGAAATGATGACATGACTTGCACTTGACTTTGTTTTGAGTGAGGGAGGGCTGTGCAGATCACTAGCCTCACTTCTCCTCCAGGGCTATCTGAACCCAGATATTCATCAGGATGACTGGAGATGACTCAGGATGAGTCAGTTGGGGTTAAGTGACTTGCCCAAGGTCACACAGTGTCAAGTGTCTAAAGTGGGATTTGAACTCAGGTCCTCCTGACTCCAGCACTGGTGCTCTATCCACTGTACCACTTATAGCTATATGGCATGGAATGTTAGAAAATTTAAGAAAGGAGAAAACACTTTTAGTTGAGGAGGAAAAACCTGCCCAAACCCTTGTATATTCATAAACTGAGGTTCGTAGAGGCTGTTATTTGTGTCCATGGTCACACAATTAGTGAGAGGCAGAGACTGGATTTGAACTCTGACCTTCCTGACTCCAAGTCTTGGAATCTGCATGCTGATCAAGATTCTGAAAGGCTTATTATTATTATTTGGCCTTCATTCTCAAAGGGGACCAAGATGTTTTCTTGCCATAACATGCAAGTGAATTGGATTTGAGTGGGGGAGGGATGTGCAAAGTCACCAGCCTTTTCTCCTCTGGAGCTATTTTGGTCAAGTGGCCACATACACATCGGGAAGACTAGAGATGACCCCGGATGAAGTGGGAGACCTTGGCCTTTTTAAGCTAAGATCTTTAACACATCTCAGTTTGACTGAGGCAACACCCATTCTGCAATTAAGACTAGGTAAGAAATGAGGCAGAGGGTGACGAGATGAGGAGGGGTGACATTCTAGGCGTTTGGGAGGGAGGGGCCCAATGTATCATATTAAGGCATATGATATCAAAATCAACAGGCGCAATCCCCCACAGAAGTATGCACAGCCCACAGAGTGACAGACACAAAGGTGGGGAAAGATTATTTTTTGTTGGGTGGAAAACATTTTGCTTTCTGGAGCTATGAACATTAGGACCAATAGATCAATAGATGATTTACTAGAAACTTTCCCATATTGATTCTAACTCTCTCATCATACTTCACATTCCTCCCAGCTGCCTTCATACACTCTCCAAACTAGCTCTACCGTGCCACAGAAACCTCCTCACCCTGGAAGGGCATGCAACTTCTGAACTTGAACTTCTCCAAACACTATTCTGCTGCCTCTCCCTCTGATTGACTGGTTCCTCCTAGAATTTCCATTTTAAGGACACCCATGTCTTCACTGCTCCCTAGGTTGCATTTCTCTTTCTTTCTTTCCTCTTTTTCCTCCTTTCCTCCTTTCTTTCCAAGGCAGCCAGGGTTAAGTGACTTGCCCAGGATTACACAGCTAGTAAGTGTCTGAGGCTACATTTGAACTCAGGTCCTCCTGACTCCAGGGCCGGTGCTTTATCCTCTGGGCCACCTAGCTGCCCTTAGGCTGCATTTCTGACTCTGGACTTCCCCATTTCTTCTTTCTCCCCATTTTCATCTTCCTATTATGTATTGTATTTCCCCATTAGACTGTAAGCTCCTTTCTTCTTGTGCTTATACTTCTAGCTCTTAGCTCAGTGCCTGGCACATAGACAGAGCTTAAATGCTTTTGTTGCCTTGATTTGAGAATGAGAGGTCCCCATGGGTGGGAACTGGGACCTCTAGGTTTTCCCCTGGTCCTCACATTTCCCTCAGTGCTGACTTAGTAGCATGACTGAATGCAGAGAATACAACACAGAACTCAGGATCAGGAAATCTTGGGTTTCAATCCTCCCAGGTGTCCATGTAAAGTCACTTAACTTCCATTTCCTTACCTTAAAGTGGGAGGATTGAATCCGGTGGTATCTAAGGTCAAATGTATGCTAGTAAATATTTAGAAATGGGTTCTCTGAAAAAAAGATACCCACAACAAACTTTTATTTATTCTTCATTATTAACATTTTCTCCATCACTTTCTTAAGTTTAGACAATCCACAAAACAATAAATCAAGTGCTGATCTGTGGTATTTGCAGATTTCTGAGGAGTAAATGCTCACCCTGAAAATTTTACAATCGGCTCTCACTAGCTGGTACTAACTGGCTCCAGCCACTCTAAATCTATGATCAGAGTTTACGTCATTGTAAGGGCTTAGTCACTGTTGTTTACTGAATGAAGACAGAAGTCCCAGCCCAGAAATGGCTAGAATTCTGGGGGTGGGGGGAAGAGAAATTTAGACAGAGTTATCAGCTTGAGGCAGCTCTTCCAAAAGTGGGGGGGAGAATGTCCCAGGTGTCAGCGTACCACATCATTTAAAAAGGAAAACAGAAAAAGCAATCTGCTTTTTCTCCTTGGGGTGGGAGTCCTGGATAAAGCTCTGAGCTGTTCTTTCAAGTAGGCGACAGGCAGAGCTGTGATCAGAAGAGGTTGGGGATTTAATGGGCTATATTGAAGAGAGGCTCTCACGGCAGACTAAGAGTGTGGGATATCTGGCTTTGACGCCAGAAAGACCTGGGTTTAAGTCCTCCTACTTACACAAACTGACTGTGTGACTCTGAGAGAGTCACTTGACCTCTCATGGCCCCGGGCTACTCTCTAAGACTAAATTGAAGACCAAGTGATGATTTGAAGGGATATAGGAAATTTCCTTAGCCAGAGTTTCCTTCCTGATGAATCAGAGGTTCTGAAAAAAAAATAGGTAAGAAAAACCTCACTTCTCTTTTTCCAGGATTCATTCATTCTTTCATTCTCTCTCTCTCTCTCTGGAGACAATCAGGGTTAAATGACTTGTTTAGGATCACACAACTAATATGTGTCTGAAGTCAAATTCAAACTCAGGTCCACTTCGCTTCAGGGCTAGTGCTCTATCGACCTCGCCTCCTTTTTCCCGAGTTTCTCAAAAATGAAGAGTTAGGGAGATGGATGACATTACCTCCCCACTTTGATCCCTTTTCCCTTCCACTTCTGGTTTTTTTTTAACTCTTTAAGGTGAAAAAGATCGCAGTCTGACAGACACAGATGGAGGTGGAACATGAATGTGGTATCTGTGTGCTGACATACACACATGACCAAAGTATTGCTCAAAACACATGTACATACCAGCATCACAAATTGCCTTGCTTCCACACTGGGAATGGCGTGTGAGGTAGGGAGGGAATTGTCTACTTCCCTAGCCAGTGTCTTCTTTCATCCTTAAATCACATTTCTCTCTTGACTGAGACAGTGCTGGACTGGGTGATCTAGAGGCACCTATGGCACTGTCCACAGGCCTAGATGAGGCAGAGCAGAGAGGGGGAGGGGAAGACATTTTTACATGATTTTTAAAATTTTTGTTTATCCCTAAGTCTAGGGAAGGGTCCAGTCCTTCCATTACCCCAAATAGCTTCCAAAGGATAGATAAGCAGGAGGTGGTCAAGGGTGTTGGTAGTTGTGGTGGGGGAGTGTTTGAAGTACCTGAGACAAGGATAAAATGGAGTCATTAGGGCAAGTTCTACCCAAGGAAGAAATCAGTGTCTTCGTCCCATTTCCTCACCTGTAAATACCCACTGTGAATAGGACCCCATACTAGATACTGAGGGGAGGTTTTAGGACCTAGAGCAAAGAGGAAAGTCTGAGATCCAACATTTTATAGACTGGCTCAAGGTCACACAAATTGTAATTGGCAGAGATGAGATTCGAACCCAAGCCCTCTGAGTTTGGAACTAATGCTTTTTTTCAGCTTAGTTCTTACAATTAGATTGATGGGAATACTCAGGGAGCTCCAGACTGATGGGGTTGGAGGGGAGAGATATAGTCTCTGTCCAAAAATTTACTTAGAGTATGATGGGGATAGAAGCAGAAGAGGCAGGGTCCCTGCCCTTGGGGAGCACCCAGTCTGGTGGAGGAATTGTTCTTAGCTCCTAATGCAATGAAGGAAACACAGTCTTTGTCCTAGGGGAGTTCTTACCTGATGGGCCTGGAGAGAGACACTCAGTTCC
This sequence comes from Potorous gilbertii, assembly GCA_028658325.1. Classification (NCBI taxonomy): domain Eukaryota; kingdom Metazoa; phylum Chordata; class Mammalia; order Diprotodontia; family Potoroidae; genus Potorous; species Potorous gilbertii. The sequence goes on from CM053770.1 coordinate 526,632,956, forward strand.
TGTCCTCAGTGAGATCCCATCTGATGGGGATGGAGTGGGGGAAGAGGCAGGGTTCCCACTGTTTGGGGTGTTCCTCCACGTGGAGGAACTTTTGTTCCTGTTCTCACAGAATTCCTCCCTGTGAAGGTGAAAATACAATCCCTATCCTCTGGGAGCTCCTGGGTAACTTTTTGGGGACAGAAACTGTATTATGTTGTTTTTTGCATGCCCAGATTCTAGACCCTACACACAAGAGATCTGTGCAAGGGATGGCCCTTCCATGGCCCTTTGCTGACCCAGAGTCACTCAGATTAAGGGAAAAAAAAAAAAGGCAAGTTGAGCAGGTCCATGTCTGGCTGGCTATGAGTCAGGGAGTCAGAGCTGTCTGATCCGAGCAGCCAAATCCCAGAATCTTTAAGGCTTTAAAGGCTCGAATTGTCCAGCCTCAAAGCCACCGACAAGTATGGATCTGCCTCCTCCTCTCTGGACTTCTTGCCCTACCCTGACCTACTGATGCCTTCTGACCTCTGACCTGTGACCTAAGGGAGCCCCTCTCATTAGGCAAAGTCTTGCTCTCCCCCAACCCCTAACCTAACTCTTTCAGGACACTTAAGAGATTGCCCAAAAATTGCCGGTAAAAGGTGGGGGCGATGTGAAGGAGGCTGGGAGGAAGAAGCCAACTTCCCTTCATCTAGTCATTTCTGGGGACAGAATGGGAAAATTAACCTTTTAGAGCTGAGTGCTTAAATCAAGCTCCTGGAAAGGGATGCATGTGGAATGTGTGTGCCCAGGAGGGTGGGGTGGGAAAGAGTGGGGGAAGGAGAGAGAAGAATGAGGAGGAGGAATGGGCCTGGGCTGTCTGGTCCCTCTTTATTAGGAGCACTAATTACAACAAGGGAGAGTTTCATTAGATGTGAGGAAGAACTTCAGGGCACCCAGGATGATTCAAGTCCAGGGTTATGGTAGAGTCTCCTTCAACTGGTGATGTGGGTCAGCCCAGACACAGAGGATTGACCTAGTTGACCTTCTGAAGCTACAAAATGGTGATCCAACTTCTGGAGCTTGAAAAGAACTTTCTGAGGTGGCACCCCAACTCTTCTCTTGGCTCTGCACAGAACATCCCTTCTACTGGTCTAGACCACTAGGCTAAGAGATGGGAATGGGGATGGCAGTTCTTTGCAGATCCAATCCTTAAGCTGACTGAGTTGTATGGAAACAGAGGCAACAGTCTCTCCTTCCTCCCCAGTAGAGTGAATGGAACAAGTACATTGGGGTATAAGGAGTCATCCCATTTTTCCTGATGGAGAGAAGGAAGCAACAGTGAACTAAGCTCCTCTGTACTCTGGAATCATGGGCATGTACCTCACCATTTTTGGGGGGGTGCATCTAATCTGTATTCAAACTATGGTCCCTGAGGCAGTTAAGGTTTGGGGTGGGTGGTGGAAGGTGGGGAGAGGCTGGGTTGTCTCTTCAGTCTGAGTAGATTAGTGACTTAGGACAGGAGAGGGCCTGTCGCTGGGACCATAAATAAAGCAGCTGACTGCCTCCCTCCATCTGTGTTTATCTGTCTGGTCTGAAGCTTCCGGAAATGGAGCCTGTCTCCCCCACCCCTAGCATCAAACGCTGAAGCAGGGAGGGAGAAGGGGGTGGAGGAGGAGAAAGGGAAGAAGGAGAAACAGGGGAGTTGGGAAAGAGATCTAGGGAACCTACCTTGGCTCTCTACTACAGTTTCCTCTCTCCTTCCCAGATTTGTTCAGTATCTACCACCACTCTATATAGAACTTGCCTCTGGGAAACTCAAATCTGTGGGTGTAGAAGCATTTCATGGTTTGGGACCTCTGCTAAACAGTTCTGCCAACTGGATTCCCAACTAAGGTAGCAGAAGAAGGTGCCCCAGTGACCAGAGGATGGCTGAAACTGGGGAACAGTGAAATTCAGGTGGTTGGTTGTTCAGTGTGTGGGGAGGAAGTAGATCCCTTTCTAAGTTGAGGCAGAGCAGGCTGGTTCCCCACAAAACTAGAAAACAAGTGGAGTCTTTTCCTGCCTTACCTCCAAGTTCCTTTCTTCTGTGGTTCCACATTTCTTCTTGTTTCCCTAAGGTGAATATCTTCCCATAGTCTAACCAGGACTTGCTATCCCTAGGGTATTTATGCCCCTTGCCCTAGACTTTCTCTCTATAACTCCTATCAGCATCCCCCCCCCCCAAAAAAGTTGATATTGGGTTGCATTCTTTCAGATCTCTACATTTAATGTGCTAATGAACTAATATTGCAATGATAACCCCAAGTAACAAATGCATTTAGGTAAATATGCCTTCTAAAAATGCCCTTACCCAAAAGAGTGACTCTCGTGGTGGAAATCCATGACATTATAGAAGGATGGTAGAAAAGGGATTTGGGAGTGGGTGAAACCCTAGAGCAGGAGTTCTTAATCTGAGGCTGTGGAGAGATTTCAGGAAATCTGTGAACTTGGATGGGACAAAAAAAAGTTATATCTTTATTTTCACTGACCTTTGGAAGGTTTCCTTTGTAATCCTATATATTTTTTATACAATTAAAAACTGCAAGAGAAATGGTCTATAGATTTCATCAGCCTGTTAAAAGGGTCCCTGAAAACATAAAAAGAGAAGAACCCCTGACTTAGAGCATCCCTTAAATCTTACCTTAAGGAGGGTCATTGTTTAACTCTATTTGGAATAGAGTTTCCCTAACCTAAACTTCAAAGATTAAGGTCAACGTGTAGAAGAGAGATATGCCAGCTTGTGTTGTGTTTGAGAAGGGAATAACAGCACTCTCATTTATGTAATGCTTTAGAGTTTACAAAGCATTCTCTTAATGACATGGGAGGCAGGTGAGACAAATATTGCGATTCTCATTTTATGGATGGGGAAACTGAGGTTTGGAGAGGTAGAAGTAACTTATCCCTAGTTACAGAGCTATTAACAGCTGGGGCTGAGGTTCAAACCCAGAACTTTCCTGGCTCTAAATAGTGCTATTTCACTATGCCAAGATACAGAAAGATAAATCCTCACCTTGGTCTAAAGAGTCCCAAATTCAGGTAGTAGATAGGTAAGTACAGAGTTTTACACAACTTAGTCCAATGGCCCCTGAGATTTTCCCAAGGGCCACCTCCCAGGGCTGGAATTCACTTATGATTTGTATGTAATTTACATTAATTTGCTTGGGCTGGCCATGTAAATAGTTTTTGCAAATGAAGAGAAAGGTGCAGAGGGTGAAAAGAGAGTGCATGTCAAGGAGAAGATGGGGAAGATACCAAGGTGGGATGGTATGGGGAGTTGCCAAAGCTAGAGTTGAATCTCCTTAAGAGTAGGCAGGCCTTCCAGCCCCTGGGGCCCAGAGGAGAATCAGGGGACCCAGACACCCAGGGGTGGGGTGGAGAATGATGGAGATGTTGTAAGGCAGAGAGACACTAGGTTCCCAGGCCCCCTGGGGCAGCACAGGGAGCCTGGGAGCAGAGCAAGGGGAATGCACTGACGAGGCAGATGGCAAATACTTGTCCTGGGGCCCTGTGGGGAGGGATCAGTGAGGAAGGAGACTTGGGGGAGGGGAAGAAGGAGGAGGAGAAGGAAGCAGGTGCCAGGCCAACATTTCCTGAGGAAGGAAGAAGAGAAGTCATGCCTAGGCACGAGATAGATGGCAAAGCCTGCCACCCAGGTTTGGGCTGGGGCCCAGCAGGGGACCAAGGCAGTTGTCAGGGGATGGGTGGGTTAAGTGAGGATAGGGAAAGAAGGCTCTTCAGACACCCAGGATACTGACTATAGATATGGGAAGCAAATACAGCCTGGTTTGGGGGACATTATTAGGGACAAGGGGAATATAATAGTAATGGGGGAGAAAAAAAAAGAGTAAATGAAACATTTTTAAAAACGGAAACTAACTGTTCAGAAGGTGACACAGATGAGTAGAGAAGTTTTGTCATTACCATTTTTTAAATGGCAACAGAAATTCACAGTTTCATATCTAATTCTTTTTTCTCCTGTTCTTTGTGTATTAAATAATTCATATTTGTTAAGCTCACTTGCAAAGCAATAAAATTCTAAATTTAAAAGAGGAAAATGAGATATCCCCTTGCCATGGAAAACTTAGTGTCACAAGAGGCCGGTTGTAGAATGGAAAGAAAAAACATTGATCTAGAGCCAGAAGACCAGGATTCTAATTCTGACCCTGCCTCCAACTTGTGTTGGGCTTCAATTTTCTCCTCTTGCAAAATGGGCAGGTTAGGTTTGATTATTTATGGTCTTCCTCACTTCTGACATTTTAAGATTCTCTAATCAAGCTGTTGATAAACACGTTGTAAACACGTATGATATGCCAGGCACTGCTCTAAGTTCTGGATGATGGTTGAGGAAGGATACGCAGTCTGAAGTGGTATGGGAGAATGTGGATCACACAGTCAAAATGAATAGATGAACAAGGACAAATCAATACAGCTGGGAGACCTCATGGGACAATAGAAGTACATACTGGACTTCAGGTCAATAAGACCTGGGTTCAGATGTTATATTACAGGAAATTTACTTAACCTTTCTGAGCCTCATTTTCCCTATCTGTAGGGTGGAAATAATACCTGGGGTGCTTATCTGAGGAATTAACATGTAGAGTACTTTTTTTCTGCCTTGAAATAGTTATATATACCAGTTATTGTTATTATTAAACGGAATGCTGAGAGGGATCCAGAGTAAAGGAGCAATCAGAGATAGGTTAGATTAATCAGGGAAGGCTTCTGGGAGATACTTTGGAGGTCATCCTTAGAAAGGAAAGTTTTAAGAAATATCAGCTATATGAGATAAATGGGAAAACCATTCAATTGTCTTTGGGGGGTCCAGAGGGGAAGGTAACAAAGTAGAGAGGTTTCAGGGGTAGGTTGATGTCCAAATTGACCAAGCAACAAGGAGTGGCTCGTAACTGGGTAACTCTACAGGCCTATTACCTGTAGAATTCTGTCTATGGACCTCCATTTTGACTTTATTCATGTTGGTATGGTGGAGAGAAGGCAAGATTTGAAGTCAGGATTTGGGACTGAATCCTGCCTCAGACATTATTCCTCATTGTGTGTGACCCTGGGAAAGTCATTTAACCTCTATGAGCCTTAGTTTCTTCATCTGTGAAATCAGGGATAATAGTAGCTATCACCCACATCGTTGTCTTAGGATCAAAGAAAATAATGTATGTAAAATGAATTACAAACTTTAAAGGGCCATACAAAGTCAGCTATTATTTAAGGACAGTGCTGGGCACTGGGGTATCACAACAAAATAGAACAGGCCTTCCCCTGAAGAAACTTACAATGTATTGGATGGTGAATTTCTTTATAAAATTTAAAATGAGGGCATTGGGATTGGGTGATCTCTAGGGTTCTAACACTAAGTGATTATATGAGGTGGATTGAAGGAGGGGGAGAGAAAGGAGCCCTGAGAGTAGTGGCCCAGACTTCTAAACTTCAGACACCAATGAACACTGAGTGGTCCCTCTGCCTCAGTGGCCAAACTCTATGAGCAGTTACAGTCAAAATACTTCATCAGCTGGACAACCTTCTGGTGATAAGCCATTCAGAAGTTAGCTTCACTATCCTTGACAACAGAAACAGAATTCCTTGCTGAACCCTTCCAACTTTGAAGATCCTGCCAGAGGTTGTTTTCCGCTGAAATAATCTTCATGAACTCAGAGTTGTCCCCTTTCATGCCATGATGAGACATCCAAAAAAGACTTTACTGTAAGCACAAAATATGGACTTAATAAGTATTGCTTTGAATGAATGACCAAATTGTGGACACTGGTTAACCACATTTCAGCAGAAAGTCCCCTGGGAGTTATCAATAAGTCCTCTGTGTGGGAGCTTCCTCCGCTGAGACAGATTGCAACATCTCTATAACTTTGAGCCTTGGAGAACTGCCCAAAGCTCTGAGAAATTAAATGATTTGTTCAGGTTCACAAGGCTAGCTAAATCTTATTATAGAGGCAGGATTTGAACTCAGGTCTTGCTGGAGAGAATCAGGGAGAGGGGAGAGAGAGAGAGACATACAGGCAGACAGATAGCCAGACACGGAGTCAGAGAAAGATATGGTTAGTGTGAAAGGGGAAGGAGGGTTTTGCTAATTAACTGAGCACCTTCATAGGACTGATGGATCATTAATGATTTGGTTGAGGGGGGCTCTTTTTCTCTTTCCCTCTGAGATGGAGGTATATATATATATATATATATATATATATATATATATATATATATATATATATATATATATATATATATATATATATATGTATATGTATATGTATATGTATATGTATGTATGAAAGGATTCCTCTCCCCAGGACAATAGTAATAATTTTTGGTTAATAATTACACTTTTGATTTAAAGTTTGGAGCTGCCTTGCATACATTATGTCATTGGAATTTCACGAGGACCTTATGAGTTAATAATATAAGAAGTATTATCAGCATTTTACAGAAGAGAAAACTGAGTTTCAGGGATGTTCAGCGATAAGTCCATGATCACTTTGCTAGTGTCAAAGGCAGGTTTTGGACTATTTGCTTCACGATGGAGGTACAGAAGTATCCAGGTGACAACCAGCTAGAAGAGCCACAGTTTTCCCTAAAAAAGCCTGACTTGTTGACTCAAAAAAAGGAAGAAAAAAAGACACATTTGCAAGTTATTTGCATGTCGCTTGCATAAATTCCGCAGCATGACCAAATGCCCCGGAATCTCCCTGGCCCCTTCTTCTGCGGTTTCCCCACCTGCCTGAGAGTAGCCTGGTTGCCAGCTGTGTGGGCATAGCTGGAGAGAAGCAGCCCAGATGATGACCACTGGTTCCTAAGGCTAACAAAGCAACATTATCCTAACTGACTGGGGGCGTCATATGACAAGCTTCAGATGGGCGCTGGGAGTCAATGGTCAAAAGAGGGAAAATGATGAGGAGTATCACTTGAGTTCCCAAACTGTCTCCCGCCATTTTACTAGGGGCACTTCCCCGCTGTCTCTAAAGTCCGCAGCTCGATGATTATTCTGCCCTTCCCCTCAGTTATCTAAAAAGGAAAGCCAAAGGGTATGCCCCGGGCTGAGTGGGCACAGCCCGAGGCTGCCCGGGTGGGTGGGGAGAGTGGTCCCCAGCCACCACCCCCATCCTCCAAGGAGCCCGCAGTATTCAGCTACAGTGGGCTGGTGAGGGGCTGTCCCCTCCCACTGGAGCCAAATAATTGCCTACTCCTTTGTTGTGTGGTGTCTGGGGCCCCGGGCCTCTCATTTGTGGGGACGTGCTGTGGCGAGAGCCTCCCTGAGTAATTACCCTCCTCCCCATCTCCTCCGCCGCCGCCGCCGCTGAGCCTCCCGCGTCCGCTCAGGCGCTTACTCACCCCCCTGGCTGCGGCTCCCACCTCTCACCCTCTCCCCCTCTCCCCCCAGCCGCCTCCCCCTCCCCGTCCCGTGGCCCCAGACATAGGGAACTCCCCACTCCTGCTCTCCCAACTGCCCTTCCCCGTCAAAAACTCATTCTATTCCCAGACCCCAGGAAATAGGCTGAGTATGAGAGAGTGGAGATGGACTTCTGGCTTCCCCTCAACCAGGGATTCCTAACCTGGGGTCTGTAAGCTTGGATGGGAAAAAAAATATTAAATCTTTATTTTCATTAATGTTAATGGAAACAAGCAATTATTTTTTTAAGTTGCGAATTTTAAAAAAACCCAAAAAACAATCCAACAACATTATGTTGAAAAGGGATCTACAGGCTTCATCAGGTTGACAAAGAGAACTGATACCAAAAAAGTTCAGAACCTCCGAAATAGATAAAATGAACTTCCATTTGGTGCTTGCACATACAGACATATCCCTTCTTTGGGTTAAGGGGCCAGATCTGGGCCAGGCTAGCTCACATAAACTCTGACAACAGCTGAATGCACCTGTCCACCCTCTCCATTCCATATCTAGCTATTGAATCATCTGTGTCTCTGATGTCTGGGCAAGAAGGGAGGGGTTAGGGAATGGAGGATCTCCTTCTGCTTCTAGCCCTTATTTCTCTTCTTTCTCTACGTTTTCCCCCTTCTCCCCAGTAAATAAAATACACTCTGTATAAAATGAGGGGAAATAGAGGAAAAAGAAGAGAATAGGAAGAAAAAGGAGGAAAAGGGAAGGAGGAGGACCAGGAGGAAGAGGAGAAGAGAAAGCAATGGTTCATATGTATGACTGTCCTCACTAGAACCTAGAGTAGTGAAAGTATTATTCCTCACTTAACCATGGGGGGGAAATACCCCTGCAGCTCAATTAAGTGACTTGTCTCAAGTCACATAACTAGTAAGAGGCAGAGGTGATGTTCAAGCATTTGTCTCCAGGGTTCTTTTCATTGTTCCATAAAGAGAAGGGTGTAGAAGGGACACAGAAAGACCAAGAGACATACTCGGAGACAAGTTAAGTCATAGAACCCGACAGGGATGGAACTAGGCAGAACAAGAAATAGAACCATAATAAAAGTCAGAAAACTATTCATCCCTTGCTAGAATTTGACCAAAGTCAAGTCAAAGCATCCATTATGAAGTGCCTGCTATGAGCCAATGGGCACACAAAGAAAGACCAACAAAATCTCTGTTCCTAAGGAGTGATCTGTAGAAGGAGGGAGACCACATGTAAACTTCTTACAAACAAGCTATCAACAGTATCAGTTGGAGATAATCTACAGAGGGAAGGCACTAAAGCCAAATTTTTGAAAGAAATTGAGGCAGTGACTTGAGAAGTGAGAGGAAGAAATTGAATGTTGGGGATTAAGAGGGAGGTTGGGATAAAAGAAAATTTCTAAACTCTGGAAGGGCAGCACAACAGTGCCTATCTCTGAAAAAAGTGCTCAGTCAATAGTTGATGATTGTGGCTTGTGATTTTATTTGTGAGTGCTGGTAAAGCACTCACCATCTATTTTGATCCTAGAACAAAAGGAGATTGATATGAAAGTAGGGTGGGGAGACTTTGGGTTAGCTAACCAGAAAGACTTTGGCAATTATGAGGAAGGTCTAGTAGGAGGTACCAGGGGGAGTTTTGATCTTCCCTCGATGTGGGGTGGGTGGCTTGGGAAAACAAGTATACTTGTTTTCTGGTGGTATTGATACTTTCTGTTACTTGCTACATGAGTGACCTTGGGCAAGTCACCTAACTTTTCTGATCTTCCGGTCCCTCATCTATAAAATTAAGGGAGTTGGACTACATGTCCTCTCAAGTCCCTTCTAACTCTGTCTATGATCCCAAGATCAAAGGAAGGTGCAGGCAGGGATGTGACAAAAAGGTGAGCTACAGATTGAGGACTCTTCAAGAGAGACAACAAGAGAGTTAACAAGGAGGTCTCCAGGTTCCAAGTGGGAAAATCTCAGTCTGGGCTTCAAAGAAGCCTGAAGCACCCCGACATTAGGTATTTTTTTTTAATGAACTTTATGTTTTGTCAATACATTAAAAATGACAACTTTAGAGGATTTTGCTATGAGGTCTGACAAAATTTTATTTAAACTGAAGTTTTCTACCACTGTGGGAAAAATTGAGAACCACCTCACAAGATTAATGAGGTAGAAGAGAATATGGTTTCTTACAGCCCTGTGAGGAACTTCAGTGCGGGGGAGGGGGCTGTGAATGTGGGGGAGGGCACTGAAAACCATGAAACCCCAGCCCTCCTCCCATCTGGGAAGAAGTGCAAATGAATGAATAGTTCTATCCCCCCATACATGCTCCTTGCTTTCCCTAGAGAGGGAGGTGGGTGAGAGTTTCTTGCAACCTAGAATACTAGGATTGGTGGGCCCCTTCAAGATCATTCTATTTATTTCTGTCTCCAGGCAGGATTGCCCCCAAAGCTTCCAACTCAGATTCTGTGATGTCGAGACATATGACCTATACACTTAAATGACCCCAAAGATCTAGATCCCTTTTTCTCAATCCTCTTTTAGGACTACCCCTGCCCCCAGTTTGGTAGGGATCCCCATGACTTGGCTTTCAGGAAGTTCTGCCTGGGTTCTAGCTGTAATCTCTCCCCTTTAATTCAAGAACCTTTTCCCCCTCAGCTCTAATCAAAAGGAAGTCATCATTAGGAAGGATAGACAGGTGGAGAAGACTGGGGTATCATTTTGTAGGGTGGGGTCAGACTGCTCCTTCATCAACAACACCCCTTTTATGCCCCGAAGCAGAAAGAAGGGAGATGAAAGAGAGCTGACCATAGGGAAAGAAGAGGGAGGGAGGCCTGAATGGGAAAAGGATCACTTTAGCAGATAGGGTGGGCGGGGTGGGGGCGGGGCAGGGACAGAACTGGCTCCTGGCAATCCCATTGGATGTCTTGGCATCAAAGGGCTTATTGGCTCTATAGTTTGCTTTGAAACTCCTAAGTGGAGAATCACTCCACTTGGCAAATTTGGGAGAGCGGAGGTGAGGATACGGATGGGGTGTGGGGAGAGGGAGAAGTAGGTGGGATCATCCCTGAAAGTTCTGTCTTGATACTGTATGCCCCCACCTACTCCCCACTCTGTCTCAATACACATCATACACATTCTTAGTTTCCTCATCTGTAAAATGAGGAAGTTGGGCCATATGATTTCTAAGATCTTTCTAGTTCTAAATCCTATGATCTGTTCGGGTACTTATCAGAAGGATTTTTAAGTAACCTTATCTAGGATCTTTAAGCCCTCAAACTGAAGTTAAATGCTCTGATGACCCAGCTGAAGAGGTAGTGAAAACAAGTGAATCTACCATAGAAAAACTAGGTCATGCTTACACCACAATAAACTCTGAATGGTTACATGACCTAAATTTAAAGGGGCATATAAAAAAATTAGAGGATATAGAAAGGAAATACCTTTCACTGTTACAGACAGGGGGAGAATTCTTACCTAAGCAAAAGATAGAGAGGATTACAAAAGACAAACAATTACATAAAATCAAAAGGCTTCTGCAGAAGCTAAATAAATGCAGTTAGAATGAGAAAGAATTTTGAAAAAAATCTTCACAACAAATTTCTCTGATAAAGGTTTAATATCCAAGTTATAGATTATTAGGATGAGAGCCAGTCCCTAATAGCTGAATAGTCGAAAGATTCACAAATATGAACACATGTTGATAGCTTATATGAACACATATAAGCTATCAACAACCATAAGAAAAATGCTTCCAATTCCCTAATAAGTACAGAAATGTAAATTAATACAGCTCTGAGATTTCATCTCACTCTCATTAGATTAGCAAAGATAAGAAAAGAAAAATAGCAATTGTTGGAAGGGTTATGGGAGAACAGGTACCCTAGCATGCTGTTGGTGGAGCTGCATGTTGGTTCAGCCACTCTAGAAAACAATTTGGAAATATATTTAAAAAGTCCTTAAACTGTACATACCCTTTGACTCAATAGTATTATCAAGCATATGCCCCAAGGAGGTCAAAGACAGTGGAAAGGATCATTTATACAAGAATATTTAAATAAATAATATAAACAAATATTTATTTATAATATTTAAATACATAAATACATAAAAATAATGCTTTTAATGTTGACCAAAAAAGGAAAAGAAACAAGTTAGGTATCCATCCACTGGAGAATACCTGAGCAAATTGTGATATAGGAGTACAATGGAATTGTATTTAGTCATAAGAAATCAGAAATATGAAAGATTCAGAGAAAGAGAGACTTGCTAGTGAAGTGAACAGAATCAGAACAATTTATTAGGAGCTACAAATACTGTTCTAGGAAACACGCTCTGAAAGATCTCAGAACTCTCATAACTTCAAAAATCTGATGAAGGGTTGTGCCTTTCATTACTTGGCAGAGAAGTGATAGATTAGAGATTACAGAACCAGACACACATTCTCTCACATTCTGGCTAGGGTGTCCTTTGTTTTTGTATATTGAAAACTCTTCGAGGGCAGGGACCGTCTTTTGCCTCTTTTTGCATCTCCAGAGTTTAGCACTGTACCTTGCTCATAGTAGGTGCTTAATAAATTGATTTAATGATAAATTATATGTATCCTACGAAAAGCACATAGTAGGTACTTAATAAATGTATATTGATTGATTGATTGACTATATGTATCCTATAAAAAGGAGGTCTTCTGTGGGGCAGAAAGAGGAGGTGGTTTGGTAGGTTGTGATAAACACGAGCAGCAGGACCCCAACAAAACATGTTAAAAAAAGTGCACCAAGGGGAGGGTGCAGAAGGAGACACAAATAGGTTGATTTGTTACTACCTTGTTAAGCATATGTGTGCGTGTGTGTATGTATATATATATATATATATATATATATATATATATATATATGAGGGGTTCCTAAAGTCAGAATACAGTTTAAACTATCAAAGCTTAAAACTGCACTAAGACTTTTGGGACACCTTGTGTATGTTTGTGTATCTGTATATGCATATGTGTATGCACATGCATACACAGATAGCTAGATAATTAAAACTGCACTAAGATTTTTAGGATACCATATGCACACATGTATGTATACATATGTGTCTATGCATATTTAAAGCTCGTGTATATGTGTATTATGCATATATATGTTTTAATAGTTTTAAGACTTTAATACATTTTAATAAGAATTTAAAACTGCGCTAAGACTTTTGGTTTACCCCCTGTATGTGCGCATAAGTCATCTGACCTCTTTGTGCCTCAGTTTTCTCCTCTGTAAAATGAGGAGTTTATGCTAGATCCCCTCTAAGGTTCCTCACAGCTCTAAATCTAGGATTCTATGTTCTATTGGGGTGGCACAGTGGGTAGAGTGCCAGGAAGACTTTATCTCCCTGAATTTAAATCTAGTCTTAGCTGTGTAACCCTGAGCAAGTCACTTAACCCCTGTTTGCCTCAGTTTCCTTATCTGTAAAACAAGCTGGAAAAGGAAAGGGCAAACCACTCCAGTATCTTTCCCAAGAAAACCCCAAAAGGGATCCTAAAGAGTCATAAACGACTGATCAACAACAACAAATATTCCACTGACCAGAATATTAGATACTTGAAGACAGTGGCTCTCAGTTTTGTATTTTTCTACCTAGCACCCAGTGCAGTGCCTGGCACATAGTAGATACTTAATAAATGTTTAAGCAATTGATTATCCCCTGTTATCCTGCTTAGTCCTTCTTTCCTCTTCCCCCTTCCCTTTCCGCTATGTGAACCCATTTTCCATACATTCAACTCTAATCAGCATGGCATCCCCTCATAAGAGCTGGGGGAGGGGAGAAGACATCCTAGCTTCCTGCAGCTCACAATCCAAACTGGGATCTGGGAACTCCTGGATCCCAGGCCGCACCCCTCAAGTGGCCTCTTGAGGAAGTCTTGGCCAGGGTGGGGTTAATTAGATAGAGCTTTGAGATCACCGGATGAAAGGACAGCCTAGGGCCATTGTCTTTGGCCTCCTGTGAAGGGGGGGCAGGGAGAAGAGGAAGGAGTTGTCCTGTCCCCTTAGTCCCCTGGGGGACAGGCACCAACATGCTGGGGTTGGCAGTGCCAGGGTGGGTAGTGCCAGTCTTATAATGTTTTCCCTGACTTAGAGATCCTGCTACCCCAAGGAGGTGGGAAGCCTGAGGCTGGGTGGGGGGGACTAAGACCTGATGCCCCCTGGGGTCTGCCCCTCCCTCTGCCTGGGCAGCACCCAGACAGCCCGTCTCTGGAAGCCGTGTGTGGTTTCAGGATAAGCTCCGATGCCACCCAGAGAGACCTGCTGACAGACAAGGATCTCACCGGCTTTCAAAGACGCCCTTTCATCTGCCAAGGCTAATTACACCTGCGGATAGCAGGAGAGGGCACTGGAGCCAGCCCCCTCCCTGCCTCTTGTAGTCCTTGCTCCAAGCCCCCAGCCCCAGAACACACCCCAGCCTTGCCCTAAGCCCAGTCCTGGAGCCCCAGATTCCAACTTTACTGATGCCAATTATGATTTCTCCTGACAGCTCCCAGAGCCAGGAGTGAGATGTGACTCTTTGGGGTAGGGGGTAGGGGCAGAGAAACAATATGTGAAGAATATCAGTGACTTTGAAGATCTAGCTGAGTGGGTGTCACAGGCTGTGGGAGTGTGAAAAGGGGCTGTGTGAGCAGAACATGGAGTCCAGATGTATAGAAAAGTGTGTGAGGGCACCAGCATCTGGATGAATATGAGAGACTCTCTGGGAGAGTGTCTGTGAGCACACAAAATCTGTGTGAGTGCAAGGGTTCCCAGGAGAGTGAATGGATTTAATTCTATTCAATAAAAATTTATTATTTGTCATACAAGCACCTAGGTAGTGCCATGGACAGAGCACCAGGCTTGGTGTCAGGCAGACCTGAGTTCAAATCCCACCTCATGCATTTACCTAGTTGTGTGACTGGGAGCAAGTCAATTACCCCTGTTTGTCTCAGTTGCCTTATTCATAAAATGAGCTGGAGAAGGAAATGGCAAATCATTCCAGTATCTTTGTTAAGAAAACCCCAAATGGAGTCATGGAGAATCAGACACAACTGAAAACAACTGAATGACAACAATTTGCCATGTTGTATATTAATTGTTGGAAACAAAAACAAAGACAGAAACAATCGGTGCCCTCAAAAGGCTTACAATCTGTTGGGAATAGGGCACAATATGGATACAGAGAAATAAATACAAAATACATGGAAAGTAAATGCAGAATCATTTCAGGGGCAGTAAGGAAGGGGATGAGGAAGAACCTTGGGGAGGAAGCAGCTTTTTCTGTTGAGTCTTGAAAGGATCAAGGGATTCCAAGACATAATATGAGGAGGGTGACATTCTAGGGGTGAAGAAGGATAGTAGGGAACAGTCAAAGGCATGGAGGTAGGAGATAAAGTCACAGATAAGGAACAGTTTGCCTGGAAAAAGGAATTTGTGAAGTATTATGCAGTATTATGAAAACAATCTTAAACGATAGATTGGAATCAGATGGTACAGAATTTTAAATACCAAACAGAGGAGCTTGTGGTTTATCCTAGAGGCAATAGGGAGCCACTGGAGTTTCTTGAGAAGGGGTGTGACTGATGTGGTTGCACCTGTATGTTAGGAATTGCAATTTAGCAGCTGGATGAGTAATATATAGAAGGGTGGGGGGAAGGATATAGAGACTGAAAGTAGTAACTCAGAGAGGCAGCATTATATAGTGGGAAGCACCGTGGACCAGTACTCAAGTAGATCTGGATTTGAATTCTGCTTCTGACATTTTGCGTTGACCATGGGCAAGTCACTTATGCCCCATGTTCCTGTTTTCCCTCTGTAAAATGGAGTTATCATGAAGCTCAACTGAGTAATATATTCAAAGTTATTGCAGATATTAAATAAACTACTCTATGAATGGTAGTTATTACTACTATCTGTAAGAATTTGTAGGACTCTGTGTAAGGTTGTTATTTTTGATGTTCAGTTGTTTCCAACTTTTCTTGACTCCTTTTGGGATTTTCTTAACAGAGATACTTGAAATGGTTTGCCATTTTCTTCCCATTTTACAGATGAAGAAACTGAGGCAAAGAGGGTGAAGTGACTTGCCCAGGGTCAAGTATGTTATCTCATTTGGGCCTCCCCACTGTGAGTACAGAGAGAAGGTATGGGTGAGCATGCCAGCTCTGTGCTAAAGGTTTGAGAGTGAGCATTTGAGGGTGACTTCATGAGTCTGCTGTGTTCATTTAATGTGAATCACAATAGTTTGCACATAACAGTCTTCATAAAAGTTTGTTGAAATGGATTTAAAAAATAATGTTTGTGATAGAATGGAGTCAGAATATTTTAAAACTGGAAGAAAGCTTACTTATCATGTGTCCCATAGGGTCTTGATGGTACTGTCTATGTGCCACAGGGGTGGGGTGGAGTGGGGGGGTGAGTCTGATGGCACAGGGTTCAGTTTTTCTTTCAACTTGTAGTAGCAATGGCAAGGAGAGGAGGAGCTAGGGATATGGTAGATGCCTCCTCCCTCAAAAACAGGAAAAAAAAAAAAAGAAAGAAAATAGGTTTATCAAAGCATTTTTAAAAAAAAGAATGCACAGGAAAGAAAAGGAAGTCCAAAAATGTCGCCAGACAAGCAGAACAACTTTATGTGTTAGACTTATATTTATATGTATATACTATTTAAAATATTAATATTTGATATACTGAATATAAAACTTTAAACTGTACTAAAACTTTTAGAACAGCTTATATTATATACATAATAATTATGTATTATACCATTTTTTAAAAAAGCAATCTATACATGATAGAGATTTTTAGTTTTATGTACTATCCATTCTCTTTTTCCTTTGTACTAAATACGTGGAAATTATCTCTTTTTTTTGGAGATGGTAAGGCAAGTCAATGGAGGTTAAGTGACTTGCCTAAGGTCATACAGGTAATGTGTCAAGTGTCTGATGCTGGATTTGAACTCAGGTCCTTCAGACTCCAGAACTGGTGCTCTATTCACTGCACCACCTCGCTGCCCTGATTCTCATTTTTTTGTTTGTTAAATTCAGAAATTGAAAATAAACAAATAAGTGGAAATGACAAGGGGGAAAATAGTGTGTGTCTGAGAGTCAGTGTGAGTTCGGGACTGTGTGAGTATCTAAGGCTGTATATCTTTGGAAGGTCACAGTGAATTAGTGATGGAGCTAGGACTAACACCCCCCCTCCCCAGGTCTCCTGATCTCCCACCCCTATTCCAGTGTTCTTTTAACATCATGCTTCAGAATGAGGGGCTTTAGCTGAAACTGAAGCAGGAAGGATTTAGGTTAGACACCAAGAAGAACTTGGCTGTACAGATTGTAGCATGTCCAAACCTGTGACCAAGGCAATTAGTTTACTAGGAATCAATGAGATGAGTTCTATGAATCCTTCCAATTGGAAGTACTGGCCTATGCTCCTCAAGGAATGAGAGGCTACAAGGTATATGGAGAAAAGCAAAGGATCTGGAACCAGAAGAGTAGGATCTAAATCCAGGCTATGTTTCTTTCTACCTTTGGGATCTTGGGCAAGTCATTTCATTTTTTTGGAGGGGGGTCTTCAGTTTCCTTAATAACATTGCAATTCCCATGAACCAATTAAGCTGGGAGGCAGTGTGGGACACATTAGAAAAGGCACTAGATTTGAAGTCAGAGAACCTGCTTTTGAATTTTCTACATAACCTTAGGTAAGTCAGTTAACCTTGCTAAGCCTCAGTTTCCTTACCTGTAAAATGAAGGGGTTGTACTATATTAAGTCCAAAGTCCCTTTAATTCCAAAACACAGGACCTCCTCCTAGAATTAGAATCTCTAACTTTAGGGTTCATTTGGGTGCTCCCTTGTGAGATTTGCCTTGACTTTCCTAGTGATTAGGGCCCCATGTTACTTTGTATATATCTTATATCTATATTGTATTTAGTTCTCTGCGTTTGTGTTTTGTTGCCGCTAAGTAGAATGTATGTCCTTTGTGGTCAAGGACTGTTCGTTTTTGTCTTTACATCTCACAGAGTGGACATTTAACAAGTAAAAATGCTTATTGATTGAAAGAATGAATGAAGAAACAGGTTACTAAAGTCCCTTCTAGCTCCAAATTCTACATATCCTAAGGTGAAGCTAGTCAACCTGCTTCCCACCCTCCCCCGCAACCTCTTTCCTCACTGTACACTTCAACCCTAGCTTTGTGGGCCCTGACCCTTCTCCTCCTGGGCCCCCAAGGAACCATGGACTACCAGGGTCCAGAGCTTTCCAGAGAAACCTGTCCAACCTGTTTCAGCCCCCTCCCAACCAGCTCTCCAGCCGGGCCACAGCTCTTGACCATCTCTTCCCTGCAGGAGAATGAAAAACAATTGCGCCTGGGCCCCACCGGCCCCACCCCATCTAGGCACCTGGAAGGTTCCAGAGGAGGAGTTGAGGTGAATAGAAGACAGAAAGGAAAAACTCCAGTGTCTCAGCTCTTGTCTCTTCCCCTTCAGATGGAACATTTTTAATTTACTTTTTCAATGGATACATATCTATTTTTTTCTCCCTCCCACCTCACTCCCATTGAAAGAAAACAAGAAAGAAAAACCTCGTCGTAAAAATCCATTGTGAAGCAAAACAGATTTCCACATTAGCCATGACCGGAATGTCTGGCTCCTGCCTGATGAGTGCTTCTCAGGACCTTGTGCACCGTCTTGCCACACTTCAGGCTAGACCCAATCTTCCATCTCAAACTCACAAGCCTGATCCACTCCTAGGATTTTAGTCACTTGACCCTTGCCCACACTCTTCCCAGTCCTCTTCAGGAAAATGAGCAGAATGGACTGCGAAATTTCTAAGATTCCTACCAGCTCTGACCTTCAAAAGTTTTGGGAGTCCTTTGCTACACAGTGGTCTCTCCTCCGCCTGAAGATCCTAGATAGTGTCACTGATTGTCATTGACCGATAGTAACCCTGAGTCTAAGATTGCTTAGGACATCTTAGCCTTCCTCCTTCGGGGCCTCCCAGCTTCCACCCAACTCTTCCTTTCTTATTACAGTGATGGTTTCTATTATATGACTTTAGGATTCTGACAGTAGGGAGTCCTTTCGGGAGTTTTTACCAGATGTATGATCTTAGGTAAGTCATTCCCTTCTCTTGGCTCCTGTTTTCTCATCTGTTCAGCAAGGGGAGGGAGGAGGGGCTCGACTACATGGTTGCTAAGGTCCTGTCTATCTTTGGCCTGTAATTCTGAGTCTAGCTTTTCATCTTTTGTGAGCTGGTTTCTGAATCTGTTTGTGAAGTAAGACAAGGAGGTTAAGGAGGGAGCCTGAGACAGCCCAGCTGAAGTCACTGGGCCTCCAGACATCAGAGTTGGGGTGTGTGTATCCTGGCTACACTCCCTCACTTTCATCCTTTGTTTCAAGAAGCCAGGCCTGTTCCTTAGACCATCACCTGGATTCTCATCATGGCATGTCCAATGAGCCAACAGCTTTGCCTGGACATGAACCCAGACAATTTTTCGACATCTCCTCCCCTTCTCCCTTCCTGAGGGCTGTTTTCAGCCTTTTCCTTGCTTTCCTTTCTTCCTTTCTCTAATAAAAGCAGGAAAAATTAAAGTTAGACACAAACAGGGACTTCCTTTGGAGGTCTGAGATTAAAAAGCAACTAGGCTCACTGTGGAAGGAGCAGATGTGTCTTATGGCAGAGGAATGGACAAGAAGATCTCTGAAGGTTTTGTTTCTCCCTCTGATGTTGAACTCCCAGACTTTGCTATTACATGTGATGGTACTAGTCAAGTGACTGCTTCCCAATAAATTTTCCCTTTTAGCCTAGACTGAAATGGCTCACTTCCACCTAATTGGGGATAGCTATTTCTATTTTCCCCTCCCATGCCTTCTGTCTCAGTCGTAGCTGTACATTGGATTCAGCCCAGCTATCCTAGGCCCCCTCTCTCGCTCCTATTCCCCCTTTTTATTTCTGTTTAGGAATTCACTGATCATCTTCAAGGCCTCTGCAATGTAATTTACACCCATTTCTCAAGTCTGGTTTCTCAGGATTCTGGCAGAGGATCTTCCTTGCTCTTGCAAAAGCCAATGCCCTTGTTTTGGACACTTACACTCTTAAATTTCCCACTCTGGTCAGTTAGTCAATAAACATTTATTAAGCATTTACCATGTCTGGTACTGTGCTAAGCAATGGGGATACATTTTAACACTCTATCTTTTGTGCCCCCATTTTGCTTCCTCCTTCCATTTCCCTGAGGCCTCTGTCTGTCCTTCCTCACCACGTACTCTTTCTTACCTCCATCCCAACCTTTTTCTCTATTCTCCAATTTCCTCATCTGTATTTTTATAGATTATAGATCTTGAAAATAAAAAAGGGGGGAATAGATTAGATGATCTCCCTTTGTCCTCCAGCTTGAGGTCTAAGACACTTGGATATTTTCCACCCTCTCGTTCTTTCCATCCAGTTTTATCCCTCCCTTCTTTCCCAACCTTGCTGCACACTCTCCTTCAGGAAGCTTATCCTGACTCAGTTCACCCTTCCTTTCCTTTCCATTCCATTCGCTTCCCTTCCCTTCCTTCTCTTTTTCCTTCCCTCCCCTTTTCTCTTCCCTGCCCTTCTTTTCCCTTTCTTTTATTATCTCCCCCAATGGCCAGGGGAAAGAAGGGTAGTAGAGTAAGGGAAATAGGGGGGAAGGTGAAAGATTGGTTGACATCAAATAAAAAAAGTGATTCAACTAATTGAAATTTATAAGAGCCAGCCATTCCCTAAATCCCAGCCATTTGGTCAAAGGATATGAACAGTCAGCTCTCCAAGAAATTCAAGCTATCACCAACCATATGAAAAAGATGCTCCAAAACATTAATAATAAAAGAGACACAAAGCAAAACAACTCTGTGCTTTTACCTCAAACATCAATAGTAATGCTGACAAAAAAGGAAAGTAACAGATGGTGGAAAGTGATGGGGGGAAATGGGCACATTAAGGTTCTATTGGTAGAGCCATGAGTTAGTCCAGCCCTTGTGAAAAGCAACTATGCCCCCAAAGTTACTAACCTGTGCATACCCCTGACCCAGCCACACTTCTAGGCCTTTACCTCATAGGGATCAAAGAAAGTGGAAAGGGACATATATGTACAGAAATGTTTATAGCAGCTGTTTTTTGTGTTAGCTAAAAACTGGAAACTAAGTGGATGCCCATCAATTGGGATTGACTGAACCCATTATGGTATATGAATGTAGTAAGTACCTTAAGAAATGTTTGAAGGGAAATTTTCAAAGAAATCCAGAACACGTGTGCAGAATGAAGTGAACATAACTCGGAGAGTCATTTTTTCGGTAACAACAACATTGTAAAGGCAAACAACTTTAAAAGATTTGAGGAGATTGGTCAATGTGTTGACCAACCACAATTTCATATGACAGATAGTGACTCATGCCCCTGATAGGTGGTGGGCTCAAGGGCACAATGAGACATTTTTAAACATGGACAAAGTGGAAATTTGTTTTTTCTTGACTATGCACATTTATTTTTCTTTTCTTTTAATGGGGCAGGGGAGACAAAAGAAAATAAATACTTATTATTTGAAAAAAATTTTAAAGAGTTTAGAAAATAAATAAAATTATTTCCATTGTGTGTACAAGGTCAAAATTCAAGGTGTTAAGCTGGGTGGAGAGGGAGGAGGAAGTCATGGGAGTTTAGGTAGGGTGAGATGACCTAAGAAGAACTCACTATTGCTGTTCTGGTTAATCTGGAAGGCTTCTTGGAAAAGGGAAGATCCTAGAAGTGTGTGTGTGTGTGTGTGTGTGTGTGACAGAGAGAGACAGAGGGAAAGAGACAGATAGAGAGAGAGAGAGAGGAAAGAGAAAGGAGAAAGGAGAGAAAAGAAAGAAAGAGGGAGAGAAGAAAGAGAGAGTGAGAGGGGGATACAAAGAGACAGACAAAAGAAAGAGAGACACAGAGAAAACAAAGAGAAGAGAGACAGAAGGGATAGAGAGAGAATGAGGAGAGGGAGAAAGAGAGATACAAAGAGAGAGGGACAGGGATAGGGAGAGGAGAAAGAAGGAGAGGAAAGAGAAAGAGGGAGAAAAGAAAGAGAGGGAGAGAGGGAAGATAGAGATAGAGACAAAGGAAAGAGACACAGAAGAAACAAAGAGAAGAGAGACAGAGGGGAGAGAAAGACAATGGAGGAGGGAGTGAGATGAGGTAGGGACATCATGGAAAGAATCGAAGAGGAAAATGACAGGATAGGTACAAATCTCGGCATATCCTCTTTACTCACTCTTAACCAACTTGATAATTGGGTTTAAAAGCATCTGGACTGACCCGAGGGATACAGAGGCTGGGCCATGGTGGTGGTGGTGGGGACTGAACCTGACACCTCCAACAATAATCTCAACAAGTTAAAAAAAACTGAGAATTCTTCAATATATGATCTTAAACTACAACAGAGAAAAATGGTCCATCGATTCCAACCCTTGCTCTTCCCACTGTGGTGCTTTATGGACCTCTCTGAGCCTCTCTGCCCTCTATCTCCCCCCCCCCCCACCTCCCCTGCTGTGTGCCTATGGGGCTAGAAAGAGGAAGTAGTTGCTCATTTTCCAGGCTGATCTAAACCTGAGAGCTAAATGAGATAACCCTTCCCATCATGGTAGGAATAAGACACCTTCTTAGACACCTTCCTCTTAGTATCCTACCAGGGAGGCAAGATTGTCATGTACAGGATCACCTGGGAAAGGAATGCTAGCCCTTCCTTTCTCCCTTCTTCCTCACCTTTTCCTTTCCTTCTCAATATTTTCTTCTGGCAGGAAGAGAGCAGGAGAAATCCTGAGTTTCATCTCCTCCCCAGTAAGACTTTCAACTACCTCTCTTCCTTTCCTTCCCAGCCTTCTTCACTCTACAATTTCTGGTCATTGACCAGACCAGGATGATAGATTTAAAGTCTAGTAGAATATAAACTCATTGAAGGCAAAAACTTTCTCATTTTCTTATTGGATTCTCGGCACTTAACCTGAGACCTTATTTGTAAGTAGACATTCAATAAATATTTGGGGTGAGTTGAATTGAATTTCTTTTTTTTTTTGCCATTCCATCATCTATGATGCTCTAAGCCTGGATAACTTGGTACTCCTCTTCACTTCCCCTCTTTCACTCAACTGGCCTGAGGGGAGCAAGAGTGAGCCTGTGGGAAAAAAAGAGACAGAGGGAAAGGGGGAGGGGAGAGAGAGGAAAAAAAAGGAGAGAGAAAGAAAAAGGGAGAGAGGAAAGAGAGGAGAAAGAAAGGGAAAGATGAAATAGAGAGGGAGAGAGGGAGGATAGAAAGGGACAGAGACAAAGAAAAGAGAGACAGAGGAAACAAAGAGAAGAGAGACAGAGGGGAGAGAGAAAAAGAGAATGAGGAGAGAGAGAGAGACAGAGAGAGAGAGAGAGAGAGAGAGAGAGAGAGAGAGAGAGGGAGAGAGAGAGCAGAATAGCCTGGTGCTCCTGATGAGTGATAATTTGTTTTATGACAGAAAAGGAAATTGTCTTCAGTTTCACAAGAGCGAAACGAATTCGTTTGAAGTAGTTTGCCCGGAGGCGGGAAGAGAAGGTTTCTCCCTGGCCCTTGTCTTCTCTCTCCCTCTCTCCTCTCCTTCTAATTACAGTAGCTTCCAAGCCATTGGCAGAGTCTATGCCAGTCTGTCAGATGCCAACTGCCTGGGGAGCTCACCTCTTGGGTGTGGATGGAAAGGCGGAGCTGAAGGAGGGTGATGGGGTGTCCTTTCCTTGCATCCTCTGATCTGCTCACCACCTCTCCTGGCACTGTCAGCCAGAGAGGACTAAAGAGAGTTGAGAGGGGGCATCCTGTGGAGATAGGGTGGGGAATGGGGATTAATTCCTGAGCCTACAAAGCAGTTGCTACTCCTTGGTGCCTAACCAAGGTGAGGGTTTGCCCTGTGGACTTTCTTAGGCATATTTTCCTAATTTTCTGGGTCTCTGCTTGATGGCCTCTAAGATTCCTTCCTGTTCCAAATCTACGAACATATAAACAGTCTTGCTTTCAGGGATCATCCTAACTCTTGATTCCTTTCAAACTCAATCTCAAAGTTCAGCTCCTGAGCCAGGAAGTCAAAGTACCAAGACTGAGAGGCCAGAATGCCAACAGGCCAAAAGGCCATGCATGACTCAGAGCTACTTTGAAGGACGGGGTGGGGACATTGGGAAGGAGGAAGGGACTGGTACCTAGGACCTAGCAATGCTCTCACAAAGGAGTTCAATAGGTTGCCCTAAACGCTGAGTGAGGGATGCCATTGGGGTTCTGTGCCTTCTCTGGGTTGGGGGGGAGATCTTCTAAGATCTCTCTTGAGATGGGGCAAGAGTAGGGAGAAAACACCTGCTATATCCCTCTGCACTGCTCCACACCTCCCTGAGGGCCAGGGGGAATCAGGGGGAGGGATGCAGCTATCTGTGCAATGCCTGCTTTAGGGAGGGTAGGCGGGCGCCATGCTCTAGGGCTGCCAGCCTGGCACCGCTGCTTGGCGATGGGCATCCTCTAAAACAACAACTCTCATGCCTCTAATTCTGCACTTCCTGTTTGTCTTGATGTTATCACATTTCTTTCCAAGCAACCAGAGCCCAGGCAAGGAGGGGGCAAAGGGACAGAGCAAGGCAGGAGGTGGGGGTGGAAGGGGAAAAAGAAAGTCAGGGTACCCTCCCTCGGGAATAGTGCTACCTCTGGATTCCAGAGGAACCATTGTGGATCTGAGAAATCAGAGTTGTAAAACTATAAAAAGAGTTTGAAGGAACTCGGGACTCATTTAATTCCCTCATTCTGCAGATTAGGAAACTGAGGCTCAAAGAAGTGGATGCTTATGTTGCCATTGGCTTTCACAACTGTTCCCCTGAAACGACTCAATCAAAAAGTCTTAAGATTGCCCTCTTTCTAAAACAGTAAGGACTATACGCTATCTGAAAAAAACAAAACAAAACAAAACAAAACTGAGTCCCAGTTGTTACTTTTAGGCTTGGTCACAGTCACTCCCTCCCCTCCAGTATTCTACGGCAACAACACAAACAGGGAAGATCCAAGGGTGGGAGCTTTCACTCCAAGCTACATTATCAGGAAGATCTCCTAGAGGTCTAACTTAAGTCCCTCCTGCTACAAACACAGTGCCTTACATTTAGAAAGGCTTTCAAGTAGACAGCTGCTAACTTTCTCCTTTACACTAACTCTACCTTCCTCAAAAACTTGGAGTGGTCCTGCCACTGGAGACTTTTCACATGTACAGCAGATTCATCCCTGGCCACCCTTTCATGATCTCCAAGTCCCTCTGGGATCCGTTTCAACAAGCAGCTCCCTCCTCTGTAAACCTAGCTCCCCCCTGCATCAAGGTGGCACCTAACCTGTGGGTGGTAGAAGCAGGTCCCAGACAACAACCCCCCCCCCCAATTCCTCCCATACCCTGCTGCTTCTCCCTTTCTCAGTCTGCGACAGCCCAATCCAAGGGACAGCTTCTGCCGCCCCCAAAGGCCCAGGTAATAACCTACAGGGCTCTGCCAGACTCACCAGCACCTGAGCCCCCGGCAGCAGATAATGATGGGGGAGCTGGGCAGGCAGAGTCAACCCCTCAATCAGGAAGCAAATTAAAAAGGGAGGAAGCTTCTAGACACACCACAACCATGAACCCTGCTCCTTTTCCTAACTTACTCCCTTCTCCCCTGGCCTCAACCCCCCAGGCCTCTCTTCAGGTGCCTAAAATGGGTGCTCAGTTTGGTGGGCGGGGGAAGGGAAGGGACATAAGATTCCCTCTCCTACTGTTGGGTCACTGGGATCTCTTGTCCTCTTGGCCTGTAGGACTCATTCTGACAGAAGCTAGCTGACAGGATTTCAGGATGTCAATGTTGTCAATCTAGCCAACCCCTGTTTCCTTCACTACTAGAAATGGAGAGAATATGAGCACAGTGGGTGAGAGTATAGGGGAGGAGAAATGAGATGTCAAGTTGGGAACCCAATCCTTATGCAGAAGGCGTAGGGGAAAGGAATGGGCTAAAAAGATTTTATCCAGATCTAACCCAAATTCTGCTATAGGGTAGTGGGGCCACTGGATTTGGAATCAGAGAATCAGGAGTTTGAATCTCTACTTTGCTATTTACTAGCTATACAATCTTGGACAAATTACTTACAAACCCTATGGTTTTTATTTTCCTGAGATCTAGGAAAGACCTGAGCTCAAAGAGGTCAAGTTCTCCCATTCCATCCAGAGCTATCACCAGTTAGCTTGACTTAGACATTGTCAGTGAACTCTGATGAGAGTGAGGCTGATGACTGCACAGCCCTGCCTCACTTAAATCCAATTGACTTTGCTAGGCAAGACATCACCCTCCTGATATCATGGGTCCTCTTCCAGAAGGAAGGCTGAACAGCAACAATACTCATCAGATATTTTTTTATTGTTCTGATTCTGCTTTCTTCCTATATATATCTTCATTTTACATTTGTATTTACATATATGCATATGTGTGCACTATTATGCTGCTTTACATATATACATGTATATAATAAATATGCATATATGCCTATTATAAATGATGTATACATATATATGCATGTATTATATATGTACACACGTGTATATATATTGCATGTCTATCTATATATCCTTCTTCTTCTGGGTAATCTCTACGAAGGCTGGTATTGCCTAGCCACGTCTGATGCTTTGGTATCTGTGAATGAAAGGGGAACCTAGCATGGAAATGCAGAAAGAGTGTTTCTCCTAAGCCTCCCATTTCCTCTGAACCAGTCAATCTATCAATCTTTTTTTTTTTTGGCTGTATAACAGGTATTTATTGAATCTTGGGAGGAAAAGTTCTAGTAAGGCAAGCCACTTCTCAAACCCATAAAAAATTGTTTCTTAGTGATGTAGTGTTATACAGAAGTAGATTCAAAATAAATTATAAGAGTAGGGAGAGGGTAAAACAAAGTTACCTCAAGAACATGTTTGTGAAAAATAAAATATACTCCTCCATTTGGTTATCATTTGCATGTCTTCACTTTGCTTGCTGAAGGGCTCTTCCTTTAGTCTCAACAGGGAGCGTGAATGCAGAAATGGCACATACAATAATAAAAATAAGTATTGATTGAATATCTCCTTTGTGCCAGGCATTGTGCTGATCTCTGGAGCTTCATGTTTATATTCAATCTGTTTCATCCATGTTCAACTCTTTGTGACACCATTTGGGGTTTTCTTGGCAAAGATTCTGGAGGGGTCTACCATTTCCTTCTCTTCCAGAGGATTAAGGCAAACAGAGGTTAAGTGACCTGCCCAGGGTCACACAGCTAGTAAGTGTCTAAGTCTGCATTTGAACTCAGGTCTTCCTGACTCCAGGCCAACACGCTATCCCCTGAGCTTAAGTGTTCCATATAAGTATATACAGAAATACACAGAATAAATATATGTTGAACAAATAGAATTAAACACAAAGTGGAGAACAGTTTATTTAGGGGGTGGGAGGTGGGGGAGGACCCAAGCAGTTGAGATCAGGAAAAGCTTCACTGAGAAGATAATGCTCAAGATGTATCTTTAAGGAGTAGGGGGACTCAATGAGGCAGAGGTAAAAAGAGAGTGTATTCTAGGCATGTGGCACAGCCACTGCAAAGGCATGGAGATGGAAAATGGAGCATCAAAGGTGAAGAACAGAGAGACCAATTGACTGAATCAAAGAAGGAAAGAGGGGAAATATTGGCTAATGAGGCTAGAAAGCTGGGTTGGGGGCCCGGTGACTGCTAATCTCCCCAGCCTCCTCCAGCGGGATTCCCCTCTTCTTTGGGCTCACTCTAAGCCAGCTAAAAGAATTTGACAGCCTCCTTCTCTGTCAGACCACTGCCTCATTCTCCTACTAGCATTTTATGTGTGTCAGGAACAGGGTTATATGACTTGCCCAGGGCTGTACAACTAGTAACTGTCTAAGGCTGGATTTGAGCTAGGGTCCTCCTGACTTCAGGCCTGGCACTCTAGTCACTTCACCACCTAGCTGCCCTAAGTCTTTGGGTTTTTAGGACTTCAGAGGCCATCTTGCTCTTCCAGGCTGCCTGTCCTCTCCTATTCCTGCTTAGGAATTATCTTTCCTCCTGAGACCCAGAACTCCTGAGTTCATATCCTTTCAAGGAGTACATATGGAGTCCCTGCTGTGTACTAAGCACAATGAGGATTATAAGGCTAGCTAAGATAGGCTTCCTGCTCTCAGAGAACTTCTAATTTTGTGGGGAAGGATTCAAAGGGAGGGAAATAAGAAGTAAATAGTTAAAATATAAGGTAGTATATGATATATGCTAGTGGGATGATATAGGTGAAAATGTTACAGTGATCACTTCTGGGTTGGGGAGATTGAGGAAAGATTCAGCAGGAGGTGGTATTTGAGCTGAGCCTTGGAAGGATGGAGTTTTAAAAAGTGCAGTTGGGTGGGCAGTAGAAAGGCAAGTGAGAATGAAGGGACTTTGGAGAGAAAGAGACAGAGAGAGAGAGAGAGAGAGAGAGAGAGAGAGTAAAGCAAAGAAGGAAAAAAACCCACAATTTGCCTGGGTTCATGCTGCAGAGCAGTGAGAGATGAAGAAAGGGAAGTGTTGGGACAATTTGTGGTATATGAATGTAACGGGAAATTAGAATAACAGTTGATATTTCTGTATCATTTTAAGATTTACAAAGCACATTATCTCATTTGCTAATTAATAATAGCTATCATTTATATAATGCTTACTATGTGCCAGGCACTTCGCATTTATTATCTCAGTTGGTCCTCCCAGCAATCCTGGGATTTATTATGTATTATTCCCATTTTTTCAGCTGAGGGAGCTGAGGCAAACCGAAGTTCAGTGACTTGCCCAGGGTCACACAGCAAGCAAGTATCTGAGGCTGGATTAGGAACTCAGGCTTTCCTGACTTCAGGCCTAACACTGTATACATTGTAGCACTTAGCTAGCTGTCCCCAACTAGGTGCAGCTATTGTAACAACCCTGTGAGGAAGGACAGTGGGCATTTTTTCCTCTGTTTTGCTGATGAAGAACTTGAAACACATAGAGGTTAGTTGAGTTGCTCAGAGTTGTACAAGAAGTAACAGAGATAGGATTCCAACTCAAATCTATCAAGAGTAGTGAGTTTTTACTGGGAGCCTATAAACTTGCAGTTTTGTGTTTTTTAAATGAAAGATTTTGGCAATAGTATTTCATTACAATTGGGTTCCAGGAAGCTTGGCGTCTAGAGAAGACTCATCACTCCTGAATTCAAATGTGACCTTAGACACTTAGTAATTGTGTGATTCCGGCAAGTCACTTAACCTCAGTTTCCTCAACTGTAAAATACGAATAATAATAGCACCTACCTCCCAGTGTTGTTGTGGGGACAAATGAGAACATTCTTTTTGTAAGCACTTGATACATACTAGGTACCTAATATTTGCGTATTTCTTTCTTATAACTTTGTAAATGATGACAAGAAAAGCAAGAAAATTCAGAATAAAGAGGAAAGGAATAAGCATTTTTAAAGTGCCTACTATGTGCCTGTCACTGTGCTAACCGTTTTATAAATATTATTTCATTTGCCCTTCACACAATGCTGGAAGGTGGGGGCTGTTATCCCCATTATACGGTTGAGGAAACTGGGATGAAGTAATTTACCCAGGATCACAAAGCTAGTAAGTGTATGAGACTGGATTTGAAACCAGGTCTTCCTGACTCTGGGGCATCTAGAGGATGAGTCTTCGTGATTTAAATTCAGCCTCAGAGACTGAGTAGCTATGTGGCCACGAGCAAAAGTCACTTAACCCTGTTTGCCTTAGTTTTATCATCTTTCAAATGAGTTGGAGAAGGAAATGACAAACCACTCCAATGTCTCTGAAAAGAAAACCCCAAATGGGGTCATGAATAGTCGAACAACAACTTCCTGACTCTAAGTCCAGCTCTCTAAATGGATACTTGGGCACCTAACTGCCTTGAGGTCAAGATGGGACATACGACAGGACAATTTTGACATCACTGTGTTAAATAAAATATGCAGGGATTTTTTCCCCCTAATGGAAAGAAAGATGATAGAAGTTTACAAATTCTCATTTTGTGTTTGGGAGCTTGTTGATGGTTACTTATAATCATTTTTTAAAATGAAAATATTATTTTTGTAAGCTTTAAAAAATTAAGAAACGTGAAGCCAGACTGTAGAAGCCATGAACAGTTAAGGATTTGGATTTTAATTAATAGATGATGGGAAGTTACTGAAGGTTTGGGGAAAGGAGGATGACCTAATCTGAACTGTGCATTAGGAAGACTAATCTAACTGTAAACTTGAAGAGGGATGAAAAGGTGGGCAGGCAAGAAACTAAGGAAGATGCTGCAGTTTTCCAATGAGAGTTAATTTCTGCCACCAAGTCATATCATCACAAATCCAATGGGGAACATACTTATTCCCATTTCATTCATTTTCTCTCCCATTCCTTCTTTGCCAAGCTTTCAGAGATCCAACCACAAAATCAGGAACATCTCCCAGCTGGGTGGCTGTTCACTGGCTCCTACACCTACTTCAGCCCCGCCACCATCTCTGGCCCAGGCCCTCCCTTCTTGACCTTGAGTCCCTCCTGGTCCCAGAGTTAATGAAAGGTTTGGGAGAGTGGAATCACTTGTTTGTATCTCGAATTTAAAGCTGTCCTCCTCTCATCCAGCTGTTTTCAGGCTCACTGGTCTCCCAGATTGAATGACCCCACAGGTTCATGACCCCTCAGTCTTTCCCCACTCCACTGTCTCTATCTCTCCATCTCCCTCTCTGTCTCTTTGTCCATATACTGTCCCCTAGCCCCAAACACATACACACATATTTGTGCATCATTAGGCATAGCCAAAATTCCAGGGGCAGCAATAAGATATGGTCCCCCACTCTATTACCCTTCAGTCTTATGCCCAGTCACTACTGCCTTTGCAGAAAGAGCAAATCGAAATGAGGGCAGAGTTGAGTAGGGCTGAGGTTAGAGGTGGTTGTTTGGCAAAAGGCGAGTCCTTCAGGAAAGAGATAGGTTCTGGAAAACCAAAAGAGCAGGGGTAAAACTCAGGTGAGAGGAGAGTTTGGAAAGAAAGGGTAGAGTTGAATAGAAGTGAGGACTGGCGAATAGGGCCCTTGGGCTGGCGGTGGATGGTGAAAAGGAGAGCCAGCCTTCCCTAAGCCAGGCAGCGTGGGGGTGGGGGGCTGAGGGTGGGGGAGAGAAACAAATTAGAGAGCTGGAGGAGGAAATAGAGTCTTAGCAGCCAGGGAGAAGGGAGGAGGGAAAAGGGGGATTGGAGAGGAAGGGAAAGGGAAAGCGGCCCAGGCAATGGAGACAAAAGTCTGGGCGTCTGAGCCTCTGAGGAGCCACCTGGAAGGAGAAGCAGGCAGCAGCGGCAACATCAAACTTGGGAGGGCAGGGCCAGCCCTGAGAGAGAGGGCTGGGGGAAGGGGGGGGATGGGGCTGGGGACAAGGGGACAAGGGAACCCAGGGATGAGGCGAGGTAGGATTGACCCATCACCCCGCTCTGAGTCTGGCCTCTCCTGGTCTCCCTTCCTACCCACGCTGAACCTTGAGAAGGTAGGGAGCCAGAGGTCCTGGCTTCCCAGACACTCCTCAGCTACCGGCATACAGTAAGCACTTATTTAGCCCCGAGCCTCAAACCCCCTCCTTGCTTTGTTCCTTTTTAAAAATAATCTTGCAGGAACCCAAGATGGAGATAGAGGAAAGAAGGGTCAACAGCACCCCATGAAGGGATGAGGTCAAGTTGGTGCCCGGTAGAAATGGGGCCTAAAAGTCACTTCTTTTCCCATTCCAAGTTCAAGGGAAATTCCTCTTTGCTAAGTGGAGGTGAAGGGAAGTCATGGGGAAGGTCAAGATTGGGGAATGTTCTCTATCTCCTCCCTTATCTAAAAGGAACCCAGAGTACTGCCCCACTAAGCACCATTCCCCTCAACTCTGGGACTGGACCTGCTACCTAAACATATGGAACACATTGAAAGAATTTGTACGCTCACCTTATAATTTATGCAAATCAACTCTGTAATTAACTGTAATTTGAAGGCATCCTTTGGTATTTGAGACATTTATCCATGAGGAAATGCCCTGGTGATAATGCTTCTGTATTAACATTATTTACTCCACCTGTGTGGTCTCCCCCCGGAATTTTTCCCCCCTCTCTCTTGGGCTTTCTGGCTTTCAGATGGGCGAGGGATGGGGAAGCCCCCTTGCCAGAGCCTGCCTCTACTCTGGATGTGCTGGGTTCCCCAGGGAAGAGGCACTGGCAGTTCTGCTCCTTCCCTCCTCCCATCTTGGCAAGGAGGTGGTGATGTATGTGTGTGTGTGTGTGTGTGTGTGCGCGTGTGTGTGTGTGTGTGTGTGTGTGTGTGTGTGTGTGTGTGTGTGTATCATAGAGAATAAAAAGGGAGCTTAGAATTCAGCTTGTACTGGTGGACCCCTAGTCCTCTGCTTCCCCCTCCCACCCCTCTCTACTCACTGGGTGGCTCTCAGAATACAGCCGTTTGCCCTCTTCAAGGTCTTAATGTTCCCATCTCAGAAATGGAGAAAGGAGGAACTTGTTAGGGCCTTTTCGAGTTAATTAGCGAAACATTAATGAAGGGAAGGGGAATCCCCAGGATAGAGGTTGTTAGGAGGGGTGTGGGGGAAGGGCGAGTGGATGAAGCCTCCTTGGCTGATTCGGACGGAGATCTCTAAGGGAGGGCCTTGAGACTATGCAATTGAGGTCCATGGGGAACAGACCCTGGGAAGGGGAAACTCTTTGAAAGGAGAGTGTTTCCCAGTGGGAAGCAGGGAGTAGACCAAGGCTGAGGGTCCATATCAACATAGGGAGGAGGGAAGGATCTTACCTCCTTCTTATCCCATCTTACTTCCAAATTTATTAGAATCCAGTCCGGATTCCATGTTCAAATTCCCAACATAGAGGAACATCTGAGAGGTTATGCAAAAGAGGACACTTTGGTCCTTAAGTCAATCCATTCCCTCCCCTTTGCCCAATCAGCTTCTCCTCTTCTGCTGGCCTCAAATGTCTTCTCTCCCTTCTCTGCCTACTCCAAAGTGCTGAAGCTGGTAATTCACTGAAAAAAATTTACCCTCCATTTATCCATATCTCCAGCCTCCTCCTATCCACACTGCCATATTATTTCTGATTACAATGTGGGTCTTATCTCTAGAAATGGCTTGTTGGGCTCCAATCTTAGTACCCTGTTAATTTTGCCACCTCCCTGGGGACAGGGCTCAGACAGAGACCCATCCTAGACAGTATTAGGGACATCAGCTATGAAATCTCCTTGTTTTCTTTTCTTTTTTTTTTAAATTTTTTATTTTATTTATTTATAAACGTTCTACAATCACTTCCTTAAAATTAAGATTTTATCCCCTCCACACCTTCCCCCCCCCCCCCCCGCTACACCCCTCCCTCCCCGTATAGGTTCTACAATCTCCTTGTTTTCACTGTTAACAGGCTCACAGCTCCCTTTCAGGGTGATTGAGAGTGCCCAGAGCCTTCTGGGATGGTTCGACCTTTTTTTTGTCCTTCATTGCTGAAGAAGACCATGCCATCAGAGAAATGATGACATGATTTGCACTTGACTTTGTTTTGAGTGAGGGAGGGCTATGCGGGTCACCAGCCTCACTTCTCCTCCAGAGCCATCTGAATTCAGTGACCAGATCTTCATCAGGATGACTGGAGATGACCCAGGATGAGGCAATTGGGGTTAAGTGACTTGCCCAAGGTCACACAGCTAGTGAGTGTCAAGTGTCTGAGGTGAGATTTGAACTCAGGTCCTCTTGACTCCTGCACTGGTGCTCTATCCACTGCCCCACCTAACTGCCCTAGGGTGCTCACGGATAGAGCATTTGACTGCAGACCCAAGAAGTCCTTGGTTCAAATCCGGGTGCCCCCTTTAACTTGACCCAGAAGTGGGGTGCACATCAAGGATGAGGGTCTCTGGGGCCTAAATGATGGTGATTGCTAGAAAGCAACAGAGAGAATATGTGGAGCTGTATCCTCACAGGCTGGATCTGCTTTGGGTCTCTGATACCCTTCTGTTTTATTTATCCTGATGTCTGCTCTGGTTCAGCCCACTGTTGTAGCTGTGAAGATCCAAATTCAGCCATTATTAATAATAGTACTAGTGCCCTTTGATGAGCACACATTTATTAAGCATCTATGTATCACAAGATCATGGATTTGGAGCCATTAAGAACTAAAGAGGCCATAGAGTTCAATCCCTTCATTATACAGATGAAGGAACTTCGACCCAGAGAGGGAAGTTAATTTGCTCAAGGTCATACAGCCAAGTGTCTGAGGTAGAATTTGTACCCAGGGCTTCATGATTCCAAGAGCAGTACCCTGTCTGCCTCATTCCAAGATCAGTTCACCATTCTGTTTATATTCCAGTGCCTCAGGCTAAATATGGCAATTACAGAATTAAAGATGAAACATCTGCCCTCAGGAGGTTTTTATTCTACTGGGAGGATTCAACATGTACCCAAGTCAAGGAATAGAAAGTATAGGGATAGAGAGGGAACAAGCATTTCCCCTCCACCACTTAAGAGTATTTTATTCTTTCCAATTACATGCAAAGATAACTTTCAACATTCACTTTTACAAGATTTTGGTACCAAATTGTTTTCTCTTTCTTTCCTCTAGATGGTATATAATCTGACACAGGCTATACATGTACAATCATATTAAACATATTTCCACATTAGTCATGTAGAATAAGAACAAAAGGGGGAAACCAAGAGAAAAAAGAACAAGAAAAAAGGGGAAATAGTGTACTTTGATCTGCATTCAAACTCCGTAGTTCTTCCTCTGGATGGGTATAGTATTTTCCATCATGAATCCCTTGGAATTGTCTTAGATCCTTGAACTGCTGTGAAGAGCTAAGTCTCTCAGAGTTGGTCATTGCACAAAGTTGTTGCTATTGTGTACAATGTTCTCCTGGTTCTGCTCACTTCACTCAGCATCAGTTTATCTAAGTCTTTCCAGGTTTTTCTGAAATCTGCCTTCTCCTCATTTCTTATGGAACAGTAGCATTCCATTACATTTATATACCACAACTTGTTCAACCATTCCCCAATTGATGGGCATCCCCTCAATTTCCAATTCTTGGTCACCACAAAAAGAGCTGCTATAAATAATTTTGTACATGTGGGTCCTTTTCCCTTTTTATGATGTCTGGGATACAGATCTAGTAGTGGTATTGTTGGATCAAAGGGTATGCACAATTTTATAGCCCTTTGGCATAGGGGAACAAGCATTTATTAAGGGTGTACGGTTTGCTAGGGAAACCATTTCATTATCTTTGCCAAGAAAACTCCAAATGCGGCCAGGAAGAATTGGACAGGACTGATAGGATTCAATGACAACAAAAATTTGCTAGGTGCTACACTAAGGACTTAACAAATTTTATTGCATGAATTGTCACAACAATCCTGAGAGATTGGTGCTATTATAATCCTATTTTAGGTTTGAGGTAACTGAGGTAAATGAAGGTTATGTGACTTGCCCAGGATCACACAGCTAGTAAGTGTCAGAAGCTAAGTATGAACTCAGGTCTTCCTGACTCCAGGCCACAGGATCCCCTAGCTGATATGGACCAAATCTGGAGAATTGCTTAGACCTAGAGCCAATACTCAAGAGATTAAGGTCTAGTAATTCAGTGACTTGCCTGGGTTACACAGCTAATATGTGTCAGAGGCAGTACTTGAACCCAGATCTTCCTGTCTGGCTCTCTATAAAAGGCCATGCTGCCTCTCTATAAATATGAAGTACAGAGTGTTCCAAAGTCTTAGTGCAGTTGTAAATTCTTTTTTAAAAATTATTTTATTTTTACCTGATTACATGAGAAAACAATGTTCAACATTTGTTTTTAACATTTTGGATTTCAAATTGTCTCTCTTTCCTCACTGAAAAGGCAAGCAACTTGATATAGGCTATGTAAGTGTAGTCATACAAAACATATTTCCACATTAGTCATGTTGTAAAAGAAAACGTAGACCAAAATAAAAAGCCAAGAAAAATAAAGGAAAAAAAGTATGCTTCGATCCATACTCAGACCCCATCAGGCTCTCTCTGGGGAGGGACAGTATATATCATCTTAAGTCCTTCAGAGTTGCCCTGGATCATTGTACTGCTGAGAATAGCTAAGTCATTCTCTGTTGATTATGCCACAACATTGCTGTTACTGTGTACAATGTTTTTTCCTGTTTCTACTTATTTCACTTTGCATCAGTTCATGTAAGTCCTTCCAGATTTTTCTGAGAGTATCTACCTCATCATTTCTTATAGCACAATAGTATTTCATCACAATCATATGTTCAGTCGTTCCCTAATTGATGGGTATCCTCTCAATTTCCAATTATTTGACAACAGAAAAGAGCTGCTATAAATACTTGGGCATAGTTCCAAATTGTTCTACATAATGGTTGAGTCTGTTCACAATACCACCAACAGTGCATTGGTGTTTCAATTTTCCCTCATCCCCTCCAACGTTTGTCATTTTCCCTTTCTGTCCTATTGGCCAAAATAATATGTGCGAGGTAGTTTCTCAGAGTTGTTTTAATTTGCATTTCTCAGTCAATAATGATTTAGAGCTTTTTTTTATATGGCTATAGATACTTTTGATGACTTCACCTGAAAACATACCATTCATATTTTTTGTTCATTTGTCAATTGAGAATGGCTCTTATTTTTATAAATTCGATTCATTTCTTTATATGTTTGAGAGATGAGGCCCATATCATAAAAAGTTGCTTCAAAATTTTTTCACAGTTATGATTTAAATTGTATTTCCCTTCATCCTATTTCCTCTCTGTTCTCTCTCTCCCTCTTCAAAAGTGTTTTACTTCAGACTCCTGCCTTCCCCAATCCGTCCTCCCTTCTGTGATCACCCTCACCTTTGTTTATCCCCTTCCTATCGTGTAAGATAGATTTCTATACCTAACTGAGATACTATTCCCTCTTTCAGTCAATTCCAATGAGAATAAAGTTCAAGTGTTCCTCACCACATCTCCCATCTTCCTCTCCACTATAAAAGCTCTATCTTGCCTCTTTTATGTGAGATAATTTACCCCATTCTACCTGTCACTTTCCCTTTCTCCCAGTGCATTCCTCTGTCATCCCTTAATCTCATTTTTTTTAAGATAGCATCCTATCATCATGTTCACCTGCAGCCTCTCTCTATACATTCTCCTTCTAACTGCCTTAATAATGAGGACGTTCTTATGAGTTACAAGTATCATCTTCCCATGTAGGAATATAAAAAATTTTAACCTTATTAAGTCCCTTCTCTGTTTACTTTTTTTATGCTTCTGTTGTGTCTTGTAAGTCAGATTTTCTTTTTAGCTCTGGTAT
Organism: Potorous gilbertii; assembly: GCA_028658325.1. Lineage (NCBI taxonomy): Eukaryota > Metazoa > Chordata > Mammalia > Diprotodontia > Potoroidae > Potorous > Potorous gilbertii. Next base: position 526,669,679 of record CM053770.1, read on the forward strand.
TTTCACCAGTAATGCTTGAAAATCCTCTATTTCATTAAATGTTCATTCCCTTACCCCCTCTCCACAAAGGATTATACTCAGTTTTGCTAGGTAGATAATTCTTGGTTATATCTCCTTTGCCCTATGGAATATCATATTCCAGGTTCTCCAGTCTTTTAATGCTAAATCTTGTGTTATCCTGAATTTGACTCTGTGACACTTGAATTGTTTCTTTCTAACTTCTTGCTGTGTTTTCTTCTTGACCTGGGGAGTTCTGGAATTTGTCTATTCCTGGGAGTTTTCATTTTGGGATTTCTTTCAAGAGGTGATCAGTGGATTCTTTCAATTTCTATTTTACCCTCTGGTTCCAGAATATCAGGGCAGTTTCCCTTGATAATTTCTTGAAAGATGATGTCTAAGGTCTTTTTTTGATCATGGCTTTCAGGAAGTCGAATAAATTTTAAATTGTCTTGCATGGATCTATTTTCCAGGTCAGTTGTTTTTCCAGTGAGATATTTCACGTTGTCTTCTATTTTTTCATTCTTTTGTTTTTGTTTCGTTGTTTGCTGATGTCTCACAGAGTTGTTAGTTTCACTTGCTCGTTTCTAATTTTTAAGGAATTATTTTCTTCAGCAAGGTTTTGTGCCTCCTTTTCCTTTTGGCCAATTCTATTTTTCAATGAGTTCTTTTCTTCAGTGACTGTGCCTTGCAGGTTTTCAGTTCTTCCAAGGTGTCACAGTCTAAGGGGAGGTGTTTACTCCTTTCCTTCCTGTGCTGTGTTCTGTAAGCTAGTGTTCCTCCTAGTCCTAAGACTGCCTCTCAGGACTGTGACCCAGATCAAGTATGGGCAAAGCCACAGAATCGTGCCCCCACCATCAGCAAAGAGACCTCTGTAATTTCTTTCTGAGAAGTTGTTTGACCCCTTACCCTCTGTGGGCTGAGAGCTCCGGAAGCAGCTGCTACCACTGCTGATTCAATTGCCCTGAGGCCTGCTCCTGGTTTGCTGGGTCCTGGTCTGTGCTGACATGGTTGGTGCTAGACTATGCTCCACAATCATCCTGGTGCAACAGATCTTTCTAGCCAAAAATATAAGTTGCCTTGGGCTGGAAAATTGTCCTTTTGTGGACTCTGCTGCTTCAGGAATTGTTTTATGGCGTTATTTAAAGGTGTTTGGAGGAGAGAGCTCAGGCAAGTCCCTGCTTTTTCTCTGGCATGTTGGCCAGCTGTAAATTCTTAAAGCTTAAAAATACACTAAGACTTTTAAGATATCCAGTACATACAAAGTAATTTCATGAGGGAGAAAATGACAATAACAGGTTGTATGGGTAGGTGGGTGGGCAAGAGAACAAGAAAGCCCTTATATGACACTTGATCTGTTCTTTGAAGAAATTCTACAAGACAGAGATGAGAAAGCAGTGTGTTATAGATATGTGGAACTTACTGTCCAAAGACACAGACGTTAGGGATGGAAAAAGTGCTTAACAATAAAATATCAAAGTTTGTTTCCCCATCTAGATTCAAAAATTTCTTGTAATAACTCTGTAGCTCCCTAAGCATCTGGGGCCCAAAGGCTGGGCTACATTTGGTTACAAGAAAGAAATTCTGGATAAAGAAGGAAATAAGAAGGTCAGACTGGAATTGGGTAGTATCCCTCTCCCTAAGAGAAAGTCAATTCTCCATCACAAAGAATGACCAAAAGTCCTAAGGGGAGGGGGGAGGATGTGACTAGATAGTCCAATATATTCAATTTCAGATCCTAAAATGATTTTTTGTTTTCCTTCCCTCCAATTCCTGATTAAAAATACCCAAAACAGAATAAAAAATAGGATCTGGGGAACCAAGGACTTCCAGCCAATTCAAACTCTTTCTTCTAACAGGCAATTAATTCACAGTAGCACCCTTTCCATCTCACTAACCCCACAAGGCCATTTATTATCCCTTTCCTCACTGCCTACCCCCCAGCCTCAGCCTCCCCCCAACCTCCATCTCCTTTAGAGGAAGTTCCCCCCCCACACACCAGCTGTTTCTTCCAGCTGAAATCCTCCTTTCCTGCCAGACCTTAGAGACTCTGATCTCACCCCCACCACTCCTCCAGAGGAGCCAGGGGGCCACTGTTTCCTGGATTATCCTAAAAGCTTCCGAGGCCGTGGGGACTTGGCAGCACACCTGCATCTCCCACAGCCCTCTTCTATCTGTCTGTCACCTCTCCATATAAAGCCAGGTTCCCCCCCTGGCACTGTTCATCCCCCTACTGCCATTGCCACTGCCACTGCAAGCTTGGAAGCCCATGGATGGGTAAGAAGGCTATGCCCTATTCAATATGGACAGGGGTGTAGAGGAGAAGGTGGGGGAGAGAAGAGGAGAGAAGGGAAGCTTCTTCAGCCTACAGACTGAGATTGACAGCATCTGACTCCTTACTTTAAATATGAAGAGAGGTCTGGAAGGGCTGGACTCCCTTCTAATCAGAAGGGGCTATATGGGAAGATTTCTGAGTCCCTAGAGTCAGTCTAGTTAACCGAGGTGTGTGTATTTATGTGTCAGTCAGGGTTGGGGAAGGGTCCTGACTGCATGGGGACAAGAAGTTAATTCAATTGAATAGACAACTATTAAGCTCCTGCTGTATGGTATTAGTCACTGGGAGAAATGCAGGATTTAGCTAACATAGGGGTCTCAGTCCTTGGAGAATTCACAGTCTAACTCTACGATAAGAAAAAAAAAACACAGATAACTATACTATACAATAATACTTAATAAGCACAGTAGAGAGGTAAGAAACAAAGTGCTTTGGGAGGTCCAAGGGGGAATGATAATTTCTGACCAGAGGTATCAAGGAAGACTTTTTGGAGAGAAGAATTGGCATTTTAGTATGACTTGGGATGACTAGGCATGTTTGGCCCCAGAAAAGTTGAAAAAACATGTTTCCTTTCCCCTTTTGTAGAGACTATGGACATGGAATGGGGCTTTTAATGTTAGACATAGTTGATTGGTTTTGATGAACTGCTTTTTTTCCTATTTTTCTTATTAACCTTTGTCATCAGGGAATGGACGGTTCTATGGTAGGGAGGTCTCTATTTGGACATTCAAATGATTGCAAAAACAAAAGATATCAAAATTTGAGATTAAAAATAAAGTAAGGGATAATTAGGAATTTCCAAGACTGGGAAAGAGGACTTTCTAGGAATAGGGAACAGCCTGAGCAAAGGTTTGGGGAGAGGACAAATGCAGGACTTGTTCAAAAAGAGATTTCCAGATTGGTTGTAAAATGTACACTTTCAGGAATCCATAAGGAATGCTTAAAGGGAATTGATAAAGTTGAAAAAGTAGGTTGTGGTTAGTGGTCTGCTCTGAAGAGTTTATTCCTAGAGAGCCTCCACTATGTATGATCGTTTGCTGACACCAATAGATATAGATCTATCTTTAAGGGACACAGAAAAACATAGAGATGTATATATAACACATAGGCAAGGATCCACATACAGACACATAAACAGCATGAATTCAGGCAACAGCATGTTGAGTACACTCAAGTTTGCTGCATAGCCTTGGACATGATGTCAAGAATTGGTGGGCAGAAATGGAAGAATGGGTGAAATCTGGAGATAAAAAAATGATAAAGGAGTATATTTGAAAAAAAAAACTTGAATTTGAAATAAAAGGAATCAGTTCAAATCCTATGTATGTCATTATCTCCCCCATATGTAACCTTGGGTGCTGTCTGATCTCAGTTACTTCATCTCTAAAATGAACACATTAAACACATAAAAGTAAGTTGTGTTTGAGCATTTTAGGCATACAGTCTATGGATGTATTTTCAGAATAATACTTTGTTGCCTACATTCGTAATTGAAAGAAAGGCTAAATTTCAGAGTTTGGTGAAAATAAAAAGGTAATTTTTCTCATCTGAAATCTCTTTGTGGTCCCAGCTTGAGAAAGTTTTCACTACATGCCCTCTTCATTTCTAAAAATATGATGCTATGATGTTAAGATAGTTTTTTGTATTTGGGGAGGTTCCAGTCTGAAAGAGGATAGAAAACTAACATATATCTCACACATACATGAAGCATTTTGTATGCATATTCTGATACTTTCACATACTCATATAGATATGTAGACCTTTTATTTACTCAACTGTGTTAGGGAGGCACAGAATATAGTGGAAAGAGCCTGAGCTTGGATTTAAGATGGTCTTAAAAAATCAGCTGGATGGACCAATAGCCATAGGTTAAGACAGAAGGGACAGAAAGGAAGTGGACATTAGTGAGACGTTTCCCTTATCCTTGGGGCTCTGATCATGCTTCCCATTAATCAGAATGTAAGTTTAAAAATCGAGAGTTGAACTTGTTTCATGCTTTTTTATTTGTAGCCACCCAGTGACTGATGCTAGTGCCTGGAATACAGTAGGTGCTTAATAATTGCTTTATGATTATTGGAGGGAACAGAGGGGGGAAAACTTCACAAAGTATTTCTGTAGTGTTGGCCAATTCAGGTTTTTTTGCAGGGTGGGGAGAGGAGCTAGCATATGTGGGAGTAATGTATGGCCCAGGCTTTACCCCCAGAGAGACCAACAATCCAGGGTACTGAAATCTGGAAGGAAGGTAGATGTGCTTTATAACCTCCTCTTTCCATTGCCTTTGGAGGGCGGGGAACCATTTTTAAATTGGTTCACAGCAATGAGCGCTCCAGTTACCTGGGGAAAAAAAGGAAGAGGGAACATATAGACAATTCTTTTTTTACAGTAGGGAATTACTCTGAATTATACTGAGTCATCTTCTTGAGAGTTGTTCTTTTTTAGTGTGTGTGTGTGTGTGTGTGTGTGTGTGTGTGTGAGAGAGAGAGAGAGAGAGAGAGAGAGAGACAGAGAGACAGAGAGACAGAGAGACAGACAGAGAGACAGAGAGACAGAGACAGAAAGGCAGAGAGACAGAGACAGAAAGACAGAGAGACAGAATCAGAGAGAGAGACTGAGAGAAAGGCAGATAGACAGACACAGAGAGGCAGAGAGAGTCAATCTCCTGGACACCTTTGCCCAATATCCTGGCATGAGGATTTCGGGGTGGAGGGGTTGTTTACATGAGAACAGGTGACATGAGCCACTCTTGTGATAGGTAGAGAGAAATGTTATTTTACCAAAACCAAAATCCTTCAGCTTTGCCTTAAAAGAGACTACACAAAGGGGTTGTCTAGAGAGCAGCTCTAGTCAACGGTTTAGAAAGTGACAGAGACCCAGAAACATTTCCCATAGCATTGTGTCCTCCTTACTGTTCCCTCCTCGCATTTCAATCAGCATGTAGCTTTATGTGTCAACCTCTCATCTCTCCTGCAAACATTAGAAGCTCCTGGAGGGAGGACTGTTTCCTCTTTATATCTGCATGTTCCTCAGCTGGAGGAACAGCCTCACCCTTCCTCCAGTACAACTCCTAGAAGCTCGATCTATGAGTGTTGAATGAAATTTCTGGGCATATATCTCTGTGATAACATATCCCAGGAAGGATCGAGACTCGGATTAACGCACTGTATGGCTCTGTAGATGGGTAGCATAGTCGTAGGAGTGCCGGCCTCTGAGTCAGAAAGACCCCAGTGTCACCTTTGATGTCATTCTACCTGTATAACCCTGGGGAAGTAGTTTAACCTGGCCACACCTTCTCCCTCACCGCCATCACAAATCACCAAGACAATAAATTACCGGACTGCTCCAGGTCCACATTAATGGAAGGAGTTTTTGTTCTTTGTTTTTCACAGGAAGTTACCGGCCAGTTCTAAAATAGTCCCAATAACCAAAACTTTAGGGTACCTTACAGTATCTAGCGATAAGAACCATCACCAAGTTCGAAGATATTTATGGTGTTAGGACCTGAGAAGAATATGGGGAGCCATAGGCTCCCTAGGGGGAGGGTTCTTCCTAAGACGGTAGTGACAAGGGCTTAATGGTAGGGACTGGATCTTTGATTTCACTGGTGTAGTGAGCTGCCTTTGAGAAACTTTCTCTCCCAACGCTCCTTCTCTCCACCACCGAGTCGCTTAGAGCACTGAAAAGTTAAGTGACTTGTCCACAGTCACACAGCCTGTGTATTTCAGAGACTTGAACTTAATCACGAAAGTATTAAAACGGGGCTGGGGGAATGAGAAGGGCAAGGAGAATCTGCTCCAGGAGGAGGCAGTGTCAGCGGAGACTAAAGGACTGGGGATCGGGGAGAATGGGTCCCACAGTAGGGGAACCAGGCGCAGAATAGCTGCATCCAGGCTTCAGGCTTCCGCGCCGGCTTCCCCAAGACATCCACTCTTGCGAGGTCCCACTAGACTTTTTGGAGTTCGGAGCAGGGAGGGTTGAGACGGTGGCAGTGGGAGGACCCAGAGAGGACCCTGACTGTGTGCGTGATAGCAAGGACATCTCAATCTCTTCTGGAGCTGGCCGTGGCCGCGAGCTTCGAGCTGCGAGCGCGTGCCTGAACCTCTCAATGAGCAGCTGCCTCCTCGGCTCCGGGTCTCTGGAAGAGAATTCCGCAGCGGAGTACTGGGGGCCGGGGACCGAGCGGAGAGCGCGAATACTCCACTTCTCCCGCTCATAAAGTGCGGGCTACCCGCGGGACAAAAAACTGGAATCCAAGGGACTTGCACCAAAAGCACCTGCTACTGCAGGGACGTTTTGTGGTGTACATAGAAATACGCAGGAGATGAGCGCAGGTGTAGATAGCGAAGAACATGTACCTCTTGAAATGGGTGTAGGTAAAATAACCTTAACTTCGAAAAGCCTCACAAGGGCAGGGATCTGAAAGAATATGGATCTAAAATTGATGGATAGAGGCTGGATGGATGGACACTACGAATGTCCATCCATCCAGTATGTGTATATATGTAGAATAATACCTACTATATGAAAGTGCTTTGAAATCCGCAATATCCTATATAGCTGTAGCGATTAATGTTTCTACGAGCATTTATCTTCCAGCGATCCAGGCGCTGTTGTAGGCACTGGGAATACAGACAAAAGCGAGATAGCCTTTGCTATCAAAGAACAGTTTCATCGGGTAAAATAACCCAACTTAATAACCAAAGCTTTTTCGAAGTGCTTTCACATGCGTGGCAGGAAAGGGGTTACTATTGCTTTTTCAGGGATGACGAAACTGAAGCTCAGAAAGTTTCAGTAACTTGCTCAGTTACACAGTTAAAAGGGTCAACGTTCAGAACTCGAACCCAGATCTCTCGACTGTCAAGCCAGTGCTCCGTCTTGAAATATGAACATAAACTTCTAGTAAGACCAAATATAACAGGAATGATTTTCATGTGGGGCTTGTGGAGGTCAAACTCAGCGTCTGGGGCAGCGCTCGCTACTCGTGTGAACACAGGCACCTAATCCAAATTCCCTCTCTGAACTTCACGCTCAGTGAAAGTTTCTTGAATTCGAATACAGAATAAGTAAATCTTTGACGCGGTCATCCACAAACTAGTTATTGTAGGATTTCAAATATCACAGAAATTCTACGTAAAGGTCAATATCTGCTAGCAGCCCGCGTAAACAGCGACTGGAAATACAGGAATCTGGAGAGCGTCTGTAGCAGGATCTGGCTCTTGGTCAGTTTCTTCCGTAAATCTGCTACAATTTCAGCCTGGGCATAGCTGTAGATTGTAAGAAAGATAATACTCGTATCCAGTCGGGGCGTGTAGCGTACAGTACTCGTGTGGCTGGCAATACGCCCTTGGCACTCGCTTGGGTCTGGCCCCCAAGAATTAAATTTAGCGGATCCTGGAAGTGGATCTCACAGCGGGAGTTGCCGAATTATTAGGAGCAAGAACCGTCTGAATACTTGAATACTGAAGTAAAGGATCAGGTTTATAACGGCAGGTTAGGGCTGGCTGCCATGGGATGACTTTATAAATATGTATTATTCTGCATTCGGGTTCAACCTTTATTGAATGGACCGGGAGGGAAATCGATACCCATAAAAAGCACACCACTTCCCGGCCCCGGATTATATTGCTATTTCAAACTCTAGCCAGTCCAGAGAGAGTCAGTGCTTAATCGATCAGACTGGATATACTGAGGAGGGGAAAATATCATTGATGGGTCCATGTGTACAACGCTTCAAGGCACCGGAAGCCTGTGACTGACTTCTAGCTGGAGACGCGACTAAGAAATAGAAATGAAGGGAGGGTTGGCGGATGGTGGAAGGACCAGGATAGTAGAGACAGTCAAGTACCGAGAGATGGGAGGAAAGGGTGGCTAATCACAATTAGGGAGGAGTGAACAGTTGGGGGAGAAAAGGGAAAGTAGAAAAGGTGTAATGAAAAATAAAGGAAAGAAAAAAAAGACAGAAAGAACGATGCAAAGTAAACAAAAAGATTAAAAAGGGAGGAAAAGATAGACAAGGGAGAAAGAAAAAGAATGAAAAAATGAGAAAGAAAAAGTGAGGTGCAAAAAATGAAGAATAGGGGGAGAAAAAAACGGAGAAAAAAGGACTAGAAAAAGAGAAAAATGAGAAAGAAATCAGACAGGAGAAAGGACAAACGTGGGAGGAAAAGGAAAGGAAGAGAAAAATAGACGAGATAAAACCAGAGAGGATAAAGGAGAAAAAAAGTCCGGAAACTTCCAGCGGACTAGGCCTCCGGGCCCAGGACCTAAGACATACTTAACACTCAAGCGTTCCCTTCTCTCATCCAAGTCCTCACCCTTATCCCACCCCTAGTCCCACGTACACTACGGTGATGCGCGTTTAGGCATCCTGACACCTTGGGGGCTCTGGAGATGTGACCCCTTCGGGGGTGGGGTTCGAGCCCCGCCTCCACCCTTCTCCCCTCGGGGACCACAGCTTGGCGATCTCCTGCGAATTCTCTTCAGCTCAGGGAAAGTTTCCACCAACTCAGCCCGGAGGGGGCGTGACGCAGAAACCTGACAAACCCACTGCCTAGTCCAAAAAACTGGGGTGGGGGGGAGGGGATTTGGGTAGGCGAGAGGAAGAAGAGAAGAGGGAGAGGAAAGAGAGGAGGTGGGGCACTGCTTTGTTAGCCCTTCCCATCTCCGCCCCCTCCTCAGAGGCTGTGGCTTCCTTGAGGCCGAACCTGGAAGGGTTAAAGGCGGCCGCAGGTAAAGCTGGGCGTGGCCCGAAGCCGGGGGAAAAAGGAGTGAAGGGGAAGAGGATGAAGGCAGAGACCGTGAGTCACTGGAGAAGCTGGCCCCGCTCGTTCCCCCTCGCCTTCTTCCCTCGTTTCATCTGCCTCCTTCACCTCCTCCTTCGCCTGCGTCCGGCCCCGTCGGGTCTCCAGTTCTACCCTCTGGATTTGTCTCCTCGCTGTTTGAGAGATCACTGATCCTGGAAGTTACTGAGCACCCATCTATTGGGTGTATGCCGGCCGCTGATCGTCGAGCCCCGTCCCGAGGTAGGGGGTGGAGGGGAGGGAGGAGATGGACGGTGGGAAGGCAAAGGGGAAAGTCCCCTCGGAGGGAAAGGAGTGCAGAAATCCGAGCGCTGGGGAGCTACGGAGATGAGGACAGGATGGGCAGGGTAAGGCACTGTAGAGAACGGGGTGGGAGTGGACTGGAGAAACTGGGGGAACTGGCGAGACTGGAGAAACTGAGAAGATTGAAAAGTCGGGAAACTGGAGGGACTGGGGCGACTGGAGGACAGGGAACCTAGGAAATGGTTCTCAGCCTAGGGGCTGAGAGAGTCAAACGTTTTAAAATTAGTAACTCCTGGATTCCAGACTCGGGATCCCCGGTGGGCCCCAGGGGAAAAGCACCCGAGGATGTCTTAGGAAATAAGTGGGCTCGCTCCGAAGCAAAGACCCTGGGCCACTTGGGAGAGAACGAGCCTCTCTCCCCAGCTTCACAGGCGCAGATTTGAAGGCGTAGGTCCGGGAAGCTCAGGGTGTTCTCCTTCTGGGATGACCCGAGTGAGCAAGTAGGCTATTTATTGCGTATCAGGACTGAGCGGTGGCGCCCTTCTGTTCCTGAATGGGGAGGCTGGGGACATGGTCCGAAGGATGTCTTTTTCCAGCTCTTAGTAGAAATCCCGGGCCGAAACTACGCTTCTGTTACCCTTGGTTTCCCGGGGCGTTCCCAGGTTCCTGGATGTGGCTGGGGTCTTTGACCTGCCCCACCCCCTAAGCTTTCCCTGCCCACCGCCCGCTCCAGAGTGCCCCGCCCTGGCCCCAGCTCGGTTCTTGCTGCTTCGCCTTTCTCCTTTCTTGTGGTGAAGGCGTAAGAGACAGCGGACGGACCCACCCCATTCCCGACCCTCCCCAGTCGCCTCCGCCGCCGCCTCCACTTCCCTCGATCTTTCTCTTTTCAGTCTGCAGAAACGGATTAGGAGGCAACGAGACCATACTTAGGGTAGGAAGATTCCCTTCCCTGCTCCCAGACTCCCCTTCCAAGTCACATACGAGCTACCCTGCGCACTTAACTTCCCAGCACTTAGGGAGGGTCTAAGCAGGAGGCGGTGGGGCGGATGAGGAAACAGGTACCCTAGGTCACATAGGTCTGGCAACTGAATGGTGACTCTAAGCTGCCTGCTCTGGCTCAGGATCTCGAGCTTTTCCTTACAACAACCTCACCTCAATTGCATTTTCCAGGTGTATACAAGCTTTTCTCTTCCGATTGCTTTTCCTGGGGGGAGTAGAGGGTCTGATTTATCCCCTCCTCCAACCTGGGTTTTCATCACCTTGGAGGAGGGGGGGCCAGCCCGGTTGAAACTCTAGGTACCAGAGTAAGAAATGTGCCTGACAGTCCAAAATTAGGGGACTCTGCTGGTGTTTGTGTGTGGGGTGAGGGGAGAAACTCTGCCCCTCCCAATTCTACACTGCATCTGTACCCCAGGAAGGGTGAAGTCCCTGCCTCAGGGGAAAAGGTGGGGGCCAGGGTGTGGGAAGGGAGTGTAGTGGGGCAGGGTAGGAGATGTAAAGCGGGATGATTAAGCAGACGGAATGCCCTCTACTCACTGGAGAGAGGCAAGTGCTTACTCTGCCTCCTTAAATCTCAGAACCTGCTCTGCTTTGACAAGAGTGGATTACACTGAATTCTGGGGTGCTCTTCATAGGTTCCCCGGTTAAGTTGGTGAGGCAGATCAATCGAGAGATGGCGTCAGGCCCCCCCAATTTGGAAGGGAAGCAAGTGACGTGGAGCAGCACTCTGGCTGGTCGAGGGAGGTGGTTGGGGGAGCCGCGGGCTGTGAGTTTTGCCACCGGACTTCTCTCCCGCCTTGGGGCTGTTGCAGCCTGGTCTCCGAGCCTGTAATTACCTAGCTCCTAGGATGTGCTGGGTCCTGTGGGAGGAATTTTTTGAAGAGGGAAGTACTCTGAGCTTGGACTCCTTGGTACCATTGCTCTCTAGGTTTCCTGGTACCCCCAACCTATTTAGCTCCCTGTTATTGTCTTTGCCTTGAGTAAGGAATGACTTACAAAGGGGAAATCCTGAAACTTCTTAACCTGTCCTCAGCCTTTCTCAATGAGACCATTTGCCCCTGCGGAGTAAGATAGGCAGAGGATTACAGAGCAAGGGCTATAGGATTTTATGCCGTGTTCTGACTCCCCATCTCCTTCCTCCGCCAGGTCCTACCTGAGCCGACCCTGACAGGCCTTGTCCCTCACCCCGGAACCCGGCAATGCTAACCGCTGTGTGCGGCTCTCTGGGCAGTCAGCACACGGAAGCACCCCGTGCCTCCCCGCCGCGCCTCGATCTGCAGCCACTCCAGACTTACCAGGGCCACACAAGCCCGGAGGCGGGGGACTACCCCTCCCCACTCCAGGCCGGAGAGCTGCAGAACCTCCCGCTGGGGCCTGAGGTGGACTTCTCACAAGGCTATGAGCTGCCGGGGGGTTCCTCACGGGTGACCTGTGAGGACCTGGAAAGCGACAGTCCTTTGGCCCCAGGCCCTTTCTCCAAGCTCCTGCAGCCAGACATGTCTCACCACTATGAGTCGTGGTTCCGGCCATCCCACCCAGGCACGGAGGACGGTTCGTGGTGGGACATCCACCCGGGTACCAGCTGGATGGACCTCCCTCATGCCCAGGGCACTTTGGCTTCTTCAGGTCACCCGGGAGCGCTACAAGCAGGCCTGGGGGGTTATGTCGGGGATCATCAGCTTTGCGCGCCACAGCCCCACACCCATCCACACCATCTCCTCCCCGCCGCCGGCGGACAGCACCTGCTGGGGCCGCCAGACGGCGCTAAGCCCCTGGAAGCTGCCGCTCCCGAGACCCACGGGCTGGATGCCAGTCTGGACGGGGCTGCACGACCCAAGGGCTCCCGGCGTTCGGTGCCCCGCAGTTCAGGCCAGGCTGTGTGCCGCTGCCCCAACTGCCTGGAGGCAGAGCGCCTGGGGGCTCCCTGTGGGCCGGACGGGGCCAAGAAGAAGCATCTCCACAACTGCCACATCCCGGGCTGCGGAAAGGCGTATGCCAAGACATCGCATCTCAAAGCGCACTTGCGCTGGCACAGCGGAGACCGTCCCTTCGTGTGCAACTGGCTCTTTTGCGGGAAACGCTTCACCCGCTCCGACGAGCTCCAGCGCCACCTCCAGACCCACACGGGCACCAAGAAATTCCCTTGCGCGGTCTGCAGCCGCGTTTTCATGCGCAGCGACCACCTGGCCAAGCACATGAAAACCCACGAGGGCTCCAAAGAGGAGGCGGCCGGGACCGGAGCACCGTGCGAAGGGAAATCGGGAGCAGCTGCCGAACCCCCGGGGGGGAAAGGCAAGCGGGAAGCAGAGGGCGGCGGGGGCGGCGCTGCCCAGTCCAACTGAGCCATCCTCGTTGGACGCCCCCACCAGCTCCAGTGTGCACTCCCTCCCCACTCTGGGGTCTCCGACGCGTGACTCCTTTCCCTCTGGGATTGGCGGGCGGCTTTGGAGGGAGGGGGATGGGTGGTTATTTATTTGGAGGCGAAGTCAGAGTGTAAGTGGTGGGGGCGAGGAGGGGACTGGGAGACGGGACGCTTGGGTTGTTTAGCCGCAGGGAGTGGGAACTGGCGAGCCTGGAAAGCCGGGCGGAGCTCCGGGGCCCTGTAGGAAGCCGCAGGAGCGAGTAAGCACCTGTGAGCACAGCCCCAACCCCAACACATACACATTCAGGCCCTAACCCCCATCCCCCAGCCTGGTACCTGCGGGAGAGAGAGGGAGAGAGAGAAAGCAGAGGGAGGGAGGGAGAGAGGGAGATGTAGCGTCCGGGAGCGGAGAGGAGTGGGGCTGAACCCCGGGGCGCGGGGGAAGCTGCCTGAACACGTCCCTAGTGCCTGGGAACCGGGACATGAAAGCGCCTCCGGAGCCTCCCCACGGCCCGGGCCCCTTTCATCCCGCTTACAGGGCTCCTCCTGTCCTTGGGGTTTCCGGAGGGGGAGGCTGGAGGTCCCCACGGGGCGGGGTGTACATTGGGTTGGGCGTTGGAGGAAGGGAAAGCAAGATTGTTGCGGGAGAAATAACTCCCCTTTGATCTCTAACCCTTCCAGAACCACCCTGCTAGAGACTGTGAGATGGGGATTGGGAGGAGGGGGCTGGGCCAGAGGATGCCCTTATACTTCTCCAATTAGGGGAAGGGGTCGTTGGGAGGACACCTTTCCTAGTATAAGTTGCCAGAGCAGATTTGGGGATATAGGAAGGGGATTAGGACCCTAAACTTCAAATGAATACTATACTGTAGGATTTTTGAGGAAGACCAATATAGTATCCCAGATCCTCTAAACTAGGGCCTGATGTCAAGGGTTTATGTTGCCCTTCAATTCTCCTTCCTTTCCCCCTCCCCCATTTTTCTCTCTGGCCTCTTTTTGTAGAGGTGTAGGAGATATGGCTAGGCATTAGGTGGGATAGAGGGGATAGTGGTCTCTCATCCTTGCTTCTTTTTATTTGAGGGAGTAATTAGTCTGGAGAGAGGAGAATCTGGGCCAACCCCTTCACTGGACCATCTCTCCATTCCTTCCTCTTTACTTGTAGGAAGCTTATTCCCCTCACCTTTCTTTTCAGTCTGAATTCCTCACCCCACCATGGATTCTTTGTTACAGAGGGAACAGAGACTCCATCCAAGGTGATACCTGGGCCCCTTCCCTCTTTTTAAGGGAGAAAGAAACTCTAGTTTGTTTTTTTCTTTCCCTCCCTATGAAGTAGTTGTTCTTTAATGTATAAGATGTGTCCTTTAAGGGAGACATCCAAAAAGCTGTCCCTTTTCCCTTCCTTTTAGTTGTTTCAAAATGAATATGAATTGTGATGTTGGGAAGGGACAAGAGGGAGGGGCCTAGTTGAGACAGACACAGGGAATTGGGAGAGAATGTGTGGTGTGGGAAAACAGGACCCAGATATGCCTAGGAACCTGAATTCCCATCTAGGTAGGGTCCCTTAGGAAAGGGACAAAGGAAAATCTGACAAAGGTTACTTCCTCAAAGATTCCCCTGCCCCTCCTGCCTCCCAACTGAACCCTCTGTGAGACTTAGTTATGTTTTGATTTTTAAGTTATAAGTAAAGGGTATTTTATTTAATATTAGGGGTGTATGTGTGTGTGTGTGTGTGTGTGTGTGTGTGTGTGTGTGTATGTGTGTGTATGTGTACATAAGACAGTGAATATGTGTAGTCCTCTGCTGAGCCTGGAGTCTCCATACAGGGAGAATTCCATCTCCCTCATGTTCTTCAAGGGCCTAGGGTCTCCAGTAGCATCTCCCTCTGCCCCCTTCCTCCCAGGAATTTAATTCAGTTCATGAACTGATCACTCTTGGGTAAGGGGACCTGGGATATAGATGAGGGTTGTATGTGTATATGTTTTTGTGTAGAAAAGGGGGACTGCTCCCCCTTGAGAAGGACAAGATACCCCTTTCTTGGGGGGATTGTTTCTGGGGCATGGGGTAGTTTTGAGATTAATGCTTTCTTCCTTCTCTTCGCTAATCCTACTCCCATTCTGAGAGTCCCCTATCTTATTGAGAGGGGTCAGGAGAGCTAGTTCAGTCAGCCATGTGGAGTTAGGGGGAGAAAGAGAAGACATCAGCCTGTTTGCACTCCCCCTTGACTACCTATGGAAACCAGCAACCTCATCCGTCTGCCACCAGAATGGCTGCTTTGTGTAAGATATGTATGGTGAAACCTGAAGGGTACTCCAAGTTGGGAGATATACCCTCCTTTCCCCACAGGGTATCCATGGTGGATAGGGTGAGAGATCCTTTGGGAGGGGTTCCTCTGGTTTCTCTACCCCATAGACCTAGGTTGCTTGGTTGCCTGACTTTTCCTCTCCAGGGCAGCCCTCCCACCCCTAGAGGAGATATGTAGGATTTTTTTTCTTTAACTGCTGTGAACCCACATTTCCCCCAAATGAAGAGGAGAGGAGAAAAGAGAGGAATGGCCTCTGTGTGTGTTTATGCCATAATAAAGTCGCTGACCTCTTGGGCCTCCCTTGTTCTCCAGATCATTGTTGCTGGAGTGTTTTGTTTTATTTGGCGTGCTTGGTGAGGTCTGGGGTGCCTAGAGAGGCTGTGCATTGGAGGAAGTCCTCTCAGGGGGTCTTTCTTGGTCCCATGCTCTCTGGGCAGGTTGATTTCATCTACCTTTGAATGAAACTGGAGTGGGAAGGGACCTCCAGGTCTGATCCTGCCTCTGGTTTGGGGATATGGGGTAGGGCAGGAGGAACTAGTCTTTCCTCCTAAGCCTTGGGTTTTGAGGACCTGATTGGAGGGCAGCAAGTGGCCCCCCACACCCTATACTCTAGGAGAGACCCAGGCTCCTTCAGTGTTACTTGGCCCCACCCCTGCCTTCTGGCCAGGAGCATGTATATGTGTGTGTGTGTCTGCCCATCTGTATGTGAGGTGGGAGTGACTGACAGTGATTTCCTCACCCTGGCTGCACCCCGGCTGATCCCTATCATGGACAAGCCTGATGAAAGGCAGGCAGAAGTATCTGATGGGCCCCCACCCAGCTGGAAACCATGGGAGACACAGTTACACAATAAATGCATAGATGCATTCACAGAAACAGGTAACACAGATCTATGGGTACGGAACACATTTGTTCATTCCCTAGTCTCCCATTCCCTAGGGTTCCCTCCCCTGAAGAACCTTCTCCCTTTGACACCACTGCCTTGCCAAAGCACCCAGTTGTTTGGAGGATTCTTGGATTGAGGTGAGGCTCATCTCCTCTGGTCCCTGTGGGACCTCAGGTTTCCCCCATTTACCACCTTTTCTCTAAATCTAGATCCTGGTTCTCAGACCTAGTGTCCCTCCCCAGGCATCTGTGTGTGATCTGAGTTTGACAGGTTTTATCGATATCTTGGGAACGGGGAGGGCATATAGGGCCTAAGGGAAGGGCCTTCAGAGGGAATTGGGAAATTGACCAGGCATTCATTGGTGGGAGCAGAGGTTGGGAATATATATATGCAAGGATGCCCACTCTCACCCAAATCCTGGGTGACCACACTTGTTTGGAGAACTGGGGAGTGGAGGGGGGGAGGACACCCTAGGAAGCTGGCTCCTCCCTATCTTTCCCCTTCCCCACAGGCAGGAGGGCAGCTGTGGGGCCGGCTGGGCCTGTTGGGGCAGGGCTGAGGCCAGCCCTCTCTGGCTCCTCCTTCTGACCTTCATTCTTAGTGGGGGCCTTTGGCGGGGCTGGTGACACTGGGACTGCAGCAATGTGGCTCAGCTGGCTCGGCACCCCCTACCAAAGCCTTGGGCCACCTCTGACCGCACAGACCCTGCTCCACATTCCTGGAGCAGGGGGTGGGGAAGGGAAAGGATAATGACACCTGGGTCCTTGTCACAATTTTGTGTTAGCCTGCAGACACTAAAGACTTCCATTGCCCCAGCTGAGATTCAAGGAAGGAATCCTTTCCAGGAAGCAGTCAGTGAAATCCTAAGGATGAAAAAAAACGAAAGAAAGCTCAGAAAATTCATCTGTCACTTGGCTGCTTTTATGCCTTGACCCTTTTGTTTTGCTTTTTACTGCCACCAAGAGGGCAGCCAGAGAAGTACAGGTAATGAACCATCAGCTCTTGGGGATGTTCTAAACAATACTTAATAATTGTGTTTCGAAAACCAAGATTTTTTTTTTATTTTGGTGAGGGGAGAGGAGTATTAATATTAGCTCATATAGTGTTTATCATAAGGGTTAGCAACTTCTTTGTGGTAGCTTATAAAAATCAGACAAAGCCTCATTGATGATGTCTCATTCAAAGTAGTTCTCTTCCCATTAATTCAAATTTTAAAAAACAAACACTTGTTCTGCAGTCAGAGAAGCCAGGTTAAAATCTTCCTTCTGAAACTACCTGTATGATCTTATGGGTCTCAGTTTCCTCATTTGTAAGACAAGAAGTATGGACTAAGTGTCTTCTAAGATCCCTTCTGTCTCTAGATTTATGATACCTATGATCAAAAAAATCAAGGTTGGTTAGAATGCATTCTTTTTCTTTAGAATCATTGAATGTTAGAGCTGGGAAGGACCTTAGAAATCATCTATTCTAACCTTTGGATTTAATAGATTCTGAGAGAGAGAGATTGATTGAGTGAATTGCCTAGGGTGGCATAATAAATTATTGTTAGAGTTAAGATTAGAAACCAGGTCTCTTGACTTGCAGGCCAAGGATTCTGCTGCATGTTTGCAAGAGGGTAATTTAAAAAATTATAAAGTTATTAACTTTCTACAAAAGCAAGCCTTCCAAAAGATGAAATCATGAGAACTTCTAAAGTGCTTTGCAAACCATAAATGCCAGCAATTACCTCCAACCTATTGGCAATTTTAAAAAATTAATTTAAAAAATTTTATTTTCAATTCCAAGTTTTCTCCTTTCCTCCATCCCTCCCCCAGCCAAAAAGGCAAAAAATGTGATACTCATTATACATATGAAATCATGGCAATTTAGTGTTTTAAAATGTGTATGATCTTCAAACAGCCACAAAAAAAAAACATCTTGTTTGCTGTTAATCCCTTTTTCTTTGATTCCACAATACCTTATGTAGACTTCCAACCCTTCTTATCTGGAGTTTCTTCCTCATATATAATCCATAGCCTCCTTGGGTGCAGTGAAACACCTTTGAAGTGTCTTAATCAGGAAGGAGATCAATTGCATCAATCAACCAACAAGCATTTACTAAGTGCCTACTATGTGCTAGCCAATGTGTTATGGATATAAATTTAAAGAATGAAATAATCCCTATTTAAAATGAACTTAGATTTTCATGTGGGAGGGAAGACATGGACATATAAAAATATCTCAAGTATCAATAAAATGTTAACAAATACAGTTGTATGCCGAATACTTAAAGCCAAGGTAGTTAGGGAGGGAGGGCACTAGTGGGTGGTGGTGGTAATCAGGAAAAATTCCTTCCAGAAGATGGTGTTTAAGTTGTTTTGGGGGGACAAGAAGAATTTCATAAGGTAGAGGTAAGGAGGGAGAGCATTCAAAGACTGGTGAAAACCAATGAAAAGGCACGGACACCAGAGGATATGGAGTGCTCTGTGTGTGAAGAATAGACATGTTTTCCTCTAGGAATCTTTTCTTCAACTGCAAGAATGAACATTCCTTTACCAGTCAGTGCTGAGCCAAAGAAAGAGGGGGCATAGGAAGACTCAGACGATACAGCTGCAGGTGTAGTTGGGATGACTTTTATCTCTATCCTGAAACAGAAAACAGCCCCAGATGGTGAAGTCAGAAACTTAATTTAAGCTTTTCTATTAACTATTTGACCTGGGACAAATTACTTTTCCTCCTTGGGCTTCTGTCTCCTCAATTGTAAAAGATGGGAATGGACTGGGTCAGTGCCAAGGTTCCTTTCAGCTCCCAGTTTATGAATTTATGCCAGGGGAGGGGATTAAAAAAAATCCTGGCTTCTAACATTTAGCTATTTGTGTGACTCTGGGCAGATAACCTTATCCTTCTGAACTTCACTTTCCTCATTTGAAAAAAGGGGAGAATAAAATCTCTACCTCACAGGCTGTTGAAGAAAGTGGTTCTAAAACCTTGAGACTTCTATAAATGTGAACTATTGTTATTTTCATCATTATTAAAATGAATGGCCCCAATTTATTCAAGGATGTATTTCGATAAACACTGAAAGACATCTTTTAAATTCACATCACCATTTCCATGTATCCTTTCTTCCTCTCTCTACCCACATAGTCATCCATGGTAACAAAGAATGAAAACAAAGCAATTCAGCAAAATTAACCAACATATTTACTTGAGTCTGTCCCACACCCATAGTCTCCCACCAATGCAAAGAAGGGAGGGAGGAGCAATTTATCATCTTTGACTGGACTAATCTTAGTAATTATAATTACTCAACTCTCTTTTTCTCTTAAAAAAAATGACCATTTATTAAACATCTACCAAGTGCTGTGCTAGGCACTATGTATACGACATCAAAAATAAAATGGCTTCTTGAGGAATTGCAGGTCGTTAGGTGATGTAGTGATTAGAGTGGAGTCTAGCGTCAGGAAGACCTGAGTTCAAATTCAGTTGAGTGAACTGCTTAACTCAGTTCCTTCAACTGTAAAATGGGGATGATAATAGCCCCTACATCCCAGGGTTGCTTTGAGGATCATGAGATCACAATGCTGGTTTCCTTCCTTCAATAAGCTTTTAATAGCTGAAAACTGAAAGAAGACTCTTGGAACACCCTGTGCCGCAGGGATATTGAATTCCCTGCTGCTCCCCTCAATCCAAGTCTTTCTTCCAGCCTCAGTATCCTCTGGGAGAAGGCATGGACGTGTGCTTGATACGGAAGCATCCCTCCTCCTTTAGGTATCAGACAGGGCGGGGCTGGGTGTCGTCAGGCTGGAAATGGGGTGGGGAGGGGCGGGGTGGAAGGCTTCTCCCGCCGAGGTGGGGCTGGAGCGCATCCTGGTGGACAAGGCGGGCAGTGCAGATCGAGAGGCCGGGCGGTGACTCCGCCCCCTTGTCCGGCCTTCCTGGGGCCCCAGGCCTAGCAGGTAACCTATCTCTGCCAGGGTCTGGGGATCTTGGAGGGTGCTTGGGGGCAGGAATATGCCGGCGGAGCGTTTCTGGGCATGCACTGAAGGGGCACAAGGGAAACTGTTCAGTGCATGCTGTGTGTGGGTTTTGGAGTGGGTGGGTGGGTAGTATACCCAGGGTATGTATTTAAAGTGGGGGGGGAGGGGAGTCGCGCAGAGATTTCCAAAGTTTTCATAGACTGGGCCAGGAGTGACCGAGAGTCTCCGCGCGCCCCGTCGGAGGAGAGTCGGACTCCTGTTTGCAACCTACTTGCGTCCCAGTCAGAGACCGTGGGCACGCGGCGGAGGCAGAGAGGTTTCTGCACCCGCGAGTGGGTGCAGCCCGTGCAAGTGGACAGAGCAGCTCCTCGGGAACCTGGCTGTGGCAGGGAGTCTGGGTCTGCAGTGGATGACCGGCCAGAGGAGGACACGGTTTGAGAGTCACAGGGCTCTTCAGAGTCAGCGGGGGACTTACGGCTGACCCTTCCTGCCCCACAGGCGATGGCATCTCCATACGGGTCCGATCACCCCTGCTCCTGCGACTGCTTTGTCTCCCTGCCCCCAGCTTCCGCCATCCCCGCGGTCCTCTTTGCCAAGAACTCAGACCGGCCCCGGGATGAGGTGCAGGAGGTGGTACTGGTCCCTTCCGGGACCCATGCCCCAGGGAGCCGGCTCCAGGTGAATATGGAACTAGGAGAGAGACCCTGTCTGTGTAGTGTGACAGAAAGTCAGGACATGGGTTCAGATCCCATCTCTTAAGATCTCTTCCAGCCCCATCTCTAAGAATCTATGATCTTGAGAGAAGGGGAGGAAACCTAAATATACCCCAACCGACCAACGAGACCTGCTCACTCCCCAGTGCACATACATCGAGGTGGATCAAGTGGAGAGAACCCACGCGGTGATCCTAAGCCGCCCAGCCTGGCTGTGGGGGGCTGAGATGGGTGCCAACGAACATGGTGTCTGCATTGGCAATGAAGCGGTGTGGACTCAAGAACCAGTGGGTCAAGAAGAGGCCCTTCTTGGCATGGATCTGCTCAGGTAAGGGACCCAGGGCACTGGGGGAGACTAAGGCTCTCCCCTCCCGATATAGTGGGGAGAATTGGTGGACTCAGGAGAGGGCTGCGTTCAAATTCTGTCTTTGATACTAGGTGAGTGATCAGTCATAGGCAAGTCATTCATCTCTCTGTTTCTCAGCTTTCCAAATCTGTGTAAAAATAATAGCTAGCATTTATCTAATGTTTGCAAAGTGCTTTTATAAATAGTTATCTCATTTGATTCCTATAGCCATGTTGGAAAATGATCCCCATTTTACAGAGGAGGAAAGAGGAAATCAAGGCAAATAAATGGAGGTTACAGTGACTTGCTCAGTCACACAGTTGAGGCAGGATTTCAAACTATCTAAACGATGGTAAAATTATACCATGAGCTACCTCACAAAGTTGTTATAAGAAAATATATGTAAAATATTTTGAAATCGTAAAGCACTATATAACTGTCAACTTATCATTTCTCAGGAATGAGTAGAGATAAGAAAAAAGCAAGTTCTGTTCTTGCCACCTCATGAGTTTTGACACAAGTAAACGTAAGAAGTATACCTTGGCTTTCTACACATCTTTCTTCCCCATCCAGCTGATGAGACAATCTGCATGTGTCTATGTTTTCATCCTAGTTACAAGGTTGACCCCAGTAGATTAGGAACTCCCTGAAGGCTGGGACCTGTATATTTCCCTTTAGACTAGCAACTCTCTGAGGGCAGGAATTGTCTTTTTTTCTCTGGAGGTCAGTCTAGTATTCAGCATATATGTTGTGTGCAGTTCTGGTAGAGTGACTAATTCTGGTTGTTAGGCTGTGTAAACTGGAGCAAATAGCAAATAGCTCTCTGGTCCTGAGAGTTGCCACTGTGCCTGTGGGGTGCCCTGAATACTTGCCTCTTGAGCTACTTTCTTTATTAGGTTAGGATTAGAACGGGGCAGCTCAGCCCAGGAAGCGTTGAAGGTCATCACCAACTTGCTGGAGCAATATGGGCAGGGGGGTAGCTGCCGAGAAGACCCTACCCCTTTCTGCTACCACAACACCTTTCTGCTGACTGACCGGAAAGAGGCCTGGGTGCTGGAAACAGCTGGGAAGCTATGGGCCGCACAGAGGATCCAAGGTGAGAGATTCCACCCAACTCTCCTAAGGAACTGTTCCTTGCCTAGCTTTAGGTTCCCTTGGATGGAGCAAATAGAAGAATGTGAGAGAATGGCTGGGGTGGGCTTAGGGAGGTGAGGAGGAAACCAGGAGGAGAGATCATTGAGTGAGCCCACAGGAGAAGGTGATACTAAGTGTGGAGTGACCGGGCCTCCATTATAATCCCACAGATTCTGGTCTTCCTTCCTTTTCCCTAACCTTACAGAAGGTGCCCGGAATATCTCCAACCAGCTGAGCATCGGCACAGACATCACCGTTGAGCACCCAGAACTGCGGGCCCATGCCCAGAAACAGGGCTGGTGGGATGGGCAAACTACCTTTGACTTTGCCCACATCTTCTCACTGGTGCATCAACCTGTGCGCATGGAGGCTGCTAAGGCCCGATTCCAGGCTGGCCGGGAACTCCTGAAGCAGCAGCAAGGTGTACAGATGGGGTCCAAAGAGGTGGTTAGGAGCTTATGAGGAAGGCAGGATTCAGGCAGTATTGTATCCTGAGATCCAAACATTATGTTCTGGGGGGGCAGGGGCGGGGGGGGCTGAGTTCCCAACTGTGACACACCTGTCCTGGGTTCTGTCAGTGGCACTGGGAGCTTGACTGACTTTCTTATTCATGGCCTTGGCAGGTGGCATCACACCTATGACAATGATGGGCATCCTTCGGAACAAGGAGAGTGGTATCTGTATGGATTCTGGAGGCTTCCGAACTACAGCAAGCATGGTGTCTGTCCTGCCCCAGGACCCCACCCAACCCTGTGTCCATTTTCTCACTGCTACACCAGATCCGTCCAGGTGCCAGGGAGAGGGAGATGGGAGGCTGGGGAAGGCAGCAGATGGACTACAGAATTTAAAAGAGGAGACAGGTGGGGTGAAGGCCAACAGAATTTGGGAAAAGGAGCCGAGATGAAGCTGATTGGCTTACTCATGTCTCCCTTATCCCTATAGGTCAGTGTTCAAACCCTTTGTTTTTGGGGCTGGGGCAGCTCAGGCCCCTAAGGTGTTATCCCCTACTTTTGGGGACAAAGATCCTGTCCGGACTCACCCACGCTTTAAGACCCAAGTGGATCGGCGGCACCCACTCTACCGTGGGCACCAAACAGCCCTGGGCTGGATGGAGAGTGACCAGGTAAGGAAAGGGAATTAATTTGACAGATTAGTAAGCACTCCTGGAAAGGAAGGATGACCCTTTCCTCATTGCTGTAGTGAGCTGGGCTCCTAGAAGGGTGACTAGGCATGAGACTCCAAAGCTGGTCAGGTTTGCTCCTGGGATGATTGATGCTATATAGCATCTCAGACCACTGTTCTTTCTTCTCTCTCTCTCCCTCTTCATCCCCACCCCTGCCACACCCCTGCACCACCCAAAAGGGCAAGAGGATGCAGGTCCCTCCTTGCCTTCTTGGTAAATTGCATCCTAGGGGTTAATCTCTGTCTCTTCTGGGTAGGAGCAAGGACTGCAGCTCCAGAAGCAGCAGCAGGATTTGGAGCAGGAAGGACAGGAGGTTCTGAGGAAGATACTGGCTGGGGAAAGTGCTCTGTCTCCCCAGCAGCTGGCCAGCCTCTTCCAGGCCTTTGTAGAAAAGGAGAGCCAAGCCTACAGCCAACAACCATAGCCACTCCAGCAGAGCCTTTCTCTTCGGCCCAGGCTTCCTCGTTCATCAGGCTGCATTTTCTTCACTCACCCTGGACTTTGCCCTGACCTAACAGTTCTGACTCAATAAACTTGTTTTTCTTTCCCCTGTTCACTGAATTTTTAACTCTTGGTCTGCAATGGGAGTGGCCAGGCAGGTCACCGGGGTTCCCAATCTTAATTTCTCCACCCAGTAATGTGAAAGAACATTGGGAACCAGAGATCGTTTATTAGGAATGAGCTTCTATCAGGGAATAGGAATTTAAAGATATGGCCATTCTTATTTCCCACTCTTTTATTCCTCCTGTGGCTTTGCTGAGAGAGAACGGGTGGGGTGGTAAGAGCCTGGGCCTTTTATTTCTTGGCTCTGATGGTTGCCATTCTGCTAGCACCTTGGGCCTTGGCTTGAAGACCTGTGGTCAGCCTTCCCCTTTTCTCCACCTGGACTGTGTTGCTCTGCCGCTGGCTGTTTAGACCACGGGGATTCCTGATGGCAGAAGGTTGTCCAGGGGAAATGGCAGTGGGGCTGGTCCTTGCTGTGTCTTGCCCAGACACTGGGGATGGGCTGTGGTTCTTGGGTGGAGGCGCCCCTGGCAGCAGTGAGAGGTCAGTGATCACAGGCTTTAATGCCATCCTCATCTCATGCTCCATCAGGGCCTCCCTTAGTCTCCTGTCCCTATGAATGGCTAGCTCCTGTTCCAGTTCCTCAAGGAAGCCTGTGGGAAAAGGAAACACAGACCCAGATCTATGAATTCAGAAAGATGAGGCTGGATCCAAAGTTGCACCCAGCTGTTCCTATAGCTGGGACAAGTGGCACAAATCAATCTTCAGGTAAATAGCCTGAAATGGACCTGGGGACCTACCCTGGAGTCAAAGGGGAGCTCACCTGGACTTCATATTCTATCTTGATATTTTATGTTTTATTTCTTCCACACAAAAGAAAGACTAGGCCCATGTGGCTCTCACAAGCGCACGCTGACTTAAACAGGAAACAACCGTAACAACTGTGATACTGTCTTCTGTGAAGTGGATCCAAACATGAAGCTGGTTGTTGGACCTCTGTTCTTTTAAAACTAATCAGGTTTGACGCTTTGTTGATAAGCTCCTTGTAGATAAACTGCTGAAGGAATATAAATGGTGACAATGTCCCCTGAATTTGGCACTGGGGCCAAAGGAGGTCCAGCAACTGCCTGTGCGCTAGCAGATTGAGCTGGATTTACTGTGGAAATTGTGGACACTAAGGAAGTGGAATATCTGGAAAAACATTTAAACTTCCTCCATAAACTTCTCTCCCTAAGAGACTGATGGGGTTACAGAGTAGAGAATGTGCAAGTTTGGTGAAAGAGTAAGTCACTAAATATGGATTCTCATTCTCCAGCCAGCTCTGATTTGCTCTGCCCCTTCTCTCTCTTGCCTATGGGTGTGATGTTGGGGTGACATTTTCTTGACTTCCCTGTTCTCTTCTCACACCCCTATCAGTCTGGCCATCTGTAAAGATTAGGACATATGGGTTTGGGAGAGAACCATCACCTCGTTCGGCACAGAAGGGGCCACTCAACTCGGGGAACTCATCTTGGGTGTCTGTTGCTTTGTCCTCCTCTGGGTCCTCCCATCCGGGCACCCTCTCACCATCTAGATCCAAAAGCTTAGGTAAGGACTCTGTTACCATTTCTCTACAGGGAGAAAAAGAGAGCATTTCGTTGGAAAGGTGCATCCTGGGTGTGCAAGGGCCTTCATCCAAGGTGTTAAGGAGACAGAGGAAACAGTCCCTTACTCTACACCTCAAGACAAACAATCAAGTGGGTATGAGGAACATAGGATGCTGAAGTTGTGCAGTCATCATCACATGGGACCTGGACTAGGCTGGGGGCTATAAAACAAAACTGTCATTCTGATGTAGTCTTAGTGAGAAGGGATAGGGCTTAAGGATCACTGGGAAGTGGTGGGACACCAGGGAATATGTTCTCTCTACCCCATAGACAGTTTGGTTCTTTCAGTCTCAGGTCTGGCTCTCTCCCATTTACTTACCTATAGCCATCCTGCTTGGTACAATTGTTCCCAGAAAGATTAAGGACGAGGAGATTCTGTGGAACCTCAGCTACACAGGTAGAAAGAAGAAAATCAAGTCAATTAAAACAGGTCTCTTTTCACTCCCTGCTTTACCAAGTACCAAGGTTTTTGCAATCATTTATGACACACCTCTCAACCCTACCCTGCTGTCTTGAAATCTGAGGGGTGGGGAATTGGGAGAGCAGTAAACAGGGATGGGGCCTCAGTCCCCTGGGCCAGGATGAGGGGTCTCCTACCTAGTTGCAATGTTGCAATTTGATTGTGAGACAAGTCCAGGAGCTGCAGCTGCTGGAGACCACGAAGGTTTTCTACCTGTTGGATCTTGTTTCCTGCCAGAGTTAGGAAGCTGGGGGAGAGGGGAAATAGAGATACAATGAGTTAATCAGAATAATCCAGAAAAGGGACAAGGCATGGTTTGGGAAACAGTGGAATGCAGAGACATGGATGATGGAAAAGAAGGGGAAGTTAGGCTACCTGTTCGGAAACAGGACACTTAATGGGTATTCCAAGACTCACACAACCTAGGGGGATAAACCGTGTCACCTACCGTAAGCAAGGAAGGCAGTCTAAGTTCTCAATTCGACGGATCTCATTCTGTAATAAGAAACATGAGAGTGGGAAAAAGTAAAAAAAAAAAGAAACAAAAGCCCCAGGTACCTGGGGGATGTCTTCCCACACTAGGGAAATGCAGATAACAACAATAACTCACATTTATATAGCACCAGAAGGTTAGCAAAGCACTTTTTTTTTTTTGGCAATATGTCTCTGAAGTAAGGATTGCAGTCATTTTTACCCTTTCTGTTCATCCCCTGTAGCCATCCTACCTGCTATAATTGTTATATCAGGGCTGGTTGGACCTACAGTAAACTCCCAGCACATTTGTGCTGGTACCACAGTCAGAATGTAGGGGACAAAGAGCCCAGACCAAAGAGAAATAGGGAAACTGGAAAAGCATTGCTATCTCATTCATGGTAGGCACTTAATTATTTTTTGATTCGATTTGGTGAGACCAGTGAGAAAAGGTAAAGGAACTAGTATTATTCTATATGTAGGAAAGAAGATAGAGGAGCCAAATGGCAGCAGACTTTTTTTTAGAAGCAGCAGGGAAAGAGCTATGCTATTGACTTCCATAAGAGGGTGAGACTACAATATAAGAAATTTGGGCTAGACTCAGAAAGAACTACCTGATGAGGTAGGGCATGGCACTATCAAGTGGGAGTGCAAGATTTCCTTTTTAGGTCTTTTATTTCATTCAGCCAAGATGAAGGAAGGCCTTCTGGACAGAATGGATTTACAGAATCACAGACTCTAAGAGCTAGGGAGCAACCTTTCAGTTACTTAGTCCAATCTATACCTGAAACATGAATCACAACAGTCCAGACAACTGGTCTCTATTTCCAGTGAAAAGGAATTCACTATATCATGAGTCAGCCCATTTCTTGGCTGCTCCTCTATCAAGATATGGTACCAAGGTATGGTATCAGGAAATTTTTTCCTTCTAACTAAATTCTGTCTCTAACTTCCATCTTCATACTATCGGTAAAGTACAACTTCTTTTTACAAATAGGGGAATTGAGACCCAGAAAGGATAGTGACTTATATAGGGTCATACAGGTAGTAACAGCAAGGGCAGGGTTTGAACTCAGAATCTCTAACTCCTTATCTAGCAGACTTTCCACTGTGGCACCCTACTTTGTTCTTCTCAGTAGGGTCATTCTGAGGATGGATACTACAGGTACCTCTCAATCTTCTCCATGGAACTTATACCCAGTACTTCCGATAATTATTGTATAGCACGTTTTCTAGTCTTCTTACTCTCTTGGTTACCCTTTTCTGGGTATGCTCCTATACGTCAATAGTTTCCTAAGATGTAACGCCAAGAACTGAACACAAAACTTCAAATGAGGTCTGATTAGGATGCTGTACAAATGGGGCTTTTTTCAGGCCCTTCTTAGCTGAGGTGCCACAGTCCCCTAGGGTGGACGAGAAAACTCACCTCTTGAAGGTAGAGACTGTGAATGGCTCGGAGGCCCTCCAAGTTTCCAATATAGCCAATTCCCTCTCGGTCTAGGCGGACAGTCTGCAGGGCAGCCAGAGCCCGAGGCCTGGGAAGAGAGGCAGCCACGGTGAAGTGATAGATGCACATCTTCAATTTCTCAGAGCCAGAAATAGCATTTCCCAGGAGAGAAGCAGTGCTGAAAGATTTCGATTAGCTCTCAGCAAGAATATCCTTCTGTTTGTATTAAAGGTTGTCAGACCCTGGCACAGGCTGAACTCAGGGTCTCTAGAGTAGCAGAAATTGCAATGGGAGAGATTTCTGTGAGTCCTCAAGAAGGACTGTAAAACTAATGAAAAGTAATAGAAAAAGAGTGTCTCTGAAGAGTTTTCTTTTCTTTCTTTTTTTTCCCCCCAAAGAAACAAACAAGACACCCGAAGGTAAGGACATGGATAATCTGATTTCTGCAGACAACCTGCCATACCCAATTTTTTTTCAACTCTTTTTCAAATGCCCAAAGAAGCTATCTCCAGTGTTGGCAGTTTTTTGGTGGAGAGGGATTAGAAGGGAGTGTTAAAGAACTGAGTTTAGGAATTTTGGCTGGGACAGAACAAGGAGCCATAACCCATTAGATACTCACCTCACCACTGTAGGATCCTCATCTTTTGTGAAGGCCAAGTTCCTCTTGGCAATGAGGGCATCAGAAATGCAGATACCCACAGGGCTCTGGGCAGGAGCAACTACAAAGAAAAGAGGACTCAGCCACATCCTTCCTAGAAGTGAATTAGGTACTGACCCTCCCGGACCGGCTTGAACAGGGAAAACCTACAGCCTAGTTACCTTCATGCATGGCTTCCTTTTGGGGTGGGGTGGGGATTGAAGTCCAGGGGGAGGAAGGAAGAAGGGGAGAGCAGCTTTGGAGCGTTTGGGGGTAGTGGGGCCGGCAATGGGGTGAGGAGAGGGGGAGGGACAGTTCTGAGATCTGGGGGAGGGATACCAGGGGACGGAGAAGGGGGGTCACCCTCGTTGCGGGGGGGAGGAGAAGGGGTGCCAAGAATTGAGAAGCAATGGGCAGGGATAAAGGAGATCCACAGGGGAGCTCCGAGAGCAGCAATCTGGGAGATCGCCGCGGGGAGACGCTGCAGCGCGGGTCTGAGGAAAGCGCTGTTCTCAGCACCCGACCTCGTTGCTAGGAGACGAAGACGCTTTGATCTGCGCCTGCGCCGACGTGATCTCTAGGAAGAGGGGCGGGGCGGGAGAAAGGAGAGGAAAGGAGTTCGAAGGTTGCCGCAGGCTCCTCCCCCGTGCGGCGCTGCAACTTCCGGTTCTGAGCCCAGGGCCCCATAATCCTTTGTTCCTTCCATCTCCAACCGGCACCCGTACCGAAGATGGCGGTGGCCGTGTTTGGAACCCTGAGCCGCCGGCTCCGTGCCCGAGCTGGTAAGGAGTGGGTTGTGGGGGGCCGTCTTCTCGGAGCAGTCCGGGGGACGCCCGGGGCCTTCTAGCCAAGGACCCCTTGACGACGTTTGACCCGTCTCCCACCTCCGTGATCTCCGCATCCAGCCAGTTCCCTCCCTGACCCAAGCACCTCCGGCCTCCCCAGGGCTGCATTTGACTCGAGGGGTTGTTCCTGTACGCCCCCGACTGGGCGGGGACATTTTCCCCAGGACCAAATATAACACTCCTGCATGGAATTACAAGCGCTTCACAACGTGGCAAAACCCATCCCACCTTTCCAGACTTAATGCACTTTCAGCCAAGCTGGCCTCGCCGTACTCACGCCAAACGACCGGACCTACCATCTCCCACCTCCGCGCCTTTATACAGGCTGTACTCCCTGACTGTAATGCGGGCCGGCTCACCTCGGTCCCTTACAGTCTCCACTTAGCTCGTGCTGCACTTGTTAGGCAGGACCTGACCTGTATCCCGCCAGTTGTTTGGGGTCTTCCTACGCTGTCATATGTAATGCTTTGTGTGTAGTTTGTTTCTCCCGGTCTGTTGTGTAAGCTTTAAAAGGATAGGGACATTTTTTCTGGTTCTGTTTTTTTGTTTTGTATTCCCATTGCCAAGCGCAGTTCCTGGTACATAAATAAACATTTGTTGAGGGAATGTTGGGGTGTGGTGCCTTTGCCCCGTCCTTAAAAGGAGGGATTTTTTTTTAGTGCCTCTGCTCTGGGTCTTTTGGGGACGTCGCTATTTCCAGCCGCTGTTCTTCCAGATTGGAAGAAGAATGGGGTGCTTTTGACTTTTCTATATTATTTAGAGCTTGAAGGAACCAAGAAATCTACCTACAGGAAAAAGTGGAATTTGGTATTAGTGGACCTGTGTTCAAATCTTGACTTACTGTTTGGCCTTGGGCAAGTCACTTTCCCGTTTGGTCTTCAGTTTCCTCTTAGGTTGTTTTTCTTAAACCTTTTTTAACTTGAAATTTGTTGGCCCTATGATCTAGTTCAGTCTTGTCATTTTGTAAATAAAGGAGCAATAGATGTTATTTATGTAACTTCTGAGACTTTAAGGTTATGAACATTTTTCATAATATTATCTTACTTGAGCCTTACAACAAGCCTTTATGGTTCTTGGTGTAGTCTTTATCTCCATTTACAGATGAAGTAGTCTCAGAAAGGTTCAGTGAATTAATTGCCCAGGGTCACTCAGTGGATTTGAACTCTGGTTTTCAGTCTTCAGGTCCATTCTCAAAAAATTTTATTAAATGTTTTAAATTAAATTGATTGAATTCTAAATTTATTAAAATTCTAAAAAAAATTATTAAAATCTTTTTAGTTACCAAGCATTTTAAAAATTAATCGGCCCCACTAGTCTCTCTTCCTTATGGAGCAAATAAAACAAATATACAAATAAAGCTCTCAGTACATACCTGCATTAATCTAGTCCTCTACCTCCCCCCACCCCAAATTCCCAGAAATGCATGTTTCTTTGTGCATTTTACATTCATCACCTTTCTGTTAGGAAGTGAGTGGAGTGTTTCATCTTCATTCTTTTGAACTCATTGTTTCTGATTGCATCAATGCGTTCTAAAGTCTCTCAAAGTCTTTTTTGTCTTTAATATATCATTGTAAAAATTGTTCTTCACCTGGTTCTTGCTTAATTTGTCTTCCCAGGTTCCCCTGAAGTTGTCTATTCCTGACTTCAGTTTTAGTTCTCTTTGTACTATACCATGTTTCCTCTTACTATCACCTCAAGCTCTGGAATAGTAATAATTACTGTGATGTTTTTCCAGAAAAGATCAAAACACTTTACCCCTCCTTGTCAGAAGGAAAAGCTCCAGACCTTAAGTGACTGCTTCAAAGTCACATGAGGGTAATAAGAGGTAGGCTTTGACCATGTTCTGGGTTCTGCAGCTGAGAATTGTGATTGTCTCACTTGAGAGGGAGGGAAGGAGGACTTATTTTAACTCCATGCCTTTTATCCATGGTAGACCTTATCTTACCTGTTTTATTGTCTATCTTTACAGGCCAGCTGCCCACCATCCAGACTGTTCGCCATGGCTCCAAGGCTGTCACTCGACATTTTCGTGTTATGCACTTTGAGCGACAGAAGCTGATGGCACTGACCCAGTATATCCCCCCCAAGCCCGCCATTTCCCCATGTTGTCTGCCCCCTCCTACCAAGCCACCTTCGGAGGTAAGGAAGGGTACGAGGCCTCTGGAGGAATGCCTGAGACCATGTTAGCTTTGTTTCCTTGGCCAAAGCAAAGGACTGAGGCCAAGACTGCACGTAGTTAGATCATTAGTTTCGTTCTCTCTACTCTGGGAGGATCCCCAGTGCTTTAAAATGAAAAATGTACTCAGGGTTTCATCAATTCTGAGAGCTAGTAGACTTCAGAAAGGCTTGCAAAAGTCATTTTGTTCATGCTTCCAAATACGATTGTATGAGTTAACTGTGCGTGTGTGTGTGCGTGCGTGTATGCATGTATGTGTGCGTGTGTGTGTGTGAGTGTGTTTTAGGGGGAAAGGGACAGCAGATACCTAGTACCTGTTGTTCATAAAATGCCTCTCTTCCAAATCTTTAGGAATTGGGCCTGAATCGACTGCTCCGGAGGGAGGTGACAGAAGTTTTCAGAAAAAACCGAATGATTGCTGTGTGTCAGAATGTGGCCCTGAGTGCTGAGGACAAGCTCCTTGTCAGGCACCAGCTTCGGAAGCACAACATCTCTGTGAAAGTCTTTCCCAATTCAGTAAGGGAAGGGCTGACCTCACTTCTTGCCCTAATTTCCCATTCCTAGACTAAAGTCTCGATGTCTGTTTCCCTTTCCTCATTCCTAAGCTGAAACACTGTGGGGGGGAAGCTAGAAAGAGTCTTAGGCTGAGTGTGGTGGCTCCCAGTTGGCTTTCCACTTCCCATTCACATGCTGACAGGTATTGAATCCTACAGTGTGGGGGATGTGCTATTCCTGGCTGCCAGTTGTGTGTTCCCTTCCTCAGATCTTGAAGGCCTTCCTGGAGGAATCCAAGTACCAAAATCTGCTGCCTCTTTTTGTTGGGCATAACATGCTGCTGGTGAGCCCAGAACCCAAGGCCAAAGAGATGCTTCGGGTGTTGAAGAGTGTGCCTGTCCTACCACTACTTGGTGAGAGCCCTGACTGGCTGAGGGGGGAGATGGAGTTGGTGTTATCACCTGATAATGGCTAAGCACTGGTGACAGATGGAAATGGGCACCTAGGGAAAGTCCATCAGACCTAAGGGAGAACCATAGGGAATGTTCCGGTCAAATTATACAGGTCACCTTAGTCTTCATCTATACCCTGGATCTGCTGTCCTTTTTTGTATAACTGTCTACTGAGCATTGGAGAGACATAGCTCCTAGCACCCTGCTGTGAAGGGTGAAAGGGACATTTTGACATAAATAAATTTAGAGATTTGAAATAATGTGGTTATGCTTATATTTACATGTGTTTATATGTCCAAATTCTAAGCAATGTAGAACAGATCATAAGTGTCGTTGCTAAGGCAACAGGTTGATCAGGGCCACATGGAATTAATATTACAAGACTTCCTGGACTGTTGGGGGAAGAGGGAGGAGTGAAGAGACACAGTCCTGTTGGGACAGTAAAACTGCCTAATCAGAGGCTGGAAGAGTCTTGTTGAGAGTCACATAAGAATATTTGGCCTTAGAGCACTATATAAAGAGAGATAGGTAGTACAGTGGGTAGAGAGCCATCCTACTGGAGTCAGGAAGATCAAAGTTCAAATGTGGACTTCTTTTTTGGTTGAGTGACTTACTCAGGGTCACACAGCTAATAAGTGCCTGAGGCCAGGTCCTCTATGGCTGTGCTGCTGACTGCTGCCTCAGACACTCACCATGTGTGACCTTGGGCTGGTCACTTGACATCTGTTTGCCTGTAACATAGTGATAGTAATAGCGCCTACCCTGCAGATTTGTGGTCAGGATCAAATAAGAAGATACTTGTAAAGTACTTGGCAAACTTTACAGCACTGTCTAAATACTAGCTGGAAATGTTAGCTCTCATCTGGCAGGGATGAAAAGGGGTTGTTCAGTAAACAAATCCAGGAGGGATTTGCTGATAAGAGTCTACAGAGAGGTCCATGATCCTCCAGTCTCCTATCATTTATTTCCTCCTGCTTAGAACCTGTGTCATCCTCAGTCCTCTCTCTCATTCACCCTCATATCCTATCCACTGCCAAGCCACAGGCCACCACTCTAATTCAGTCCCCCCCCTCTCTCTGCCTCTCCCCCTTGCCTTCTGGCTGGTCTCTCTGCATCAGATCTCTCCCTATTCCAGTCCCTCCTGCACACAGCTGCTCAAGTGATTTTTCTAATATGTAGGTCTGACTCTGCCCTATCCAGGGAGTCCAGTGACTCCCTTTCATCTCCTAAGCTTCCAAAGCTTAAAACTTTTGGGATGCCTTGTAAAATCCTTTGTTTGACATCTTGAGCACTTCATTCTGTGGCTACCTCTCTCTCTCTCTATATATATATCTATTCCACATTTCAGTTCCCTGAGCTGGCCTTTGGGTAATTCCTCAAATGCCACACTCCATTTCCTACTTCTGTGCCTTTGCACAGGCTGTCCCCCAGGCCTGGAAGACTCTGCCTTCTCACTTCCACCTTTCAGTTCTCCTTCACAACTTGACTCAAAGCCCACTTTCTGCAGGAGGCCTTTCTTGGTTTTCTTGTTGCTCATGCCTCTGTTTATATACACCTTGTATTCAGCTAATTATTTACACACAGTCTCCCATATTAGACTGTATGGTCCTTAAGGGCATGGATTGTTACTGTAGTTTCCAGAGGATAGCTCAGTGCTTGGCACATGAGTACTTCAGAAATACCCCTTGACCACTATTGCCAAATTTTCTTCCAGGTGGTTGCATTGATGACACCATCCTCAGCTATCAAGGTTTCCTCAACTACTCCAAACTGCCCTCTCAGTCTCTGATACAAGGGGAGCTGCTTGGGGGCCTGACCATCCTGCCATCTCAGACCCACTCCCTCCTACAGCACCAACCCCTTCAGCTGACTGCCTTGTTGGATCAGTACATCAGACAGCAGCACAAAAATGACAGTGAAGTGTCCAGCAATGGAGAGCCAGCTGCCTCTGACCCTGTAACAGACTCTTAGCTGGGCAGGGTTCAGTCCATAAATGTACTTTGACTTAGAAGCCTTTGTTGTCATCTGTATGGGATGGGAAAGAATTTGGGGTTCGGGATAGAATGAAGGGATAGAGGAGTGCTCCTTGACCCAAGCCCCTTAGCACTCAGGTACAAAACAAGACCAAGGAACCAGGGGCTCAGCCACTGCTGCCAGCCTTCCAGGCTTGAAACAAATAGTACTCATAGATAATTACAAGTCACTTTACTCACAACAACCCTGTGAAATATGCCTACAAGTAGTCCAAGTATTGTCTCTCATTTCTATTTACAAACAAAGAATTAATTAGACTGAGTGAGATTAAGTGATCACGTAAGGGTCACACAGCTGGTAATTGTGGAAGCTAGCACTGAAACCAAGGTTCTTACCAAGTCTCGCAGACTTCCCACTGTGCCCAACTACCTACCTTCCTTGATTCCAAAGAAACCTGACCTTGAAAGAAGAAGAGCCACGAGCAGTGGTGGGTATTCAGGAGTCTTGTTTGCTCCTTCTAACATCGCTAGATGAAGTATCATCTCCCACTTCTACAATAGCTGGAAAATAAGGGACAAAAAAATTAAGAAGGAACTG
Source organism: Potorous gilbertii (assembly GCA_028658325.1). Classification (NCBI taxonomy): domain Eukaryota; kingdom Metazoa; phylum Chordata; class Mammalia; order Diprotodontia; family Potoroidae; genus Potorous; species Potorous gilbertii. The sequence goes on from CM053770.1 coordinate 526,704,639, forward strand.
GGGAGTGGAGGGGTGGAGCTAAGGAGGAAATATTGAATGAGTACCTTGTGTACCTAGCCCTAGGCATATAAGAAGGAAGTTTAGTTCTCTGCCTTTGGAGAGTCTAGGAGCATAAAAATTTTCACCCTCTGAAAGCTTCTGATCTAAGGAAGAAGAGAGGTGGTCCACAAATAGAAATCTCTCAAGGTAAGTAATTCCTGGACCAGACAGAGCAGAGGTGGGGTTGCCGAAGAATACAAAGCATCCCTTGATTCTAGGCCCAGAGCAATGCCCAGTGTCCCCTAGTCAGGGACAGCATGACCTCATCATCGAGGTTTTGTAGCTGTTGTCTTAGAACCAGCTTTCCATGGTGTCCATAGTGCAAGGACCTTGCACCTTGGGCCACTCAGTGAGTGTGAAAATGGATTTAACATCATGCCCCTAGATGTGTCATGCCAGAAAATTCTCAGTAGCACTGTCTGGGAATGAAATAAAATCTGAACTTGGTCCCTCAAGAGTTGACTGCCCTATCCTCGCACTTGTTTTCTGCCACAGTGATACTGCAGGTGCTTAGTGTCAGCTGGCCTTGTCCCTCATTACTTCCTCTCCCTCCAAGCATCTGGGTACAGCTAACTTCCAGGACAGGAGTTCTCAACCCTTTTTGTGGTCATGGATCTCTAGGCAGTCTGATGAATGTTTATAAATGCATAAAATAAAATGTAGAGAACTACAAAGGAAAACATGGAAATATAGTTATCAAAATATTGAAAAAAAGTCATGGACTATATATTGAAGGGACAGATAGAGGGTATCGTACCTATGTTATTTTTTATAGGTTTGAGACCCCCTGTTCTCTGCAACTCAGATATTGTCTACCTGTCAAACACCTCCATTTGCACTCTAGAAAGTCCTTTGCTTTACCTCAAACGGTTGAAATACAGATCTGTGGAGGGCATCACTTGGAACTTGTTGGCTATCAGTGGATTCTATTTTAGTGTGAATAAAATTATAAAAGTTGGTGATAATTGAGACGGAAGGACATTGGATCCCTTTCTCTCCTCACCACTTAGGGAGAAGGCTGGGGCTGACTGGTGTTTTCCCAGGCACTTTTCCCTAGGACCAACTCTAGTCACATCCCCATTTTGGAGAGCCTGTGTGTCTGATTTATGCAGCATCACCCCCTTCTGTTATACTGATCCATTTTTTTTTTTTTGAGGTAATGGGGTTAAGTGACTTACTTGCCCAGGGTCACACAGCTACTAAGTTCCTGAGGCCGGATTTGAATTCAGGTTCTCCTGACTCCAGGGCTGGTGCTCTATCCATGGCACCACCTAGCTGCCCCTGTATCACCTATTCCTCCCATTCCTCCACTTTGGACAGGTTTCGATTTCATATTGGAGGCCTGGACATCCTGCTTCCTGGCTGTTGTCTTTCACCATGAGACTGTACTATTGCCCTGAGAGAGGCAGAGTGCCTCAGGGAAGCTGGCACTACCATAGAGACTCAGGTATCAGGCACCTATCTCTTCAACTGTGCATTTGACACCCGCAGCTTCAAAATCTGTAGTTCATTTTCAGCTCTTGAATGAGACTATTGGTTAATTAATCTTGAAATAGCATTAGGCGCCAGTTTAGGTCAGTTTAACAAGCCAGACATCAAGTTGGCTCAAGGCAGCAGCAGTCTGAATAAGCTAGTTGCCTCCTCTGCCTTGAGGCCCCTCCTTTAACGGTTCCCCGCCTTTCCTGTCCTGACATTTCTGAAACTGTTCCCACTGGAGCTGGTGGTGTCCACTCACTGCCATCCCCACCTCACCTCTGGGATGCCTGCTCAGCCCTAAGTCCTCCCAGGAGCGGGGGGGCAGAGCTGAGCCCCGGATGCCCAGGGCCTGGCGGGAGGGGGAACAGAGGGGGGCCGAGGAGGTGGGGAGATCCGGCTCGAGTGAAGGCTACGACGTCCCCTTCCTGGTTCCTGCAGTAGCTGCCGCCGCTGCTCAGTTCAGAGAGGGAGAGGGTGACTCAGAAGCAGTGCAGGCAGACCCGGCAGTCCATGGGCACTACGGTAAGAGGGTCACGTTGACATCACCTGGCATTCCCGGGAGAAAGGGGTCTAGCTGTGCCTGAAGTGGGCGGTCTCTGTATACCTACCTAGACATGGGGAGGCAGGCAAGGAGGGAGGGAGGGAGCTGTCCACCTTCCTTATCCCACCTTCCCCTCCCCCTTAGCTCTGTGAGAGGTGCTCTGTGTCCCTTGACTCTGTCACATCGGTCAAGGCCAAATGCCCCCAAACCCACAGGCAGAGTTTGGGGAAGTTTCAGTATCTGAATCCAGGATTTCCCCATGGTTTAGTCTTTTGTCCACCCTTGTGCCGCCGGGCAGCCCTCCTTCCGACACTCACATTCCATATTGCTACCACCTAGCTGGTCTTCGTTCCTCAGGTGCCTGGTGTCTCAGTCTCTTTAAGATCACCTGAGCAACAACCCTAGCTTCAGGATAACACCTTTTCCTTCCACCCTAGCCCATCACACCACGCACACACACACACACACATATACACACACACACACAAACACACACACACAGAGTCATGCATTATTGATCAAGCTCTGGTGCCAGGATGGCCAGTGTTGGTGCCAATGGCACCAGTGGGCACTGCTGCAGGACCTAGGAAGACCTTGAACTGTTTTTGCCCACCAATTGTCCCCACTTACAGATTCCCCACCAACTCTAGTCCCATTTCCTTTCTATCCTTATTCTTTTAGCAGATGGATAGCACCTCTATTTTGGTGCCCTAGGAACTTGGGTCCAGGAGTGTTAAGAAGGAGGAAGGGAGGAGGAAGCTATAGAGACTTCAAGGGTGTGGAAGAACTTAGGGAATGGTTAATGAATAGTGGGACGGGAACAGGTGGGCAGAGGGAGAAGAAAGCATCTGCTCTGCTTCAGGTCTCAGTTTCTCCACTAGGCATTATGTATGGTGGGCAGGGAAGGAGCAGGAAGAGGTTGGAAAGATTTTGCACAGGTTATCATGGTCAAGGAGTCACCTGGCAGTGGAACAGGGGAAGGGAACTCCTTAGGGAAAAGTTGATAAGATGCTTGGTACATATTAATAAAGAGTAGTTGATTGATTAATCTTTATCTATTTGGACTCTGTCTCTTTTCCCATTTTCCTCCCATGCCATTTCCACTTCCTCCCCCACCCCCAGGTCTCTGCCAAAGTAGAGTGTTTTCCAGAGCTTGGTTGTGTGTATGTCCAGGGTGTGTCTGGGCACACCCCTTGTGACTCTCTTAGAATCAGCTTGCCCACAAATTCCCAACTAGCCAGGGGGTCAAAGTTGGCAGGGAGCTGGGAAAATGGGGCAGAGGGGATAGGGAGGTTGAAAGTGATTCTGGTTTCTAGAGATGGTGGGCTGAGGGTCAGTATTTTATTTTCCTAGAGGGTTTGGGGCTGGCTTGAGGTGAATGAAGAAAGTGACTTATCCAAGATGGTCTTTCTCTTACTCCAGGACAGTCTCAGGACCATTAGGTGACATTTTCCCCTTTCCCCTACTCTGATCGGACACTTCCTCATCCCCCTGAATGGATAGCCAGGAGAGGGACCCTGGCTCCCCTCGTCGGGCTGCTGCTCCCTCTCTCTCAGACAGCACCCAGCCTTCTAAGTACATCACCCAGCAGGTCCGAGGGTCTGCTGTTAGCACTGGGAAGGGGGAGATGGAGAGCACTCAACCCCAGTCATGCCAACTAGGGTTTGTGGGTAACTCCAAAGGGAGGGAGGAGGGGAGATACAGGAGAGGCAAGAACTGGGGAGCAGGCCCCTGGGTCCTGGCTGGGATAAGAGCTGGGATGGAACATGTCCTGAGAAGCAGATCTCCCCAGGAAGCTTCCCTTTGATTCCAGGGTTTAGAACTATGGGAAGTAGTGGAAGAGCCTCAGGGAAGACTGGGGCCAGAAAGGTCCCAAGCAGAGAGGCAAGAAGGTCATTTGCTCAAGAAGAGAAAGTGGCCCCTGAAGGGCTGGCACAAGGTAAGGGGAGGAGCTTGTCATTCTCCAGCTAAAGGCTTTTGTTTAAAAAAAAAAAAAAGAGAGAGAGAGAGAGAGAGAATTCACAAAGATGAACCTATGGTTATTTTTCTTCCTACCTCTGGTTCTCTCTCTATGGGTCTCTGCCCCTCCTGGACTGTTCCACAGAGATATTTTGTTCTTGAGGATGGAATCCTTCGCTATGCAAACACTAGGCAGGATGTGAGTTGGGGCCCGTGTCAACGAGTTAGGGTGATGGGGCAGGGAAAGGTATCCCTGACTCCATATTGCTGGGGTGGGGGGAGATTTGTGAAGGGGGAAGGGGACGGAGGGGAATTCTTAGTTCTCATGGAGTTGGGGGAGGGAGTGTGGTATGATAGAATGATAATCTTGGAATTAGGAGACCAGAATTAGAATCCCTGCTTGGCCATATTGCCGGTATAACCTTGGGCAAGTTGTAGAACTGATTTTGGCCTTAATTTTCCCCATCCATAAAATGGGAATTACAATTAGTGTATAGCTTACCTTAGGGGATTTATTATAGGGAGAACACTTTGGAAAGTTTTAATTCCTCAAGAAATGTAAGTTGTGGGAAAACCAGATTTAAATATCCTTCCTTAAAGACTTAGAGGATGCTAGAGTCAGTGGCAGGGTGAGGGTGGTTCTGTGAGGCTGAGGTAGGACCCCAATTCCCCACTAGTTCCCCTTGTCCCTAATTCCTCCAGATTGCCAAGGGAAAGCTACATGGCTCCATTGATGTCCGATTGTCTGTCATGTCAATCAACAAGAAGGCTCAGCGAATTGACCTTGATACCGAGGATAACATTTACCACCTCAAGGTGAGATGGAACCCAGCCTGACAAGGCAAGAGCAGTGGGAGGAAAGAGGCAGGGGCTGGGGGAGAGGGCGGTTGCCATAGAAATAAAAAAAGCACTAACATTTCCCCTCACTTGTGAATAAGCAGCACGTTGGGAAGATAAATAAACAGGGATGCTCAGCTACTCTAAGACCTAGACAACAAAATGGACTTGCTTATCCAGGATCTAAGCCTCGGTCACCTCACTTTGCAGACCCGGAGGTCTTCTATCTTTATATCTCCCACTCTCTTCTCCCCTAGATCAAATCCCAGGAGTTATTCCAAAGCTGGGTGGCCCAGCTCTGTGCCCACCGAATGGCACAGCGCCCAGATATGGCCAGATGCCCAAAGCTACCAGCGAGTAGCACCAACCGGAAGGTAAATCCTAGTGCAGGAATGTTGTTAGAGTGGGAGAGGTATGGCTGAGACTCATACTGCACAATCCAGTTTGATTCTTGACTCATTCCTGCAGGCATCCAGTGCCCGCCTGGCATCCACAGACACTGTCTCTGCCCTGCCTGGCCTTGGCTCTCGGGACAAGGTGTCATCTTGGCTGAAAGACAGTGAGGGGCTAGATCGGTGTTCCCATGGTGAGAGATGCCGCCAGAACCAAAGTCTCCTTCCCTTTATAAACTGCACTCTCCTGGGTTCCTATCCCCAAAGAACCCCCTGTTTGATGGGGAAGCCATAGGGCAAGCTATAGGGAAACCCTTCTCCAGTCACCTTTCCCCTACATGGGTGGGATTAGCATGTAAACTCCATTTGTATTCCCCCAAACCTATCACAGCGCCTGGCACGTAGGAAGCACTAATTAGATGGTTGTGGATTGGTTGATTGATTAAGTTGCTTAAGGTCAAGGACTGTGCCTTATGGCTTTCTGTGTCCAAAGCCCGTACCGAAACACTAATGTTGTCTTCCCTACCTATAGTAGGCACACAGTTAATATTTGACAATTGTGGTCATGATGGTTGGGGAAAGAGGACTTACAAAGAGAGAGACAAGGTCAGGTGAACGCAGGAAGCCTTTAGTGTTGGGGAATGCAAGACGATAGAGAGAAGGGAACCAGAGAAGAATCAGGTTGGGCTTCTTGGAGGAGGCCAATATGGATTAGGAAGGGAGGAGATGAGGAAGCTAGGCAGCACAGTGGATAGAGCCTGGGCTTGAAGTCAGGAAGAACTCAGCTTGTATTGGGTCTAACTGCATGACCCTGGGCAAGTCACTTAACCTCAGGTTCCCCATCTGTAAAATGGGGATAATAACCTCTACCTCCCAAGGCTGTTGTGAGGAGCACTTAGTGTGGTGCTGGGCACATAGTAAGCACTACATAAATGTTGGGGATTTATTATTGTTATTATTTATTCTTATTAGAGAGGAAGGTGGGGAAGAATATTATACGCTGGGAAAACGACTGATTTCAAGAAAGAAGGGATGATATGAAGGGTAGTGAAGGAGGATAAAGCCTGAGTCAGAAGCCCTAGGGAACATAAGGGCGAGCTGGTAAAAGGGTGATTGAAGGCTAAGCAGAGTGATTCAGTTTGGGTGCCAAAACCCACACCCTGAGGGGCAAGTATACTTTAGAAAATTGATCCCTAAAGCTGCTTCCAGAGGCTCAGACCTTAAGGGCATGTCATCAGAGAGGAAGAACTTCCTTCATGAGTTCTCTTCTCCCTTCTCCCTAGAGCTCTCCGAATGCCAGGGAAAACTTCAGGAGTTGCATAAACTACTCCAGAGTCTGGAATCTTTGCACCGAATCCCGTCTGCTCCCGTCATCTCCACACACCAGGTGAAGCAAAGAAAGGGGACGGCACTGGGGCCCTACTCCCCAACTCTATCCCCTGTCCCTGGAAGCCTCCAGCGGCCCCAGTAGTCAGTAGACTATTTCCAGGGTTAGCCGAGTTTCCCCCTCTAGGTCCTCATGCTCTTCCTTAGCATTGTCCGTCACTCTGCTTCCTTCTCTGGAAGCATCTGTTGGTCTGTCTGCCCGTTTACTTATCTACTCTGTTCTTTCCCATGTGTATTTCCCTGCTCCTCTCCCTGGGGTTTGTATGTTGCTGTTTTCACTACCCCACTCCCCAGGTCCAGCTCCCTTCCCAACTGACTTCCCACTCCTCCAAACACCCCGTCAGGCCTCGGTGACCACTGAGAGACCCAAGAAGGGGAAGAGAACCAGTCGAATGTGGTGCACTCAGAGTTATGCCAAGGATGACACCATTGGAAGAGTGAGTACGGGGTAGGGGCGGGGTCCTTGGAAAGTGGCGGGGATCTGAGCAGGGGAAAATTGGAAGGGTTTTTTTCCCCTTTTGATCCTCCTCTTCCTCCCTGACCCCAGGTGGGCCGTCTCCATGGCTCCGTTCCCAACCTGTCTCGATACCTGGAATCCCGGGAGCCCTCTACTCCTGAAGGGCTGCCCCCAACGGACTATGCCCATCTGCAGCGAAATTTTTGGGTCCTGGCACAGAAGGGTAAGTGTACAGGGCTCCTGGGGAGGCAGAAGAGGAAGAAAAAGGAAAGGGCTTCAGGAAGGAGAGGGGACCCTGACTCTCACCGTCCCTCTGCAGTGCATGGCTCTCTCAGCAGCGTCCTGGCTGCCCTCACTGCTGAATGGGATCGACTTCGAGCCAGTCACCAGGGTTCAGAGATGCAGAGACTAGGGGTGAGGCGGGGAATTGTGTTCCTGAACACAAGGAGTTGGGAGGTACTGAAAGGGGTGAAGGGAGAGGGATGGAAGGACAGAGGGACTATTGAGGCTGGGTGACCGAAAAGTTAGAATTGAGAAAGCTGGGAAGCTGAGATAAGCTAGAAGGGCTGGGTTACTAGAATACCAGGTGTGTGTGTGTGTGTGTGTGTGTGTGTGTGTGTGTGTGTGTGTGTAATTTTAATACAGGAAACCATAGTGGGCTACAGCCTGTGTGAATCAGTCCAAGGGTTAGCCACCTTTAGCCTTGAGGTTCCCCTGTGCCTCTCCCTACAGGTCTCTGAGATTCCAGCTGGCCAGAGACGCTCCCACACCCTGTCCATCTCCTCTGACACCACAGCTGACTCCTTTAGTTCCCTCAACCCTGAAGAGGTGAGAGGAGTCAGGCTGAGGTCCCTGGAAATCCTTTTCCCCAACTTCCTTCTACCCCATCCTTACCTTTCATGTCCAAAGGGGAACTAAAGCTCAAGACATGAAATCCAGCTATCCCAGCTCCTAGTCCCTCTCCTCATTTCTTTCCTACCCCAACCCCCAATTGTCTTCTTGGAAGATTCCACTTAGAGTATATCATAGAATGAGAAGAGGGGAGGGAGACTTACTATCTCTTTTCTAAAGGGAAATATCAGGGGACTTAAAACCAGTCTGTTCCATCCTCCTTCCTCCTCCCTCTTCTCTTCACCTGGCACTTTCAAACAGTTCAGCCTAACTTAGCATTCAATGTACCTGGTACTAACACTCATCTTTGATTTCTGTAGCAGGAGGCTCTGTACATGAAAGGTCGAGAGCTAACCCCGCAGCTTTCCCAGCGCAGTGTCCTGTCCCTGGCCGACTCCCATACAGAATTCTTTGATGCCTGTGAGGTTTTTCTCTCTGCCAGCTCTTCAGAGAATGAGGTGAGAGGGGAGGAAGGCTCTAGGGTGGCAGGGAATAGGACCCCACAGGACTAGAGTGGTTTTTAGGGATTTTGAGCCTATGAATTCTTTAGGCCCTCCTACCTATGTCTTCCTCCCACTAGTCAGCTGGGCACCCTTGCAACCAAGCCACTCATCAGATGTTCCAGGCTCAGGGATATCTTTCCCCTTTCCCACCCCAAAGGCAAATCTTCCAGTTCCCCTTCCACCAGAGGCTTGAGTATAGATTCCAGAGCCTCCAGAGAAGTACCTTCCTCTCACCTAGGGCTCAGAGGAAGAGTCCTGCACCAGTGAAGTCACCACTAGCCTGTCAGAGGAGGTGTTGGACCTTGGGAGCTCTGAGCACTGCCAGAAAGGTGCCAGTCTCGGGGTATGGGACAGAGAAAGTTGGAGGGACAATGGGGTTAGACATTTAATCTAAGGGACTGGAGGAGGTTGCCTATCCTCTTTTAGGGAAGATGACCGGTAGTTTCAATCTCTGTTTATCCTCCTGCCCTTTTTGCCTCCTGTATCCAGGAGAATACAGGCCTTGTGAATACTCAGTCAGAGGGGACTCGGGACGGGGGCAGGGCTGGAAGGGTGAGGAGGGTATGCTCCAGGGCCCACGATCAAGGTAGTCCCCTTAAATCTGGGTAGATTTCCCTCGGGACTGAACTGCTCCAGGGAGGGAATGCGGAGGATGTATGTTACCCATAGTGGGTGCAGCCCTCCCCGTCTCGCTGAAAGTGCCATAGTTAGATAGGGCAGACCCCAGTACTGCGCGTGTCGGTCCTGGGCGTGGAGCGTGGCGCTGACGCGACTGGGCGTGGGGCGGGGGGAGTCAGGCAGCTTTGTTCCAGGGGGAGCCGGGCTCCCCGCGCGGCGTCGCTGCCTGCCCGCAGCCAGCGGCCCGGGGACCGACGTGAGCTTATGGAATATTCTGCGTAACAACATCGGCAAAGACCTGTCCAAGGTATCCATGCCCGTGCAGCTCAACGAGCCCCTCAACACTCTGCAGCGGCTCTGTGAGGAGCTCGAGTACAGCAACCTGCTGGACCAGGCGAGCCGTACGCCAGACCCCTGCGAACGCATGGTACGAGCCTCGCCTCGCTCTCCGCTCCGTGGCGCTCTGGGGACCAGCTTGCGCCCCCGCCCCTAGTTTCCTCCCCTACTATGAATCCTAGGACATCTGAATTAGCGCTCCGAGTCCAACCCCCTCCTTTCCTAGAAGCTGAGCCTCGGAGCTGGTATCAGCGATGAGCTCCAAATCTCACACTTGCTCAGGGCTACCCCAGGGCTCCAAGCCTAGAGACTAGGGCTGCGTCCATTCTCCCAACAGGCCGTCGTCCCGCTCAGCACCTGCCCAGCCTGGCAGGGGTGGGGTGGGGGAGCGGGAAAGGGAGGTTGGGATTCCCTTCCTCTGCGTCCCTCCTCTTCGGTTTGAGTAACGGATCTTACACGTCTGCCCCGCTTCTCAGTTATACATTGCAGCCTTTGCTGTCTCTGCTTATTCCTCTACCTATCACCGGGCCGGATGCAAACCTTTCAACCCTGTTCTGGGGGAAACCTATGAGTGTGAACGGCCAGACCGAGGCTTCCGATTCATTAGTGAGCAGGTGTGTGGGCTGAGAGTGGGATAGGGGCGTGGACCAGAGCTGGAGAGCTTGGAGCACCCGGGAAAATTGTATACATACATAGAGATCCAACACGTATACATGCGCATATATACATATGCTACACATTCACATAGTACACATACATACATGTATAGGAATCCACGCATCCATTCATCCATACAGATGTACGGAGTTTCTCAAAAATCTTAAAATTGGCATTAAGACTTTTGGAATACTGTGCATATGTTTATAATTTCACCGGTGTGGGGAACTCTCATTGGTGAAAACTGTCTCCACCAATGTACCTGTGTAGGTATATAGAAATAATTTTATTTTATTATTTTTGTGTGGGGGGGGGAGGAATCAGACCTGTGATTTCATTAGGAATTAGGGGCATTTCCTTTCCTCAATATACATTGCAGTGTGTGTGTATGTGTGTGCATGTGTGTGTATGTGTGTGCGTGTGTGTATGTATGTGTGTGTGTATGTGTGTAAATAAACATAATTGAGGGTGGGTGAATAGACCTGGGATTTCACTGGTGTTAGGAAATTCACTCCATCAATGCAAATTGAGAACTCCTTTGTAACTTGTAGTCTTAGAGAATTTTCTGAGGATACTAAGAGTGTAAATGCCTTGCTCTGGTTGCACAGCTAGTTATTATATACAGAGGTCTTAACTCCATGCAATGCTGATTACAAGGCTAGCCTTCTGGCCATTGTGCCATGTTGTTTCTCAAATAAATCTAAATCTATATTCTTGTATTTCATGTTATAAAATACGGAAAGTCAGATATGGAAAGAAGCAGAGATCAGGTGATGTGAGTGGGTGAGGAAAAGGGGTGCTAGAAGAGCCTTCAGGGCAACCCAGAAATAATTTCACTGTCTTCTGCTCCAGGTCTCCCACCATCCACCTATATCTGCTTGTCATGCAGAGTCAGATAACTTCATCTTCTGGCAAGGTGAGAGTAGGTGGGCATGTGGATGGGCAGGAAAGTCAGGGGACAGGAAGGGGGGGAAAAAGAACCTTTAGGCATAAAATGAGAATGAAGGCTATATGGCAGGAGTTGGAAAAAATTTCTCTCCAACTTCTCTTCTGCCTTTCTGCCATGTTTCCTAATCTAGATATGAAGTGGAAGAACAAATTTTGGGGGAAATCCCTGGAGATTGTGCCTGTGGGGACTGTGAATGTCAGACTTCCCAGGTGAGTGGTACCTGCCCACATCTGTCAACCAGGTTTAGACTAACTGAATTTTTGCAGGCTGGATTTCATGAGAACGTGGAGAAGGGCAGGACACAGAGAGGGGTGGAAAATGAGGTAACAGTGGAAATCCAGATAAAGATGCCTAATTTACTCTGAGAAAGAGAGCATTCAGTGCAATGGCAAGAGTTCTAGACCCAGTTTCTGAAGTTCTGGATTTCAAGTACCCAACTTACTTTGTAGAAAATAGCTAAATAAACTGTTATGTGAAAGGCTATGAATGATCCTGCACTGGTGTTTAATCCCTAGTGGACTCTCCAAAGATGAGCCAGTAGAACACAGACTCTGGCAAGGTTTCAAGTTGTTTGTTATCCAAGGCCCAGCCTAGTAAAGTTCAGAGGTTCTCATCAGTTGATTGGTCACAGGGGTATGAATTTTGCAACTATAGCAGCTGTTGAGGATTATTCATTAAGTCATGGAAGGGCTATATTCCAGGTCAGTGAATGGGAGAGTGACAGGACAACTTGCACAGATGAATCCTGGACATATGGAAGTTTCTGTGTCAGTAGCTTTGGCCATCCCTTGCAGCTGGGTTAGGAGGCTGGTTGTTCACTATGACCTTCTCCATGGATGCATCCCAGCTATCTACACACTGTTTCCTCCAGGTTTGGGGACCACTTTGAGTGGAACAAGGTCACATCCTGTATTCACAACATCCTAAGTGGCCAGCGATGGATTGAACATTATGGGGAGGTACTCATCCGAAACACTCAGGACAGCTCCTGCCACTGCAAGATCACTTTCTGTAAGGTAGAATGCCTTTGGCTGCCGGTTTCTCTAAGGTCATGTTGGAATAGTGGAGTCTACCCACTGGGCTGATCACCCTATTCTTCCATTTCCTAATACTCTCACTCCCAGGCAAAATATTGGAGTTCCAGCGTCCATGAGGTACAAGGGGCTGTGTTCAGCAAAAGTGGGAGAGTTATCCACCGGCTCTTTGGCAAGTGGCATGAGGGATTGTACCGAGGACCACCACCTGGTGGTCAGTGCATCTGGAAACCCAGTAAGAGGGGAGTGGGGCTGACAGGAAATGTGGGAGGTAGGGGCAGGTGGCAATTTTTTACACCTGCCAGGTCAGAGTCACTTGGTTCAGGATAAGGAGGAAGTCTACCTGTTCTCCTTTGATGGATATTTTCTCCACAACTTTTTCCAGTTATACCATTGTTCAATGATAACCACCCTCAAAGGCTAGAAGGGTATTGTGGGAATTGGGGAAGGAGGCTCAGAGGGACTAGTGGGAAGAGAGGTGATCTGAGATCTTGGCTCCATCTACCATCTTTTCTCCGGCTCTAATCAACTTAACTCCCTCTCTTTCCCAGACTTGATGCCTCAGGACCATGAGCGGAACTTTGGCTTTACACAGTTTGCCCTGGAGCTAAATGAGTTGACAGCTGAGCTGAAGCGCTCTCTGCCCTCCACTGATACTCGGCTTCGGCCAGACCAGAGGTCAGGCATCTCAGGACTGCTTTCCCTGCTATAGGGCATCTGGCTGACCAAAGTCTCTACTTAAGTTTGGGGTCCCTGCAGCTCCCTTCAGTGATAAAGAAGGCAAATGAGTCAGGATCCCTCATGCACTTCTCCTTATACCTGCCCAGAGAAGAGAGCTTTCCCTTGGGTAGTGAAACTGCCAGGATCTCTCTGCAGGGAGTGCTGAGGGTAATCTGAGGGTAGGTGGGAGGGAGGTTACTTTAGTCTTGGGTTGGAGAGGTGTTACTGATGGAACGCTGGTCACTCAGGTATCTAGAGGAGGGGAATATTCAGGCTGCCGAATCCCAAAAACGGAGGATTGAACAGCTTCAACGAGACCGCCGCAAAGTGATGGAAGAGAATAACATCACCCACCAGGCTCGATTCTTCAGGTGCCCAAAGAAACCTTCATCTCTTTGGGCCTCCTCCCTCCTCATGTCCTGTTGTCTTTCCCCTCCCCCAATTCTGTTCCAAATTCTCTGGGCCACCTAGACTAGACAGCAATGACAACTGGACCCATAGAGAGCTTTCCAAAACACCAGGATGGGAAGGGAAGAAGTGGGAAGCAGGACCTCAAGGCTGCTCCATTAATTGTCTCCCATGTCTCTTCTCTTCCCTTACAGGAGACAGACTGATGGCAATGGAAAGGAATGGTGGGTCACCAATAACACCTATTGGAGACTGAGGGCTGAGCCTGGCTATGGGAACCTGGATGGGGCTGTGCTTTGGTAACCTTGGCCTCTGGAGGGGGATGCAGAGACCTTTGGCACTTCTCAAGGGCAATGTGCTACTTCTCTCTCCTATTGCCTTGCAACACTCTGGATGCATGGAATGGGGCAGAACATTCATCTCCTTTCCCTGGAGACAAATGGGCTAGCCTGTTGCTCATTTCCTCTGCAGGCCAGAGGAACTGGATCCTATCATGTAGGGTTTTTTTTTGAGGTGGGGGTCACAAGCCTGTGGTGTCTCCTCTACCCCAGTCTTGTTGCACCAGCAACAGGTATGTAAGATGTGTCTTTGTCCTCTCACATACCATTTTTGCTTTCCCACACTGGCTTATGGGAGGGAGACTTCAGACTTTCCACCGGCTGTTGTTTCATCCAGTGCCTTGGACATGAAGGACTCTGTGACTGTGACCTTCTCCCCGTGACCCTCTCCACCTTCTCCCCTCCAATAAATCGTTGCAGATTTGGCTGAGATGGGAACAGTCCTTGGTTTCAGCCTCTGTATTGATGCTCCGCCCTTTGTTGCCAGCATTCCTCCACCATTTCTTCTTCCCACTCCTTTGTCCTCAACCATCCCACTGGCTGTTCCCCCAAAATCTGCATCACTGATCTGCTTCTGTTGTCTCTGGACTTCACCCCTGACACTTTTGTGTTAGCTGTGGGTTCTGTAGGGAGTGATGTTAATTCAAGGAATTGTAGGATAAGAGAAGTTTGGTAGCACCTGAGAGTCAGAGGTGGGGCTGGGACAGGGTGTGTGCATGTGCATGTGTGTGCGTGAGTGCGTGCGCGTGTGTGTGTGTGTGTGTGTGTGTGTGTGTGTGTGTGTGTGTGCGCACGCGCGCACATGCACATGATTGGGAAGGGGATAGAGAGAAGCTGCTTGCAGGCAGGCAGACTTCCTCAGAAAGGGCTCCTGGGATCCTGGGTCCCTCCTCCATGGTAACTATTTCTTTTCAGGGCCTCTTTGTTTTAAAGTGAATTCCCAAGACTTTCTGAGCTCCAATAAAGGCAGTCCCAGATTTCTGTTGTCTTTTTTCCCACTCCTCTCCAGTTCCATAATTAAGTTCCATAGACTTTGGATTTAGAGTCCAATCTCATGTCCATTCTTGGTTTCTGGATATTGTATCTTATAGATAGGAACTCTCAATAAGGGAGACACTTATTCCTGCTTGAGAAATGGGGGGACGCACAGAATACCTTGATTCAAGGCTAATCATTGGCTATTGGAAACCTGGGCAAATCATTCCTCCCTCCATGGAGCTGACATTTTGCATCAAAACAATATGGCAAAGGGGGGAAAAGTCTCTGAATCTGGACTTAGTTTTAAATCTCATCTGCTGCTTTCCCTCCAATGTGATCTTGGGGAAATCATTTCTACTCCCTAGGCTCATTTCTGTATCTATTCCATGAGGACTAGGTGGTTTTTTAAAGATCCTTTCTAGCTCAATCTGTGAGATTTGCATGTGAGAATCTTGCCTCACTTCTTGTATAACCCTAGGGAAATCACATTCCAAAACTGGGTTTCTGGATCTGTAAAATGGAGAAAATAATAACTGCTACAGGATTTGCCTCCAAAGGTGGTTGTAAAAGGATGTGCCAAGTGCTGTGCTAGGAGCATTTATTTTCTCATTTAATCCTAACAACAACCTTGGGAGGCAGGTACATTATTTCCCCCATCTTAGAGTTGAGAAACTGCAGGCAGACAGAGGTTAAGTGACTTGTCCAGGATCACACTTAGGACTAGTAAGAATCTGAAGTCACATTTGAACTCAGGTCTTCCCAACTCCAGGCACAGAGTTTATTTGCTATGCCACCTAGCTTTGCCCATCTCAGACCTCTATAGAAATATTGGTTATTTTTATAAGATTGTGAATATAGGATCTCTAAAGATAGTTTCCAGTTTTAGAAGCCATGAACTGAACAGGTTTACACCATGAGTTTGCTACCTCCTGGAGGGAGATGCAGAGAGATGCATCCCCCTGGAGGGGGATGCAGAGACCTTTAGCATTTCTCAAGGGCAACGTGCTACTTCTCCCTCCGATTGCCTTGCAACACTCTGGGTGTGTGGAATGGGGCAGAACATTCATCTCCTTTCCCTGAACCTCAGGGCTGTGAACAGGATAGGAGAAAAGGATAATCCTGAGGGACAAGCCTTCCTTCTACCACTCACGCTGCTTCCCAGACAGAAATCACAGCTCTGATTTATGCTAGCCTTGGCTCCCAGTTATTTAAGCAATAGTACTAAAGAGGGTAGGTGGGGAAGAGAGAACACAGTTGGCCCAGTTTAATTCTCTGTGGCCTATCAGAGGTGGGACTGATTAGAAGGCTGCACCAAGAATCATAGACAAAGAGTCTATGGACTGGGAAGTCCGTACTGATCCCTGCTCCTAAGTATCACATATCCCAAGGGGAGTCATGCCTTCTCTTTGGCCTTTACTTTCCCCATGAGAGCCTAGGATAGTGAAAATTGTATGGTCAGTTTCCTGTACCCAATTTGCCCTCAATTTCCTTCATACTGAGCCAGGCAGCCTTTCCCAACTTTATTAAAAGAAATAACAAATGAAAGAGATTGCATCCTATATCCTGAACAATAAATGGTTTCTTTAAAAAAAGAACATACTTTCCCCCTTATTTTTAAAAATTTAATACTATTTTATATTTTCCAATTACATGTAAAGACAATTTGTAACATTCAGCTTTTAAAAGATTTTCAGTTCCAAATTTTTCTCCTTCCCTTCCTCCCCTCCTCCCTCTCAAAGGCAGCAAGCAATCTGATATAAGTTATACATATGCAATCATGCAAAACATATTTCCACATTAGTCATGTTGTGAAAGAAGAAATAGAACAAAAGGAAAAAACTTTGAGAAAAACCAAAAAGGTGAAAATAGTATGCTTCAATATGCATTCAAACTTCATCAGTTCTTTCTCTGGATGTAGACAGCATTTTCTTTTTTTTTTTTAATATATAATTTAGTTATTTTTCAGTTCTTCAAATTCACTTCCATACACGATTTGAATTTGAATTCAAAATTTTCTCCCCATCTCTCCCCACTGCCCACCCCAGGACAGTAGGAACCCCATCCACCCCTTCCTCTAGTCTGTCCTCCCTTCCATTACCTACCCTTCTTCCATCCCCCTTCCCCTCTATTTTCCTGTAGGGAAAAATAGATTGTTTGTATAGCTTAATTTCCAGTTGCATGCTAAAACAATTTTTAACTTTCATTCTTAAAGCTTTGCATTACATTTTCTCTCCCTTCCTCCCCACCCACCCTCATTGAGAAAATAAGCAATTCAACATAAGTCATACATGTGTAACAATACAAATCACTTCTATAATAGGTTGTAAAAGACTAATCACATTTCCCGCTGTCCTATCCTGCCCTTCATTTATTCCATTCTCTCCCTTGACCTGTCCTCCCATAATAGTATTTGCTTCTGATTATCCCTTTTCCCAATTTGCTGTCCCTTCTATTATCTTCTCTCTCCTATCCCCTTTCCCCTTGCCTTCCTGCAGGTTAAAATAGATTGCCATATCAAATTGAGTGTGTCTTATTCCCTCCTTAAGTCAACTCCCATGAGAATAAGGCTCAATTATTTCCTTTCCCCCCTCTTCCCCTCCATTGTAAAAGCTCTTTCTTCCATTTTGTATGTGAGATGATTTGCTACATTCTACCTCTCCCTTTCTCTTACTCTTAGTACATTCCATTCAACAGTAAATTTTATTGTTTTTAGGTATTCTCCCTTCATATTCAGTTCACCATATGCCCTCTGTCTATGAGTATATATACACATATGCAATACACACATATACATACCTATACATATATAATATGCACATACATACATACCCATACACACCTACATATATATATTCCCTCTATCTACCTTAATACTGAAACAGGTCTCATGAGTTACAAACAACATCTTTCCATGTAGGAACATTAAACAGTTCAACTTTAGTGAGTTCTTTAAGGCTTCTCTTTCCTTTTTACCTTTACATGTTTCTCTTGATTCTTGTATTTGAAAGTCAAATTTTCTATTCAGCTCTAGTCTTTTCAACAAGAATGCTTGAAAGTCCTCTATTTCACTGAAATTCCATTTTTTTCCCCAGAAGTATTATAGTCAGTTTTGCTGGGTAGGTGATTCTTGGTTTTAATCCTATTTCCTTTGACCTCTGGAATACCATATTTTGAGCCCTTCAATCCCTTAGTGTAGAAGCTGCTAAATCCTGTGTTATTCTGATTATATTTCCATAATTTTTGAATTGTTTCTTTCTGGCTGCTTGTAATATTTTCTCCTTGATGTGAGAACTCTGGAATTTAGCTACAATATTCCTAGGAGTTTTCCTTTGAGGGTCTCTTTCAGAAGGTGATGGGTGAATTCTTTCCATTTCCATTTTACCCTCTGGTTCTAGAATATCAGGACAGTTTTCCTTGATAATTTCTTGGAAGATGATGTCTAGGCCCTTTTTTGATCATGGTTTTCAGGTAGACCAATAAATTTTAAATTATCTTAGCTTCCATCTGCTCCATTCTAATTTTTAAAGAATTATTTTCTTCAGTGAGTTTTTGAACCTCCTTCTCCATTTGGCCAATTCTACTTTTTAAAGCATTCTTCTCCTCATTGTCTTTTTGGACCCCTTTTGTCATTTGGGTCAGTCTATTTTTAAAGGTGTTATTTTTTCCAGCATTTTTTTAGGTCTCTTTTAGCAAGCTATTGACTTGTTTTTCATGATTTTCTTGCATCACTCTCATCTCTCTTCCCAATTTTTCCTCTATCTCTCTTACTTGATTTTCAAAATCCTTTTTGAGCTCTTCTATGGCCTGAGACCATTGCATATATATTTTTTTTAAGATTCAGATGTAAAATCCTTGACTTTTATGTCTTCCTCTGATAGTATGCTTTGTTCTTCCTCATCCAAAAGGATGGAAGAAAATACCTTTTCACCAAGAAAGTAGTCTTATATTGTCTTATTTTTTCCATTTTTTTTGGACATTTTCCCAGTCAGTTACTTGACTTTTGAGTCCTTTGTCAAGTGGAGGTTATACTCTAGGGACCTGTAAATTCTCAGTTCCTACAAGGTGACACAATCAAGGGAGAGAAGTTTACTCCTCTCCTGACCTGGGCTCTGGTCTGGGAGCAACCACAAGCTTTTCTGCCCAGGATCTGCTGTAGATAGCATTTTCCATCTTGAGTCTTTTGGAATTGTCTTGGATCATTGTATTGTTGAGAAGATCTAAGCCAATCATAGTTGATCATTGTACAAGAACAAATATTTTTCTACAGCTAGAGGTGAGACAACAATTTTCTCTACCTTTACCTTTTCCAACTATTCCAAGATACCCATTGTTTTAGAATAGAAGGCACTCAAATACTATTAGAAGATGCCTATAATGTTTAACTAAATTCGACTAGTTAAAAAATAAACTAAGTGACCTAAGAAGTGGTGAGAATCTCCTCTTTCCCTTTCCAACCCCCCTCAGCACCTACAAGTAGATATTCAAAATGAGCAGAGTTCAACCTTGGAGGAAGCATCAGGGTATGATCAGAAAGGAGTATAAAGGACATGGGCACCATGCCTTCTATTAATTTCTGGGGGAGAAGACATTAGGATCAAGAGAAGTGATTACCTAGATCAGGAATCCTTAACCAGGATTTCAGGGGCTTCATAAACTTGGATTCTTAGTACTAAAGGGGTCCATCATAGGAGAAGGGTGTAGAAGCAGGTGTCTCTGGTTTCTATGAGCCTGGGCTATAGGATCATTCAGAGCTCGGATAAGGGGCATATATGAACAGAGAAATATCTGAGACTGGAAGGAAGGAAAAAGACAGGCAGGGAGGAGGAGGTTGGGAAAGATGGTGGGAAGTTGGGGAGGAGAATGGGTGCAAAAAATGGATGCAGAAGGAGAGAATGGGACGGGAATGATGTGGGATAACTCAGGTTTACTGGGCACCTCAATCGCAGAACCAAGAGAAAAACATCCCTATGGTTAATCAACCAAGATGAATTCCTATGGGTCCCGTTGTTCCCTGGTTTTCCACACTGAATACAATGCATCCCTACCTGAATTATCAAGAGACAAACATCTCTTCTTAGAGTCTCTCTTCTTCACTCAGACTTGGGTCATTAGAATCTGACTGGTTAAGCAGGATGGTGCTGCTGCTGTAAGTAGAGGCATAGGTATTGGCTGGGGGACCGGGATATAATACCATGGAGTTTGGAACACCTTATCCATGGATTGGCCTCTTTTGGCACTAGGGGATAGCTATAGTCATCAGAAACTAGTTCAGGGAGGTATTGGCACTGGATTTTACTGCAGGAGGAGGAGAGGAGAGAGGATAAGGAAAAATGATATAATTAAAGGTAATATGACCCTCCAGAATTCTAGTACCTTCTCACCAGCTTCAGAGTTACAGGCACCTTTTTTAACCAACCAGTTTCCCTTCTGTCTGTTCATAGTCTCAACACAGAGTCCTGGAGAAGGAAGAGAAGAGTACTGGATAAAGCTGGGTGGGCACGACCCAGAACACTTGGAGCCTGGTAGACAAAGAAAGGGAGGCACAAAACAGCAGCCAACTCCCACGAATACTTACTTATTTAAGTTTTCTTCAGTAGTTTTCTCTAAAGGCCCTAGTAAAAGAATTGTAGTTAATTTTTAGGCTTATGATCTAGAGGGGAAAGAAAGAGAAATCATTGGATACATGGAAACCTAGTTCCCTTCTGGGAAGACCAAAGACCTAATCTTGGTCTTTACTCTGACTTTTGACTTTCTGGATAACCTTGAATTAGCAGCCTCAGTTTATCTGTAAAATGGTGGAGGGAGCCTATTTTAAACAGTCCAAGTCATCTTGTCTTTGCCCCTGACCTCCATAGCTTTTCTCTGTGCCTAGCTATACCAAATATTCATAAGTTTTCATTGGCTTTCAACAAATCTGTAGACTAGGATAGCTACAAAATTCCAGCTTGATTTACACTAACCTCTAACTGAAACTGAGTTCTTCCTTCAATTATGAATTTTTTAAAGTATTTTTCTGGACTCCATAGATTTCAAGGAGTCCATAGGACTCCACAGGTTTCAAGAACTTCATAGACTTCAGTAGTTTTCCCAAGGTGTCCATGTCATAAACAGGTAAGCTCCCCTCGATTAGACCCTATGTTCTCTTTTCAATGCTCCTGTATATTTTGTCCCTTTTTCCTACTAGAATGTAAGCTTCTTGAGGAAGTTGGCTCACTTTTTTTTGTATTCCCAGCACCTAACACAAAAAGTACACTTTAGAAGTGATTGTTTACTGATTCCCTCTCTCCATTTCCCACCCCCCACCCCAGCCCAATCAGGATATTCCAATAGGATGCCTCTCACCTCAGCATTGCAATATGCAGTAATAGCAATAAACTCTGTTTCTGGGAAGATGAAGATGTGAGTGAAGGAGGAGGGGGCCAATGTCTCATGTTCTCCATTCCTCACTTATTTAATGTGAAGCCTTTACTGGTATTTGTAGAGAGAGTGCAATGAGATCACTTGTAACGGAAGTCAGAAACTATGAGGGGAGATGAGACTCTCTTCTCCTCCTCACCTACTTGACCTCTACTAATAGTGGCTTAAAAATATATCTTTCCCTTTGGCTTCACAGAAAAGAACAAAACTCTTCTGAACCGGAAGAACAGGAAGGATGCTCCTCCCTTTCCTAGAAGTATGAGCAATGGAAACTTCATGTTTACTTGCTTACCTGCTCTAAGATCTCACTCTCTGCCCTACTGACCCAGGGAAGTTTTTTAAGTTTAACTTTAATCTTCTTTCCTCTTATTTTGTGCTAATGGACTTAGGAAGACTTGAGGGGTGGGCACAAGGGGGATCTTATTTGGGTCTCATTCTTGGAATTTCTCATTGTTACTCAGTTTGAGGTTTTTAAATGACATCTCTTGCTCCATCCAGTGGGCCCCTGTGTTGGGTGAATCTGAGTGGATATACAACTGCTTCCCTGTAGAAAAAGTATCTCTGTTGAGACTAAATGTTCCTTAAGGAGAGAAACCTGGAGATTCCTGACAATGGAACAACCTTGCGGTAGGCCTATCTCTTGACTCCCCGCCCCTCTCTGTCTGAAGTATTGTCTTCTTCCTTTTGATATTAAACCCATTTACCCTTCTGATAATGTCAGTGATGTTAATCATTTGGTACTGCTTTCACAAATTCACAGTAATGAGAAATAGGGTCTATCTCATGGATTAAGCTAGGAATGGGGCCCACTTCCCTCTAGGCTTCCTGAGTAGTTAGGACTGGGCAGTGCTTTGCTCTAGGTATAGACCATTTCAAGTCACTCTTTGAATTTCCAACATATATAGCACAGGGACCCAAAAAACTTAATAAATGTTTGTTAATTGATTATTAATCAATTGTTAATTGATTAATCTTCTCTTGAAATGAACATTGATTTTCTGTTTTGAAATGGGTTATGTTTCTCTTAATTCAATAAAACAATTATTAAGCAATTTACTTTCTCTACTCCTCTCACACACAGGCTGAGCCAGAGACATTACTGCCAGACTTGACAGACCTTTCACTAACCCTCTTTTCCCAAGTAACAGGACCTTAGCTTAAAGATCTCATTGTCTGGGTGAAGTAGTTCTGATCTGGATCAGAGAATCTGGGTTTTGACCTATGAAGGACTGATCCAGGTGTCCCTCCTAGGAGACATAGAAACCAGAGTGAGCTAGAGAAGGGAACAGATGGGAATCCAAAATGGAGATGGAGAAGGAACAAATGTCCAAAGAAGCTTAATGGAGCTCGGACATTAAAGTTCCAGAAAATTCATCTCTTCAGGGATTGTACCTGAGAGGATCAGTGAGATGGCAGGGGAGGTAGCAAGTGCATGGCTCTTTCAGCTTTGTCAAAAATTCCCACTTTATCATAAACTTCCTGCTGAGGGGTGGACCTATTTTTAGCCTCTCAGGCTTCAGCTAACAAGTTCCCAAATGAACCTCACTTCCAGAAAGGAAAAGCTGGTCAGTGTTTCTCCATCTCCAAGAGAAAGATTAACAAAAAATGACCTGGTAGGGTTGGAAAAAATTGAGAGTAAGATGGGCAGTAATAGAGGTCTGTTTTCCTCTGTATGCCTCTGAGCCACCACCAGTTGGGAACCGCAAAGAGGTCCTATTTGCTACTTTGACTGTTTTTGGTTAAAGAGCAGACGGTAGGGTTGGGAGATGGGGATTGCAGGCTCTACTCCTCCTTCCTCCAAGTGAGGATGAAACTCCACTATACAACTTAAACCTCCTTCTAGTTGCCCATGAGGCTATCCATCATACTTTCAGGTTGAGGCTTCAGAGGCCAGGACAAAACCCCATTCTGTCCATTTTCTTGGATCTGTGGCATTTTTTTTTTCTGGTTGTGACACTAAGCAAATCATTTAACTTCTCTAGGCCAAGGTTTCCTCATGTTTCGGATTAAGTTGGTTAGCTGGTCTTTGAGAGGTCTCTTACAGTTCTATATCAACAATCCCCACTAAAATTCAGAAGCTTTGGGGAGTTTCAGCAGTCATTCTGGAGAGTAAAGTTGCCCCAAATAGCAATTAAATTGTGCATATCCTTGGATCTAGCAATACCCTTACTAGGTTTGTATCCCAAAGAGATTATAAAAAAGGGAAAAGAACCTACACATTCAAAAATATTTATAGTAGCCTTATTTATGGTAGTAAAGTATTTGAAATTGAGGGGATGCCTATCAATTGGGGAATGGCTGAACAAGCTGTGGTATATGAATATAATGAAATACCATTGTGTAATAAGAAATGCTGAAGAGGCAGATTTCAGAAAAACCTGGGAAGATTCATATGAACTGATGCAAAGTGAAATGAGCAGAACCAGGAAAACACTGTACACAGTATCAGCAACATTGTGTGATGTTCAGCTATGAATACCCAGCTCTTCTCAGCAACACAATGTTCCAAGATAAGTACAAAGGAGTCATGAAGGAAAGTGCTATCCACATCCAAATAAAGAATTGAGAAACTCTGAATACAGATCAAAGCATGCTTTTTTCACTTAATTTATTCTTTTTCATGTTTTTTTCCTTATTATGTGTCTCTTCTTTTGTAACTGCAATTAATATGGAAATATGTTTCACATGACACCATGTATGTAAGCTCTATCAAATTGCTTACCATTTTAGGAAGAGGGCAGAGAGAGAGATAAATTTGGATATAAAAATTCTGTAATAATGAATGCTAAAAATTGTCATGACATGTTATTGGGAAAAAATACTATTAAAAAATTCAGAAGCTTTCCACATGGGAAGCTTTTCTCCCTCCCTCCACCTCTTCTATCATACTTGGACAAGCAATAGTGGATCTTCTCAGTTACAGGTCAATGACAGTAATAGTTCAGAGTACTGAAAGGCTGCCACAAATGAGCCCCAGCTGACATGGGGTTTAATGAGGGGTACATAGCCTTTGTAAGTTGGTGCTTGGGTGGGGATTGTAGGAGAGGATTACCAGGACTACAATATTGTATGGGAGAGAGAGAGAGACAGAGACAGAGAGAGACACGGACAAACAGATAGACACAGAGACAGGCACAGAGACAGAGAGAGACAGACACAGAGAGAAAGAGAGAAAGGAGGGAGAGAAGGAAGGAAGAAGGAAAGAAAGAGAGAGAAAGAAAGAAAAAGAAACACGACCTTAAAGCAGGCATCTTGGACCTGAGAGGTCTCTCCCAAACAACAGGAGCTGAAAAGAGAAGCCAAGCGTTTCATGCCATACCCCAGCTCTTAAACTCAAATGACGCTTATGAAAGGGAGCTTTGGGAATTCCAGAAAGTCTGGGAGATTCAGGCTTCTAATCCCACAATCATCCACTTACCAGCCTTGCTGCTTTCGTTTTGCTGCCTATAAAACTTGAGTCACAGGACTGAAAAAGGACTGCTTTCAATTTTCTGGAGAAAGCGACCCCAGTTTCCTAGAAAAAGAGGTTGTTGGATATGGACAGATGCTTTGAAGCTAGAGAAGAACTGGAAGCTCGGAGGATCGATCTCATCTACCCCTTCCGCAGAGCCAGGCATGGAAGGAGGTGGCTGACTGGACGCCCGTGAACACCATCGGGACTCTTGGGTTGGCGACGCCCTGTGCCCGGTAGTAGCTGCCTCTACACTCGCTGTCAGCATCTCTAGGGTCCAGCAAGGACCCGAACGCGGGCTGGTACGAGTAGCCTTCGATGTGGCTCATTCCAACTCCTGGGTTCTTGTCCTCAGGCCTTCGACAGCCGGACTCTCAAACTGGTAAGGGATGGGCAACTGAGATAATGGATGAATCCTGGAAGCTTCCCATTGCCCCTTGGACTGTCAGGATACTTGTGTACCAGCCGCTGTAGTCTTAACGGGTCAACAGTTGGAGTGGACCCCCTGCCCTAGGTTGGTGGGGAATGAAGTGCAGGTTGGACTACTGTTTCTCTCGCTGTCCCTCCGACTGGCTGAAAGTGGCCGAGTCCTTTGGGCTTCGTCGAGGAGGATGAGTCCCAAAGGACACGGCTGAAATTTTGGGATTTTTCTACCAGCATGTTGGCAGTGGCAGGTCGCTTCCTGAATCTACTTTTTCCATCTGCAGATTGAATCGTCTTCCCCTTTCTGGACAGCGTATTGCTCAGTTCTAAACCTTCCTTTTTGAGCCCCATCCCCACCCAAGCAGGAAGCCCCATGCATGCCCTTGGGAGAGAGTGAGTCCATCCATCCATCCATCCTTCCTTCCTTCCCTTTTTTTGCCTCTGTAAGTTCATGTTGGAAGAACGAGGTCTACCTAGTAGGTTGAGCACTTCTCTCTTCCCTTTCCTATCACCCCCACCTCCTTGCCATTCCAAGGACTGGCGCCTCAACATCCATAAATTGCAAGAGGCCAGGTGTAACGGAAGTAGATGTATCCTTTACCAGCTGTTTGTCAAATGGAAAGAGGGACCAAACAGGCATCCGCTACCTGGCAGCCAGTGCATCTAGAAACTAAGTGAGGCAAAGAGCGGAGGCAGGGGACAGGGTCCCCTCTATTCTTATTTTTTTCTCTCAGCTGAGTCAGGACCACCTTGTTATGGGTACCTATTAGGGGATAAGATTGGGGGAAGGCTGTCTTTTGGTAGGCCAAGCATGTTTGGCCCCTATGCTTCCAGGTCCTTCTTCCACTTCACACCTTCTCTGAGACTTTCTAAGCTCCAATAAAGTTGACCTCAGGCTTCTGTTGCTTTCTTCCTTTACAACTCTATATTGGAGTCCTATGGCCTTTGAATTCAAAGTCCAATCTCATCCACTCTTGACTGTAAATCATTTCATTCTCTAGGGTCATTTCCTTATGAACTCTAAGGTAGCTTCCAGCTCAGTCTGTCAAGTTTGAGTATCTTGCCTCAGACACTGACTGTATCATCCTAGGGAAATTATTTAACTAATCCAAATTTTATTTTATTGATCCATAAAATGGGGATAATAACACCTGTTCTAGGACTTGGCTAAAAAGGGTTGTTATAAAAAAATTCTGCCCACTTCAATGCTCTATCTTCCTATTATTAACCTACAACTACAGGATCTACAATGTGCTGAACAGGTTTATACCATGACCCTACTTCTTCCTGGACCCAGACAGAAATCTGTTCTATGTCAACCTTGGCTCCTACTTATCTAAGCGCCAGCACTAAGCAGATTAGGCAATGTTAGAGAACATGTGATCTACCCAGGTCTCTCTGCCCTTTCAGAGGTGAGACAGTTTAGGATAGGCGAGAGGGCTTGAGAAGTCAAAGCTGATCTTTGCTCTCATGTATTACACATCTCAAACAGTCATATCCCCATGGCTTTCTCCATGGGATTCTAGGAGGGTCTAAATTGTACACTTCACCCTTAGTCCCCTTCACACTGAGACACACTGAGACAAAAATAAACTTTTCCAAGTTTATTTTTGAAAAGTGAATAAACCAAAGATATTGGCATCTTGTATCATGAATAATAAATATCTTTTTTTTTTAAAAAGAAAGTCTCCCTCCCCTCTCCCCACTTAAAATCTAGTCATAAAATAACATTCTCCTCCACCATCCCCTCAAATTCAAAGATGTGCACTCCTCCTATGAAGGGAGACAGCCAGACCCACTTTAAGGGAACCTGAGATCTTTTCCTAAGGCTGGATCCCTCCCCTCTTTTTAAGATATTTTTGTTTGTTTTTTTAAAAAGTTGAGTAAAAAAAAATGATCTGTGTCCCAAGGAATAGAAGAGAATCTACTTTCTCCAGCTCTCCTCCGCTCAAAACCTACACACAAAGGCACAGATAAAGAAAAATGAGCAAAGTTAATTCATGGAGGCGCTGGGCAAGAGTCATCCCTACTTGACTCTTTGGGAGACAAATCTCCTCTCAGCATCTCCTTCATTCATTCCTTTGATATAAAGATTCAGAGTTTCTCTTAGACCTCTTCTTATCTAGGCCCCAGTGATAGGTCTGTGGATGTTAGGGGTAGAGATTGTCATTAGCCTTCTCTATCTGCCTTGTGTTACATCAAAGAGAAGTAAGTCAGTTCTTTAGAGGAACCATAGCATCCTGTGTGGGGTAGTTAGTCAGGGCAGGTAAAGAATAGAAGTTCTAACTTCCTGTCATTCATGACCAAGAGAAGGGTGCTGCTGCTGTTGTGAATGGACATCACAGTTGTAGTAGAGGGGCCTGGGTCAAGAGGCAAGGAGTCAGAACTATTTCATTCCTGGCATGGCAAGCAACCTAATCCTATCCCAGTGGAAGGGGAAGGGGAGATATTGGTGGCACCGAATTCTATAGTTGGAATTCACCTTGGAAAAAAAAACAGCAACTATGTAACTAAAGGTTATATGATGCCCGAGAATTTCAATTCTGCTTCTTTATTAACCAGTTCACTCCCTCTCTACCTAGAGCCTCAGAACACAGAGTCCTGGAAGAAGGTGGAAGAGTAGGCACCACTCAGAACACTTGGAGTCTGATGGATAAAGAAGGAGAGAAATGAAACAAACAAGCTGAACCCCACAAGTCTAAGGGTGGTCCGGGTGCCTGAACAAAGATCTAGGGAGCCAGGGGTACACAATTCTTGCCTTGCTAAGCATGCATTCCTAACTTTAACAGGTAGCCAACAAAATCACTTTCAGGGAGATCTTAGTGGTGGTCCTGGATTCTATAAGATAGAAGGCATCTTGAAGAGAAACGAGAAAAAAGGATGTAATTAAGGTAATACAATCTTCCAGAATTCCATTCCCAGCATCAAGGTCCTGACCTGCTTCTTATAAGAGCGTTTCCCCAGGCCCCACCTCAACCCTGCTGTCTACTCCTAGTCTCAATACAAAGATTTCTGGGAGGAGGTAGAGGAAAGGACTGAGTCAGGTTGAATGAACATCACCTAGAACATTTAGAGTGGTAGACAAAGAAAGGGAGACCAAAAAAGAAGCTGAGCCTCACAAATACTTATTTCATTTTTCTTCTAAAAGTAGCCTTTCCTAATGTGTCTGGCAAAGCAATTGTGATTAACTTTTAATTGTATGATCTAGAGAGAAAGGAAATAGATGACAGTGGTAAAGGGCTTCTCTCCTTTGGAAACCTCTGAGAAAGTTAAAGACCTGATCTTCAGTGCACTGGGTGATCTTGGAGAAGTTGCCTCATGTTATTTATCTGTAAAATAAGGGAGGAAAAATACTTTCATAATTCCAAGTCGTCTGTCAGTACCCGACCAGCTGGGGCATCTTACCTTTGACAATGATATGACCCTTTGATAAGACCTTTGCTATGACCCTCTTCTCTTTTAACCCCCATCCCTTTTCCGTGCTGTGAATGCCTAGACTAGGAGTTCTTAACCTGGATTTCAGAGGATCTGCAGGCTTGCACAGGAACAAAATTCCAACTTTATTTTCACCAATCTAATAGAAATTGAGCCTTTCCTTCAATTATTGATTTTTTTCAAAAACATTCTTCTATAGAAGGGTCCATAGCCTTCACTAACCTTCCTAAAGTATTCATGACACAAACGGATGAGAACCCTTTGATTAGAACAAAATATTCTTTGGCCAACACCTTTCCCCCCTATAAGGGTTGATTCCCCTATCAGAATGTAAACTTCTCAAGGGACGGAAGCAGTTTCACTTTTGTTTTTGTATCCCTAGCACACAGTGTGTACTTTAAAGAAGATTGCTGACCCATTTTCTCCCTATCTGCGCCCTCCCCCTCCCAAGCCTAAGCTTGATGTTCCAAGAGTTTGTCCCTCACTTCATCGTTCTGATACGTAGTTGCAGCGATGAACTCTGTTTCTGGGAAGGTGAAGATGTGGGAGGGGCAGGGACTCAGAGTCTCCTGCTCTTCATTTCTCACCTCTTCAGTGAGAAGAGCTTTGGCTGGTATTTGCAGTAGGACTTCAAATGAATCACCACCAGGTGTGAGAGGACATAGGTAGCTCTTCTTTAGAGTGGGAAGTTAGAGAAGATTGAGAGTCAAACATTTAAGCACCTACTAAGTGCCTGGTGCTGTTCTAAGTGATGGGGAAACAAAGAAAAGCATAATAAAGTTCCTATCCTCAAGGAACTCATGCTCTAAATGGGGAGAAAACTCATGAAAACAATCTGAACAGTGTGAAGGGAGAGGAAGGGGATCTCCAAGACAGGGCCCATAGGCATCGGAGCCCAATGCAGGGGCATTATGAACTCATGCAACCAGTGTGAGAAATGATCTGAATTTGTGAGTTGCTTTCATTTTGCAGAATGATGAATTTCTGGAGATAATAAAGTCCAGAAAACTAACTGGGTAGGCAATGATGAGGAAAATTCCATTGGTGCCTTTCTTACATGGAGGACTATCAGAGAGGAGCTCCTAGATGTTCTTCCTCTAATGTCTCCTGTTAGAGGGAGGGAGGCTCCCTAGGGGCAGAGAGTGTTGAGGAGGTCTGAAAAAAATAATAGCTAGCATTTATATAGCACCTACTCTGTGCCAGGCACTGTACTAAGCCCATTACATAGCATCTACTATGTGCCAGACTATGTGTTAAACATCTTATAAATATTATCTCATTTTAACCTTCCAATAACTCTGGGATGTGGGTTCTGTTTGTATCCTCACTTTATAGTTGAGAAAACTGAGAGAGATAGATTAAGTGACTTGCCCAAGATCAAACAGCTAGTAAGTATCTGGCAGGATTTGAATTCAGGTCTTTCTGAACGTAGGTCTAGTGTTCTATCCATTGTGCCTTGTGTCATCTGAGGTTCCATAGAAAATAAGAAGATTTGCCCCCCCCCCCGCTTTTTTTTTAAGAATAGGTTCTACCTACTCTTACAACTGCTACCAATCTTGGAAGTATAAGCAATGGAATCTCTATGCTTACTTGATTACCTACTCTAAAATCGCACTCTCTGATCTACTGCCACAGGAAAGCTCTTTAACTCTAGCTTCAATCTTCTTTCCTCCTATTTTGTGCTGATGGACTTGAGAATGCTTGCAGGGTGGGCATAAAGGGGATCTTACTTGGGTCTCATTCTCAGACGTTTCCTTTTTGTTAGTCAGCTTGCGTTTTCTAAATGATATCTCTTGCCCTATTCAGTGGGTTCCTGTGTTGGGTGAATCTGGGTGGATATACCACTGGTTCCCTGTAGAAAGAATATCTCTGTCCCTTAGGGAGAGAACCCTAGGGATTCCTGATGTTGGAGAGGTCCATCAAAGAACCTCAGTGTAGGAGGAGGTATGTGTGGTTTCTATGGGACTTGGCTACAGGATCATTTGGCATTGGGATAAGAGAAAAGTCTGGACAGGCCCAGGAAAAGAAAAACCTGAGATTTGAAGAAAGAAAGAAAAAAGCCTGGACGAGGGCTGGGAAAGATGGGGAGTGGAGAGGAGAAATAGGGAAAAGGTACAAGTATCAGGGAATGATGAAAGACTGTTGGATGCAGGAAAAGGGTTGTTTGGGTTTACTGGGGGCCCCACCAGAGGGCACCATAATATCAGAGACAAATGAGACAATATCCCATTAGTGTCCAGGTATCATCCCAATCTCTATCCCTTTCCCTATCGCCCCTCCAGCTCTTCACACTTTCCTACCTGAAACACTGTTCTCTTCATTTTTGCATGGAACCCATTCTTTCCTCTGATAACCCCAGTGATGCTGATCAGTCAGTGCCCCTTCCACAAACACACAGTAATGAGCAAGAGGGTCCATCCCCTGGATTTGGTAAGTCAGAAATGGGAACATCACACTGTAAAGAAACGGGAAGAGAAGGGGAAAGGGAGAGAGGGGAAAGAGGGAGAGAGAATTTTGTTACTCAGTCCACATTCTTTCAGGTTTCTGGAGGAGTTAGGACTGGGTAGGGCTCTGCCTGAGATATAGACTATTTTAAATTGTTTTTGTATTTCCAGCACTTAGCAGAGTGACATATAGAATATAAGAATTGTGTTCATTGGTTAATCTTTCCTAGAAGTGAGTGTTGATTTCCCATCAAGCAATAAACGAACAATTATGAAGCATTTACTTTCTTCGCTCCACTCACACACAGGCTTGAGCCGGAGACACTAAATAACACTCCTTTTACTAACCATCTTTCTCTAAGTAACAGGACCTTGGCTTAAGGATTGCATTGTCTGGGTAAAACAGATCTGGAGTCCTGGGTCTCTGATCTATGAAGGACTGATCCAGGTGTCCCTCCTAGGAGACATAAGCCAGAGAGAGTTAGAGAAGGGATAGATGGAAATGGAACAAATCTCTGAAGAAGTTTACCGGAGCTCAGACACTAAAGTCCCAGAAAATTCACCTCTTCAGGGATTGTACCTAGAAGGATCAGTGGGAGGGTGGGTGAGGCTCTTTCAGCTTTGTCAAAAATTCTAACTTCATCATAAACTTCATTCTGAGAGGTAGACGATTAGCTTTTTAGGTTTCAGTCAACAAGTTCCCAAATTAACCTCACTTCCAGGAAGGAAAAGCTGGTCAGTATTTCTCCATCTCAGAGAAATATTAACAAAAAAATGACCTGGTAGGGCTGGGGAAAGTTAAGAGTAAGACAGGCAGTAATAGAGGTGTGTTTTCCATCTGCATGCCTCTGAGTCACCACCATCTGGGACCCACAAAGAGTTTCTATTTGCTGCTTTGACTGTTACTGAGCACTTGCTAGTCAAGGAGCACATAGTAGGATTGGGAAATGGGATTGCAGGCTCTGCTTCTCCTCTTTCCAAATGAGGATGAAATTGCACTACACAACTGCTACCTCCTTTTAGCTGCTCCTGAGACCATCCATCATGCTTTGGGGATAGGGGAAGGGCAGGACAGAACCCCGTTTTGTCCATTTTCCTGGATTTGTGCTTTCTGACTGCTACACCTGCTTGAGTTCACTAATTGAATCATCTAACTTTTCTGGGTCACAGTTTCCTCATGTTGTGGGGTTGGTCTTAGGTCTCTAAATCAATGATCTCCACCAAAATTCAGAAGCTTCGGATATGGAAACTTTCCTCCTGCCCTCCTCTTCCTCTATCATACTTGGACACACTTAATAGTGAATGGACAGTGGTAAATCTCCTCAGTTACTAGCCAATGCCAATTTTACTTCAAATTACTTGCTAAGGGGATACAAATAAGCCCCAAGGGGTGAGCGGGGGCGGGGGGGGGAGAGTAGGGGTTAGGTGGGAATATGGAGCATATGGAGAATACTTTGTGTGTTGGAGAGAGGCTGTCAGAGGGAAACTACCTATGACGACAGTATTTTGTGGCTTACCCAAAGTTGATTTCTCTCTGCTTCTTCACCTCCCCTCTCCACTGGTGCCCCAGTATCTCACCTCTTCTTTCTATCCCTAGCTGCTGTCTCCCTCTGTCTCTCTCACAACCTCTCTCTCTCTCTGTGTCTTTGCTTCTCTGTCTCACACACACACACACACACACAGACACACACACACACA
>CM053770.1:526737525-526775585 GCA_028658325.1 Potorous gilbertii
CAAATGGGGAGAAAATTTTGGAACCCAAAATCTTGTGAAAATGAATGTAAAAAGTTAAAAAAATAAATTTATAAAAAAAACAAAAAAAAATTTGAATTGGGAGAGCTAGAGAGAAACATAAAAGAAGTCAATGAATGAAGACCACTCTCTTTGGAAAGCTCAGTCCTGAAACTTGCACCTGTTATCTCCTGTTATAACTCTTTTTGATCCTGGACCCATTCCTTAAGACCTAGCTGGCTCCACACTTGAATTCACATCCTGGAGCTAGAGAGTCACACCTGGGAGCTAGAAATTCATACCTTAATTCCTCTTCCCAGATGTTCCGTTTCTCTTTCTTCCTATATTGCTATTTCTAGCTTTCCCAGGTAGATAGCCTTATATTGTTAATAGCTGACATCCTTCTTTGACACTGATCTTAATGGGAAAGCCTTTATGTTATCTCCTTTACAAATACTCTTTGTCATGGCTTTTAACCTGCTTCTCTTGCTTTAACTCATATCCTTGATAAACAAATCCTAAGGAATTTTTCCTCCATGTTTTCCTAGTCTGGGGATGGTAAACTTTCACTTCCCATGAAGTTTCCCTGCTATAGTTCACATTTACTCTTGAGATTTTCAAGAGGTAGATTGTCTCAATCCAATCATTGACTTAAGGCAAGACAAGCTCTTAAAAGACATCAATTGCAAATCCCTCATGTTATTTTCAACAATTGTGATTTATATTCAGCTCATATTCTCTCCCTGACACCTACCCTTCCCCTCTATTGAGAAAGCAAGAAAAACAAAACATTACTTCCATGTATAATCAAGCAAAATAAATTCCCCTATTTGCCATGTACACACACACACACACACACACACACACACACATATAATGTGCCTCAATCAACCCTCTGAATCTATCACCTTTATAAATGGGATGGCAGCATGTTTTATCATGAATCTTCTGGAATTGTCCTCTGTCATGTTGATCAGACTACACAAATCTATCAACATTACTTCTCTTGACAATGTTGTTATAATTTCATAAATTATTCTTCAAGTTTTCACTTCCCAGTGCATCAGTTCACAAGGGTCTTTCAAGGTTATTCTGAAACCATTCTCCTCCTCATTTCTTACAGTACAATAGAATCCCCTCACTTTCATATACCATAACTAGTTCAGTCATTCCCCAACTGATGGGCTCCCTATCTATTTCCAGTTCGTGGCCACCACTAAAAGACTGCTAGAAATATTTTCATACATATGGAACCCTTTTCCTCTTTTTTTGATCTTTGGTGTGTAGACCAAATACTAGTACTGCAGAGTCAAAGTGTATGAACAGGTTGATACTCTTTGGGACATAGCTCCAATTCACTTTCTAGAGGTTGCACCCGTTCAGAGGTCCACCTACAGTGGATTAATGTACTCGGTTTCTCAGTGTCTCCCCCATTTATCATCTTCTCCAATACTCAGATTGCCATTCAAGGTCGGTTCTTTCTAGGGGGATCAGAAGGGGAGAAGTTATAAAAGGAGGTAACATTGAGGTCCGGAATATGGAATTCCAGTAAGTCTAAGAAGGGAAGATTCGGGTTAGGGAAACCATCTACTTCTTATTGCCAACGTGGGTGAAACCCCAAAGTCCTAGCAGCCCATGCTAGGTCTCTGTCCTTCAAGCAGACCCAAGGATTCTGCTGCTGTCATTCATTAAAAGGGGCGGTGAGAAAGCGCCATCAAACTCTCCTGTTCCCCCCCCCTCCCCCTCACTACCACCACCAAAAGACCAAAGGCAGGCGGACCTTGCAACCGTCGATCCTGTCATCTCAGGCTACAGCTACTGTCTGGGATGTGTCCTGGTTTACGCAGCATCGGCAGGAAACTTCAGGCTTTCTCTGCTCTCCCAGTTCACCGCCTAGCCTCAAGGGCGATCAGATGACTCTCTTGGAAAGTTTCTATCCTTCCTTCCCGGCTTCAGGTCGAAGACTGCGGCGTTGGAAGGAGAGAGGTCCGAAGCGTTGCTCCAGGAGCAAGAGTCTAGGACCTGGCTGGAATCTAGAGGATCTGAAAGGGCAGCAGAAGTAGATGGGACTCGGCAATGGACGCTCATAACCGAGAGTCCCGATGGTTGTTGTTTATTGTTGTTTACATTACAAACATTTCCATTTTGCCTCCTCTCTATGAAAGGTCTCTAGTAAGATAAGAAAGCAATTAAGCATAATTGATGATACTTAGCTGAAAGTTCATGCAACATTCCATGTCTGTAACACCTCCCAACCCTATTTATTTTTTTTAATTTACAGAAATTTATTTTGTCTCCTCACATTCAGCGGTGTTTTTGGGAAGGAGTCCCTCTTCCCCTCCCTACTTTCCCCTCTCTCCAAGCTTCGCTGTTTTGGCTTCCTTGTCTTTATTCTTGTTACATTTTACGACTCCCTCAGTAGGAATTGGATAGGAAATTTCTAGGCATAGTCCCGATCGGGAAGAATCACATTTAGGTTTCTATAGCCTAAGTTCTCAGCGTGATTGCTTTTGCAGCACCAAGGTTTAGCTTTGGTTAAGCTTAAGCCAGTCATCAGAAATTCACTCAGTATTCCAGAATTTACTACCACTATGGTAAAAAAAAAAAAAAATTATTCACAACCAAATTACCAAATTACCAAAAGGTCTCTCTATAAAGCACTTAATATTTTTGTGCCACATATGGAACTATATTAATGCAAACCCTCCTTGGCAATGGTCAAAGGATGAGATGTTTTTTCTATTAAAATTATATATTTCAGGAAATATTTTGCAATTACATGTAATTATTTCAATATTAATTTTTTAAACTTGAGTTCCAAATTCTCTTCTTTCCATCCCTTTTCTACCCATTGAGAAGGCAAGTAATATGATATTGATTATACATGTGAACTCATGCAAAGTATATTTCCACATTATCCATGTTGCAAAAAAATAAAAACACACACACACAACCCCAGGAAGAATTAAGTTTTTAAAAATTATGCTCCAATTTACATTCAGAGTTTGTCAGTTCTCTTTCTGGAAGTGGATAGCACTTTTTTAAATCATGGGTTCCTTGGAGTTATCTTGGATCATTGTCTTGATCAAAGATGATGGGATTTTCAATCCTGACAAATCAATCTAATTTATAAGGGTTTATTGATATTGCCATTCTAGACAGGACTGTTGGTATCTTTGAAGAAAAAGAAAAAAAGTTTACAACCAAAGTGTGAAAGAGAAATTGAAGGAATTCACTGATAAACTCCTGAAAGAGATCCCAAAATGAAAACTCTAAGGAACATTATAGTCAAATTCCAGAGCTGCTAAGTCAAGGAAAAAAATACTAAATGGAACCAGAAAGAAATTATTCAAATATTGTAGTTACAGTCAGAATCACACAAGATTTAGCAGCTAGCACATTAAAGCAATGGAGGACTTGGAATAACCTACCCAGTAAAACTGGGAAGGAAAAGGAGTATTTAATAAAATAGAGGATTTTCAAGTATTCCTAATGAAAGCACCAAAGCTGAATAGAAAATCTGACACTCAAGCACAAGATTCAAGAGAAGCATGAAAAAGGTAAACATGAAAAAGAAATTATAAGAGATTTGATAAGGTTAAAACTGTTTATATTCCTGTGTAGGAAGATGATACATGTAACTCCCAAGAGTTTTCATCCTTATTAGGATAGTTAAAAGCATTCTATATGGACAGAGGACATAGATGTGAATCAATTATATTGGGATGATTTCACAAAAAGAATGGAAAGGTGAGAAAGAGCGATGTATTGGGAGAAAGAGGAAGAAAGAGAAAGAATGGGAGAAATTATTTCTCAAAACAAAAGATTGTCAAGAGTGTTTACAGCAATGAGAACAATGGTTTGGAGGCTGGCAACCACTGAACCTCATTCTCATCTGAAGTGGTTCAAAGAGGCAAAAATACATGCATGCATACACACACACACTCAGTTGGGTATAGAACTCTATCTTACCCATCAGGGAAGTAGAAGAGGAAGGGACTAAGAAAACAGGGAAGAGAAAAGAAGGAGGGAGGACAAAGGGAGGCAGTGGTTAGAAGTAAAACAGAATTTTGAGGAGGGAGGGGAGGGAGACAGAGAGACAGAGAGAGAAAAAGAGAGAGAGACAGCCAAATGGAGTAGAAACCAGAATGTTATGTGGCTCACAAGAAATATGCTTGAAACAGAAAGACACTCACAGAATTAAAATAAGGGACTAGAGCACAATCTATTATGTTTCAGCTGAAGTAAGAAAGGCAGAAGTAGCAATCATGAGCTCAGAAAAAACAAAAGAAAAAATAGAGTTTGGATGCTATTCTGGTTAGTGCATATATGGTTAATATTGCTGTTACTTCATTGTCTATGGTACCTTTTAAGAAAATGAAGTTTCCCTGATCATCTCTTTAAGTAAGTCCATTCTTTCTTTTGCTTTGCACACACACATATATGTATGTGTGTATATATACATATATGTCTATATGTACACATATATGTATATACAAATATATGTATATATGTGTGTGCATGTATATATACATATATGTATACATATGTTCGTGTCTAATGGTGGCCTTCTCTACTGTGGAGTGGTAAGTAAAGTAGAAAACAAATAAAAAGTGCAGAGAAGAGAATAAAAGAAAACCCAGAAGGAAACACAGAAAAGCAGGGTAACTTTGAAAACAATGTGTAGTATTTATTACAACATTTCTCAAAAAAAAAGTAAACAGCATGAAATGGAGATTTACAATCTTATATTGTCTTGTGCTGTGTAAATGTAAATTTTTTTTGTCTTTTTACTTTTAAGTTCAAAATGAATAAAAAAAAATTTATATAGCTTGTTGTCCTAAGGAATAAAAGAGAATCTACTTATATTCTCTCCTACGCCCCTCCTCACATTCACAAAAAACAGAGATCAAAAATTAGGGAAAAAAAATCACTCAGACGGGCTTCAGGCAGGAAGGAGTCATTCTTTCTTGAATCATTGGTATACATTTCTCCTCCCAGAGTCTTCGTCAGCCCATCCTGAGTCAAGAATATAGGTCAGTAGTTGCTCATCAGGATCCATCTCCTTTTTAGTTGCCATGAAAGGATCCGTGGGCACAGGGTGCACTGAGTGTAAGCAGCTGCCATTGTTTGTGTTGGAGTTAACTAAAGAGAAAGTGGGCCAGTCCCCTGAAGGATCTACAACATCCTCTCTGGGGCCAAAGGGCATAGTTGGTGAACAAATGGTGGGAAGTCCAGGATTCATGCCATTCTTGTCCAAGGGCTGGAGGTTGTTCTTGCCATAAACAGAGTCACAGGCACAGTTGAAGGACTCCTTGGAAACCTGGGGAAGGACCCCAGGAGTCAAGGACATCATATCCATTTCTTGACAAGCACCTTCTCCTTTGCCTACTGTGTAACCTCTAGAAGCATTTTCAATGGAGATCATAGTGCCACAGAATTGTGAAGATGTCTGGCACCTGGAAGAAAGAGGAGAAAAAAACAACAGTAGAATCAGCAGTAATACATTCTCCCAGGACTCCGCTTCAGATTTCCAGATCTGCTTCTTATCTAGCAAGTGTTCTCCCTCTACCCATAGCCTCAGTGCACAAAGTCCTGGAAGAAAATAAAGGAGAGGAGATCAGTATCAACCAGAATACTAGGAACCTGGTACACAAAGGAGAAACAATCCAAAGGAAGTGAGCCCTTGTATTTCTTCTTTATCTAAACTTTCCCTAGGAAAGGAAACAGGGACCAGTAAGAACAGAGCAATCTTCTTTCTTGGAAACCTAGAGCTAACCTTCTGGGAAAACCAAAGACATGAATTTTGTCTTTGAAGTACTGAGTGCTTTTGGACAAGTCACCTTGATTTCCTTTCTGGACCTATCCTGCTGGGACAACTTTCCACCTGTAAGGTTAATAGTGGATGAGGGGAGGAGTTAAAGTTCCTCACCTGTTATAGGACTCAGACACCTTTTGTTAATTTCTAATGAGGCACTGGGTCACGAGGGTCATACCCTTCAGCCCTGGAGAGAGTATATATACTCTGAGGTGAGGTTTGGTTTGGGGTTTTATTTTTCTGGAAGAAGGTTAGTGTGCCAGATGAGACTCTGGGCAGCTGTCTTAAGAAGCCTCACCAGCTTTGAAAACTCAGATGTTGGTACTTCTCTCTCTGGTAATGATGTACATATTGTCTGTGGTCAGATAGTTAGAAGCCCTGTCTGTTGGTCTTTCTGTTTGTTTCTTCTCTGAAGTTCAGGGTGCTGACTTTTTCCCCGGAACTAAATGAATGATATATGTGCTTGATTAAAGTAGATTGTTGACCCTTGGAAAGTTGCTTTCTTTTTCAAAAAGCAGATCTAAGAACATGTATAGTAGGCCTTTCTGTGCATGCCTGGGTTCTTGCTGCTACACCACTACATCCCCTACACTGCTTAGGCCAGGAGAAATTCTCCTGGATTTAAGGGCTCCATTAATTTGTATTCTTAAAATTGGAGAAGTCCATCAAGAGACCTGGGGTAGGAAGAAGTGTCTCAGCTTTCTCTAAGACTGAACTACAGGTTCATTTGTCACTGGGCTAAGAGGAAAAGATGGACAGGCCCAGATGAGAAAAGTCTGAGACTTGGGGAAGAAAAAAACAGGGGAAGGAGAATGGCATAGGAAACATGGAAAGTAGAGAGGAACAAGAGGAAGAAAGGGAAAGAAAAGAGGAGGGATGAAAGATTTGATGGTTAAGGTGAAGGGAGTGGACTGGGCACCTAAGAAAGGACACCCAAACCTCAGAACCAAGAGAAAAATATTTCTATGGCTCCTGCCCTCTGCCTCCTTCCATGTATTCCTACCTGGCATGTTGTTGTCTGTGTTCCCATTCTGGGCACATTTCATTCCTTGAATCATCAGGAGACAAACCTTTCTTCTTCAAGCCTTCTTCACCCAGTTCATAGTCATTAGGATTTGATGTCAGGGTCCAGAGTTCTTCAAGTAGCTTCTCTTCCTCAGTCCTACTGACAGTGTCCATGGGTACTGGGGGTACAGACTGGAACCATTCTCCACTGTTCGTGGTAAAGTTAGTTGAGGAAGAAGGGTAAAAGTTCCCTTGAGGGACCACAGTATCTTGTTTAGGGTTGGTGGTGGGTGGAGAAGTGATGGGCAGAAAGCCATGCTCCATGCCACTCATGCCAAAAGACATAAGGTTATTGCTGCTGGGAGTGGACTCATAAGCATAGCCCTGGAGTGGCTGAGCAACCTGGGCCAAAAATCCAGAACTCAGTGGTGCCCTTTCCTTCACTTGATGAGAACCTTCTCCTGGCTTCAGGAGGGAGCCACCAGGATGAGTTTCAGGGGAGGCTATGGTCATGGCAGTGGAGTCTACTGATGCAAGGCACCTTGAAGAAAAGGGAAATGAAAGAAAAATTGAGTCAAAAAAAGAAAAATACATTCTTTCAGAATTCCTATACCTTTACCCCTAGACAGCTTCCAAGTTTCAGCCGTTTCCACCCACAGTCAGGACAGAGCCCTGGGAGAAGTTAGAAAACAGAAGGGACTAGGTGAGACTGAGTTGGCAACCAACAGCAACGCTTGGAATCTGGAAGACAAAAAGGGGGAAAAACAAAAAAGGAGCTCAGCAGCTCCACTACTTACTTATTTACACTTTTTTCAGGATGATAGCTTTCTCTAAAGCCTCTGGCAAAGGGATTGTACTTAATTTTGAGCTGGGAGAGCTAGAGAGAAACATAAAAGAAGTCAATAAGTAAAATCCATTCTTCTCTTTGGAAACCTCAAGCCACCCATTGGAAAACCAAGGACCTAACCTTTATCTCAGCTCTAATTCACTGGTGACCTTGAGGAGGCCACTGACTGTCTTCATTTATGAAATGGGAGAAAGAGAGTACTTTATTTCAAATACTTAACTAAGGCCAACCCAGCTGACTCCTCTTGTCCTTGACCCTGACTCTGCCCACCTTTGTGGCAGGGACTGCCTAAACAAGAGGTTCTTGACATGGATTTTTAAGGGTCTTTAGACTTGGATGGATACCAAATTTCAACTTTATTTTCTACCTTCAAGATGAAATTGAGCCTTTTATTCAATTAGGAATTTGAAAATTCATTTCTCTGAGGAGATTTCACCAACCTTACTAAATTGTTGATGACATAAACAGGATAAGAACTCATCATGTAGAATGAAACATCCCCTTGGCAACACTCCTTTATATTTTGTGGCTCACTCCTAATGGAATGCACACTTTTTGCAAGGATGGGGTGGATAGGAACTCTCTTACTTTTCTCTTTGTATCCCCAGAACCCAGCATGTGATTACTGACTGATCACCTCTCCCAACAATAAATGATTGTTGATTGATCAATCATCTCCCTCTTTGCTACCACTCCCAGTCTAAGCCAGATGCTTCAGTAGGGGTGATTCTCACCTTAGTATTTTGATATGCAGTTACAGTAATGAATTCCGTTTCTGGGAAAGTGAAGCTTTGGGTGAAGAAGGAAGAAATTGGTGTTTCATGTTCTCCATCCCTCACCTCTTCAATACCAAGCCTTGGTTGGTATTTGTGGAAGGACTGTAATAAGACCATCTGTAATGGAAGTCAGAAAGCAAGAGGTGAGATAGGAATCTCTTCTTTCCTTACCTATCTGGTCTCTGCTAGTACAATCTGGGAAGGTAGAGAATGATCATGTGTCATCTGAGAGCTCCTTCCCTTAGAGTCAATAGAAAAGAAGAGGACCCATCTGTAGAACAGGAAGGATGTTCTTCCCATTCCTAGAAGTATGAGTAATGGAAATTCCATGCTTCTTTGGTGACCTGCTCTAAGATCTCATTCCCTGCCCTCCTACCACCAGAAAGTTCTTCTGTACTCTAACTTTAGCCTGCTTTCTTCTCCTTTTGTGCTGAGGGCTTGAGTACAGTGGGGACCTTACCTTGTTCCCATTGTTGCTGGCTTCCTTGTTGTTAGTTATTTTGAGTTTTTCAAATCTGATCTCTTTCTTCATCCAGTGGGCCCCTGTGTTGGGGGAGTCTGGGTGGATATACAGCTGATTCCCTGTAGAAAGATGAGCTATCTAAATATTTTTGTGCAACTAAAACATTTTGGAATTTTGTTGACTTCTTTTATGGATGAGCCAAGCAGAGATATACCTGGGTCAAAGGGCATGCATGCACTGTTGTATGTAATGCCAAATGCTTTCCAGAATGGTTGTACAAATTTACAGATTCACTAACAGAGCATCAATATAACTATTTTCTCAGAGTCAACCTAACATTTTCTAAGAGTCCTTCTTTTCCTCATCTTTGTATCTCTGATGGCTGAGGGGTGGAATCTCAGAAATCACATTGAATCAGAGCATTTTTCCCACTTGGCTCCAGGTTCCCTGGGGAAAGGCCTATTCCTATACTTAGAACATTTATCAATGTACTGTGCATTAAAATATTTATAGGAGCTCTTTTTGTGGGAGCAAAAAAAAAATCAGAAAAGTGAAGGAATCCACTGAGGAATGACAGAATTCACTGGAATTTGTCAATGTGGTGAAATACCATTGTATTGTCGGAAATGGGCCAACAGATGATTTCAAAAAGTGATGGAAACATTTATACTACCTCTTGTAGAGTCAAACTAGCAGAAACCAGGTACTGATTCACATATCACTATCAATTTTATATTTTGAAAATCTTGAAGACTTTTATAAATTCATGAAGGAAATGTACAGTACCAAGAGAAAATTGTACTAAAAAACTGGAAACACTGGACAAGTCAAACAATTTTGAAAACTCTTATCTCTACCATGACCACTGATGATTTCAGAGGGAGGACCAATGAGGAAATGTTACTATCCATCTCTCGACAAAGAGAGCGTAGTAGGTGCAGGATGGGAAATGACATGTAATTGAGTTTAGTCAATGAAAGAATTTTCTTACTCTTTTGCACACTACTCCCAGATCAGTAAATCCTTCCCTACCTGTCATGTTCTCTGTTTTTTCACATTGAGACCACTCGCCATTCTGATATCGCCAGTGATGTTGATCAACCGGTACCATTTCCAGAAATATCCTGTAATGAGCAAGGGGGTTCATCCCATGGATTTTGTAAACCAGGAAGGGGAACATCCGCCTGCGAAGAAAAGAAGAAACAATGAGAGAAAACTTGATTGCTGGACCTCATCCCATCGTGCTTCCAGGACAGTTAGGGCCAGACAAGCCTCCACCTTAGACTTATTAAAAAAAAAAAAAAGTTTAATGTTTTCATTTGTTTGTTTTGATATCCCCTGCGTCGTTCTTGGTGGTGTGAACTCCATGCCCCACCCTGCATTGAATCATCTTATGTAGTCCTGTTGGAATATAAGGAATTCGAGTTTCCCAAAAGAAATGGCCCAGAGAAATCCCGCACAAATCATCCTGTAGCCAACGGCATTAAATTGTCATAAACCAAACCATTGCTTGATTGGCTGACTTATGGCAGCCAACACACTTCTGGAACCAATGGGCTGAATAGGGGAAGGGAAGAACTTTCTAGGAGAACCCAGCTTCTGGTGAATTTGAGTAAAACTTAAGGAAGGGAAGCACAA
Organism: Potorous gilbertii; assembly: GCA_028658325.1. Classification (NCBI taxonomy): domain Eukaryota; kingdom Metazoa; phylum Chordata; class Mammalia; order Diprotodontia; family Potoroidae; genus Potorous; species Potorous gilbertii. Next base: position 526,748,070 of record CM053770.1, read on the forward strand.
TCATGGTTCCCGAGCTCCTAGAAGACCTAAGAAACCGACTGTCCAGTCTCTCACCTGCCCTGCTTGTTAAGGATCATTTCCGTCTGCTGTCCGGAAAACTTGAGCCATAGGGAATGGTTGTGGAGGATCACTTTCAGTTTTCCTGAGAGAGAGATCCCGTTGCTGGCGTCACTGACCTCGAAGGGGATATTCGCCTCGGGGCTGGCCAAAAACTGGGAGCTCTGCATATGGTTGAGGCCCAGGGTGGAGCCCTTGTTGTCCTGAGCTGGCTGGAAGTTGCCGGGCATCATCACGATGGGTGAGTGGAAGGGCGATTTCTCTGGCTGTTCTTCCGCCTAGTAAAGCAGTTCAAGCTCTCCAGTCTCTTTTTATATCCATTCCTACATCCCACCCTTAATTACTCAAGGCCCCGCCCTTTAATTCACACCCCAGGGCTTTCCTCTAGGACTGTGCTGGTTACTTCCATTTCTCTTTCTGGCCTTCAGGCTATACTTACTTTTGCAGGACTAAGTTACCACATACTGATGATAATAGGCATCCTTTCCCTGATCTTAATGAAAAGAAAGGCCTTTAAGTTTTCTCCATGACAAATAATATTTGCAGTGGTTTCTAACACAACGCATATCCTAAAACCCTAAATCCTACAAATGTTTACTCCATACTTTCCTAGGCTTCTTCCCATGATGCTTCCTTGTTAGAGTTCACAATACTTACTCTTGAGATTTTCAGCAAGTAGTATGTCTCAATAGAATCATTGCCTTAGAACAAGACAGGATCTTAGAGATTATCAATTAATTACAAATCCTTCATTTTATTTTCTCCAGTTTTCTTTCATTTTCAGCTCACTGTTCTCTCCTTAACACCTACCCTTTTCCCACATTGAGAAAGCAAGAAAAACAAAACTCATTACTTCCATATATAATCAAGCAAAAAAAATTTCCTTATTTGCCATGTCCACAAAAAAATGCCTTAATCTACATTTTACTTGCCCAATTTCCAATTTCTTGGCTACCACAAAAAAAAAGCTGCTAGAAATATATTAATTTAATTTAATCTTGGTGTATGGATCAAGTAGATTATGTCTCAGTTAAAGTTTATGCACATTTTGATGTCCTTTTCATTGTAGTCCCAACTTATTTTCCCAAATACTTCGATTAGTTCAAAGATCCACCTACAGCACTTGTTTTCCCACGTGTACTTGTTTTCCTCTATTTTTTATTTTCTCCAGTTTCGAGTCATACATTTCAGGTCGGGGCGTCTTGAGTGGATGAGAAATGAGAAATGGATTTTGTTGTTTTAGTCCTTTCGGTTGTGTTTGACTCTTGGTGACCCCTTTTAGGAGTTTTTTGGGCAAAGATACTAGCGTGATTTGTCTTCTTCGGCTCATTTTAGAGATGAGAAAGCTGAGTCAAGGGTCGCACCATGAATCAGAGACTGAATTTGAATTTAGGTCTTCCTGACTCCAGGACGGCGTTCTATTCACTGGGCTAAACAGATGACCCAGGAGCATGTTAGAGAGAGACAGAAATGTTAAAGGGAAGTAACAATTGAGACCCGGGACTGGGATTCCCAGTCAATCTCAGCAGCAAAGATTCGGCTTCAGGAGGCAACTAGGGTAAAGTGACTTGCCCAGGGTCACCCAGTAAAATGGTATCTAAGGCTGGGTTTGAACTCAGATCCTCCTGACTCTAGGATCAAAGCTCTATCCATTGCGCTGCCTAGCTGCCTCTGGAAGCGACTTTTCTGATGTAGCCAGCAGTAGAGTAGAGGAACCCCGAATTCCCAGCGTCCTTGGCTTTGGGCTTTATCTTTCATGTACTCCTGGAGACTCAGTCACTCTGCCCCAGTCGAATGGGGGCAGGGGGAGAGAGAGAGAGAGAGGGGGGGGGGGGTGAGAGCCATTCGTCTCGTCTTTCCCCTTCCTCCCCACCCGCAAAGGCAAAGGGGAGAGTAATCTCCGCTAATGTTGACCTATAATCTGAGGCTACCGCTACTGGCTGACTGCCAGGCTTCTTGACCATTGGAGCGTCAGGGAAGTTTCCAGGGTTCAAGTACTATCCCTGCTGCTCAGCACGTAGTGGCGGGGGCTTCCAGACTGAAAGCAATACCGATGGATTTCGATCTTTCCGTGCTCAGTAACCCGGAGCGCGGAGTTGCTGTGGGAGAGGTTAATTCTACCGGCGCTAATTCTAACGGCTCTAGCCTCTGACCTGGCTGGGCTCAGTAGTATCTGGCAGTTAAAGGACTCCTATATCCGAGACCCGCAGTGATGCTAGCGGACGTCCAGTCAGAGGTCAACTTGGGTCGTTTGCACACTTCTTTACCCAGCTCCAGAGCAGGGAAGGAAGCAAAAAGTCCAGAGAGCCCAGTGTGTATTCACCCCGGGGCAGAGAGGACTTCGAGACAGCAGGTGGCTACCCGGGCGCTGCCAGAGCAGTGAGTGCTCTGGCAACTGTCAGATCTTTCCCGGCCTCGAGTCAAATATTCTCATCGAGGCCAGGGACACATGCACCCGGAACACATTCTCCAGAAAATGGAAAGAGAGCCCTCCATAACCATTCCCTGTGACTCACATTTTACAGAGAACAGACAGGAATGATTATTAGCAATCAGAGCTGGTAAATACTAGGCTGATCGACCGAACACTGGAGACCTCAAGGAGCTCCACGAGCGCTTCTCCATTTCCTAAGGATCGCTCAGGTTTCCTGGAAGTTGGGGGTGATGCGAATCGCCTGACGTCTCTTTGGAGGGCCGGTTGCGTTGGGGAGTAAGTAGTCTCTCAAGAGCTTATTGATTTCATTCATTCATTCATTTTTACTTAAGCAATTGTTCATGCCAATTTTGTGCCAGAGCTCTTGTGCAAGTGATTACTTGGGCCATTTCTTTTGGGAATTGAAATTCCCTGGACAATTTATGTAAATGGTTAAAATGAATGAGTGTTGGGTAGGCCTCGGTGTTCACACCTCTTAAACTCCAGCTCTGCAGAAGAGGGATGTGGAAAGGTCCCAGCTCTGATACTAAATGGAACCAGAAGAAGCGCATCCCCCCTCCCCACCCCCCAATGTTCATCTCTACCAGGAAAAGATGAAAGGAGATAACCTCTCCATTGCTCAGATTCCGTGGGCCTTTAGAGAGTTCAAATGATAATTAATATATGAAATTATGAAATTCATCAGGCCCTGCCAGGTTCTTTTGGGTTTCACCAAGAAGGATCGCAATGGCCGCGGGAAGTAATACGACCCAATCACATTTTAATAAGGCACAGAGGATATGGGGAGGAACAGGCACAGAAAGTACACAGGCAAGTAACAAAAGGGGTACAGAGGCACATGGGGTGCGGACAGAATTTGGGTTGGGGAAGGCAGGCAGGCATCGGAGGGGAGCAGGGTGGAGAGGGGGAGGGGCACAGACGATCACTTGTGTAACCGTGGACTAGAGTTGGGAGCAGTTGAGCAGCATGGACCTCTGAAGATGGATGAATGCTGGGAGGGTGAGGGTGAGAAGTTTAAGGCCTCATTTTAATACTTTTTTTTTCGGGGGGACAGGGAAACAGGTTAACTCTTATCTGTGTCATTTTGGGATTAGTTCATTAACATATCCAGATCTTTTCAAAGTTGTTGGTAAAACTTTCATGTTGTGATCTCAAGGTTATCAGCACCATTTGGTGACCTGCTGATCTGATGGCAGATGTTTGGAATTTGTCTGAGATTAACATATCATAGGACCAAAAATTCTGACAGCAGAGTCCAGATGTCTTGCCCTGATTCCACACATATTACCAGAATGTCCTTTTTGGTTTATATAGGATGCAGTGTGTAAATGATTCTACTTTGATCTTTGGGATGTTTGTATGTGACTTCTTTCTAGGTTTCCCTTTTTAATCTTACTTTCTGCTATTGCAGTTTTTTATTGGCTACTTGTAAACTTATTTACTACACTGTCTAGAAAGGAGGTGGTGGGGGTCAGGGGGAACAGAACAAGATACAATTTTAACACAGGAGTTTAGTTTTCTCTGGAAAGCTAGGTGGCACAGTGGATAGAGTGCTAGGCCAGGAAGTGCTAGTCAGGAAAATGCATCTTTTCAACTTCAAATCTAGCCTCAGACACTTACTAGCTGTGTGAGCCTGGGCCAGTCACATAGCCTTGTTTGCCTCAGTTTTTTTCATCTGTAAATGGAGCTGGAGAAGGAATGGCAAGCACTCCAGTTTCTCTGTCAACAATATCGCAAATGGGGTCACAAAGAGTCAGAAAACGCTGAGCAACAACTTAATTTTCTCTAAGTGAAAGGGTTTGTTTAATTGAATAGAGCATTCCTTAGTTATTTGTGGATAATTTATCTTTAGGAAGGTTTGCATGTGCATGTCTGCCTGCTTGTGTGTGCCTTATTGGTCTGGTTAAGGGAAAGAGTATAGACTTGGATCTGAATCCCATCTCTGTCACATGACCTGTGTTACGCTAGACAGCTCTTATGTCACCTATTGACTCTCATATTCACCTCTTCCTCACCTATAAAATGAAAGGATTTAATTAGAGGATCTCTAAAGTCACTTCAAATTGTCAAATCCAACCCTCTTCTCACCACTCTAAGGAATTTCCATAGAGAGAAGAGAGGGATTTGTGGTTCATGTGCTGTTGAGGGAAGCAAAAACTCACCAGAGAGCCTTCACTCTCACTGTTTGGAGAAGAAAAACTGCTCTGAAAAATGTTGGGGTAGAATTCAGCACTGGTAGCTCCCATCTGCAAAATGGAAACAATGAGGATAACTGGAGTTGGGATCCCGCAATGATAGAAAAACAATTTAGAGAGAGAGAGAGAGAGAGAGAGAGATGAACACTACATAATGTCATAGTCTTGTTTCACCTCCAAAACATATACAGAAACTGAGCACATTCCATATTCCATTCCCCTATATTTCCCTTGGGGCTCATTTTACAAAACTAACTTTCGGTACTTTTCATTAGTCAGTAATTTTAAAGATCTGCTACTTGGGGCAGCTAGGTTGTGCAGTGAATAGAGCACCAGTCCTGAAATCCGGAGGACCTGAGTTCAAATATGACCTCAGACACTTGACACTTACTAGTTGTGTGACCTTGAGGAAGTCATTTTACCCCAATTATCTTGCCTTCCCCTCCCTGCCAAAAAAGATCTGTTACTCTCCATTGGCTATTTCTCTTGTCCAAGTATGGTGGAAGATGAAGAGGGAGAGAGAGTGTTTCTTATACTCAAAGCTTCTGAATGTTGATGGGGATAATTGATTTAGAGTTGTAAAGGAGCTTCTCTGAGACCAACTAGACCTGCCTCCTTATCTTTAAGTTGAAGAAAGAACTGGGTTGTGTTAATTGCCTTGTTCAGTTTGCTGGTAAGAGGAAGAGCCAGGAAGAAAGCCCGAGATGCAGGAAAATGGACATAATGGGATGGTATCCTATTTTTCTCTCCCTCCCAAAATGGATAATAGCCTCTGAGGGAATTTGAAGGGGTGAGACTTGTGTGGGAGAATTTCATCTTCACTTTTGGTGACAACATCTCTCCATCTCCCTACCTTATTATTTGCTTCTTTCCCAGAAATTCAGTAGGAATTGGATGGACTACCTCTAGGCATAGTCCCATATAGAGGAAAGCCAAGCCTATGTTTCAACAAAGTCAGCTTGATTGCCTTGCAGGACCCAGGCTCAGCACAGGATAGGTTTAAGCCAATCATCAAAAATTCACAAAGCAACCCAGAACTTGGTACCCCATTAGCAAACATTTATTTACAACCTAGGAAGTTATCAAAAATTCTATCTATAAAGCAATTGATACCTTTGTGCCATTTATGGAAGGAATATAGTTTTCAAGGGTCAGATGATTGACATTCCAGTCTTGAGAAATCAATCTGATTTAGGAGGGTTTATGGAAATTGCTATTCTAAACAAGGTTATTGATATCTTTGAAGAAGAAAAAAGAGATAGAAGGAGGAAAAATGATAGAGAGTTTCAAATCTTCGTAAGGAGATAAGATGTAAGTAGATCTCTTCCAGGTTGAAGAAATTTATTGTCTTTATAAACTGAGTAGTTGTTGTCCTTAATACCCAAAGAAAACCTAAGTGAAATTACTCTGTTGGGGTCAATATACAGCGTGTCTGACTGTGGCTGATCAGACCAATATGAACTTGGAAGACTAGCGCAGGTCAGGCACCTGTTTGAACATTTGGTATACAGGTGCATTTAAATTTGTACATCTCATGTTCTTTTTGAGCTAGCTCAAGTCTACTTTACTTATAAATCACAACACCTTCTGTGATGCAGACACATCATGCTGAGACATCCTGTGTCAATGTCTCCCATGTCTCATAATTGATTCCAAAGTTCCTCAGAGAAATCTTAAAAATGTCCTTGTATCACTTCTCACTTCTATGTGAGCTCTTGCTTTATAAATGTTCTCCATAAAATAGTATTTTAGGTAAATATAAGTTTGGCATTTGAACAATATGGCCAACCCATAGGAGCTGCATTTTCTGCAATAGAATTTGAATGCTTGGCAACTCAACAGGAGAGAAGACCTCAGTGTCCAATATTTTATCTTGCTAGGTTATCTTCAGATCTTCCTAGGACATTTCAAATGGAAGTGGTTCAAGTCTCAAGCATGACGCTGATATACTTACTGTCCAAGTTTCACATGCATACAACAATGAGGTCAGCACAATGGCTCTGTAGACCTTCAGTTTGTAGGCAGTCTAATACTTTTTTGCTGCCATACTTTCTTTTGGAGCCTCTCAAATGCTGAGCTGGCTCTGGCAATGCATGCATCAACCTTATCATCTATGTGGCCATCCCCAAAAAGTACGCTGTCAGTGTAAGTGAACTTATCCATAGCATTAAATGAAAAAACAACTTTTACATCTGTCTTATCCTCACTTTTTCAGGATATATGTTTGTGTTTAATACATGTGTGTATGTATATATGTGTATAGATATATATTCCTCATATCTTCTTGAAAGAATGTGATATTTTAAAGACTTAACCTTATACGTGAATATAACTATTAAAAGGGGATGGCAAGCCTAAGAATTCATTTACCTAGTTGTATGGGATATTAAGTTGACCACAAATACAGATCAAAAATAAGTATGAAATTTCATATTTGTGTCTTATTATAGTAACTCAGATATTTTAGTATTAACCTTTTCATTAATAGAGTATTACAACAACAACAAAAACTTTCACTTTTCACCTGCCCTGATTTTAGAAATTTGCTATAAAAGGAGTGGGGGGAGCATGGTTATGACAATGTCAGAACTGTTCCTTCAAGGGCACAACTTGATTTGACACAAACCAAAATAAGAGGAAAACTCCCTTAGCTCTGTTTGATTCCAGGCAAGAGTCACATTAACAGCCAATCATATAGCAAAATTCCATATTTTTCACAGGACACCATAGACAGACTCAGAATTAACTAAGTGGAAGATGTTCATGTACAGAAAGGAAATAGCACAACGCAAAATTAAGTTCAGCTTTGCCTATGCAAGGATATCTCCTCAACTTTTCCCTAGTACAGACATTCACCTATAGCAGTTCTCAGACCCTTTGGGCTGCACATGCCATTCCCTTTGAATGGTGGACTATTGGCTTAATGACCATTCAGACAATCAGACCTGAAATCAAAACTTAGAACTATGTCAAATTACAGTCTCAAGAGATTTTACCTCAAATAGCAAAATTTCACTAATGATAACTACGTCTAGGTTATTGTCATTTTTCAATAACAGGTAACAATGAGCAAATATAAGGACATTTTGTTTATCTTTCATTTATAAATTAAGAATAGTCCATTCTAGAGTTTCACATATGCAGTGAATATGTGATAGTTGATACAAAACCCCAGAAAATTCTTTCCACAATTAAGTCTCCAACCTAACATATTCACATTGCCTATTAACCCCCAAGGTGAAAAGAAGTCTCTTAATCTAAGGTTTAATGTTACTAAATTGGTTCAGAGATGTAACTTCAATTACTAAATACAATTTCATAATTTTTATAAATTACAGCCAAATAATCTCAGATAAAACTCATTCTTTAGTATAAACAGATTTGTAAGTGTCCCCCCCTTTGGCTGGCAATGGTCCTAATTTCTCAAACTTTAATACTTTAGAATTGGATATAACACCCTGCATCTTACAGTTTCAGACATTTTGTCCATATTCTTTTTTAAAATTTTTTATGTTTATTTACTTATTTTTAGTTTTCAACATTCATTTCCACAAAATTTTGAGTCCCAAATTTTCTCCCCATCTCTCCTCTCCCCAACCCCAAAATGCCATGCATTCTGATTACTAATTCCCCCAATCTGCCCTCCCTTCTATCACACCCCTCCCTTCCCTTATCCCCATCTCTCATTTCATATAGTGCAAGATAGATTTCTATACCCCATTACCTGTATTTCTTAATTCCCAGTTGCATGCAAAAACAATTCTCAACATTCGTTCCTAATACTTTGAGTTCCAGCTTCTCTCCCCTCCTCCCTCCCCACCCATCCCCACTGAGAAGGCAAGCAATTCAATATAGGCTATACGTGCGTAGTTTTGCAAAATATTTCCATAATAGTCATGTTGTGTAAGACTAACTATATTTCCCTCCATCCTATCCTGCCCCCTATTTATTTATTCTATTCTCTCTTTTAACCTTGTCCCTCCCCAAAAGTGTTTACTTCTAATTACTGCCTCCTCCCACTTGCCTTCCCTTCCATCATCCCTCCACCCCACATCCCCTTCTCCCCAACTTTCCTGTAGTGTAAGGTAGATTTTCATACCAAATTGAGTGTGCATGTTATTCCCTCCTTAAGTCAAATGTGATGAGAGTAAACTTCACTTTTTCCCTCTCACCTCCCCCCCTTTCCCCTCCATTGAAAAAGCTTTTTCTTGACTCTTTTATGAGAGAGATTTTTTCCCATTGCATTTCTCCCTTTCTCCTCCCAATATATTCCTCTCTCATCCCTTAATTTTATTTTTTTAGATATCATCTTTTCCTATTCAGCTCACCCTATGCTCTCTGCCTATATATATATATATATATATATATATATATATATATATATATATATACACACACACACATTTTGTGTGTGTGTGTGTGTGTGTGTGTGTGTGTATAATCCCTCCAACTACCCAAATACTGAGAAAACTTTCAAAAGTTACAAATAGTATCTTTCCATGTAGGAATGTAAACAGTTCATCTTTAGTAAATCCCTTATGATTTCTCTTTCCTGTTAACTTTTCATGTTTCTCTTGATTCTTGTATTTGAAGTTCAAATTTTCTTTTCAGCTCTAGTCTTTTCATCAAGAATGCTTGATGAAAAGTCCTCTATTTCATTGAATGATCATTTTTTCCCCTGAAGTATTATACTCAGTTTTGCTGTGTAGATGATTCTTGGTTTTAGTCCTAGTTCCTTTGACTTCTGGAATATCCTGTTCCAAGCCCTTTGATCCCTTAATGTAGAAGCTGCTAGATCTTGTGTCATCCTGATTGTATTTCCACAATACTCAAATTATTTCTTTCTGGCTGTTTGCAATATTTTCTCCTTGACCTGGGAACTCTGGAATTTGGCTACCATATTCCTAGGAGTTTCTCTTTTCAGATCTCTTTCAAGGCATGATCAGTGAATTCTTTCAATATTTATTTTGCCCTCTGGTTCTAGAACATCAGGGTAGTTTTCCTTGATAATTTCATGAAAGATGATGTCTAGGCTCTTTTTGTGATCATGGTTTTCAGGTAGTCCTATAATTTTTAAATTGTCTCTCCTGGATCTATTTTCTAGGTCAGTTAGTTTTACAATGAGATATTTCACATTATCTTCTAGTTTTTCATTCTTTTGGTTTTGTTTTGCAATTTCTTAGTTTCTCATAAATTCATTAGCTTCCATCTGCTCCATACTGATTTTTAAAGAACTATTTTGTTCAGTGAGCTTTTGAACCTCCTTTTCCATTTGGCTAATTCTGCTTTTTAAAGCATTCTTCTTCTCATTGACTTTTTGGACCTCTTTCACCAATTGAGTTAGCCTGTTTTTAAAGGTATTATTTTCTTCAACATTTTTTTGGATCTCCTTTAGCAAGCTGTTGACTCACTTTTCATGATTTTCTTGAATGACTCTCATTTCTCTTCCCAGTTTTTCCTCCATCTCTCCTACTTAATTTTCAAAATTCTTTTTGAGCTCTTCCATGGCCTGAGACCATTGCATATTTATTTTGGAGGTTTGGGATGAAGAGGCCTTGACTTTTAGGTCTTCCTCTAATGGTATGCTTTGCTCTTCCTCATCTGAAAGGATGGAAGAAAATACCTGTTCACCAAGAAAATAGTCATCTATAGTCTTATTTTTCCCCTTTTTTGGACATTTTTCCAGTCAGTTACTTGACTTTTGAGTCTTTTGTCAAGAGCAAGGTACACTCTGGGGACCTGTAAGTTCTCAGTTCCTCCAAGGTGGCACAATCAAGGGAGAGGAGTTTACTCCTCTCCTAACCTGGGCTCTGATCTGGGAGCAACCACAAGCACTTGTCTGCCCTGGATCTGTGAGTTGGATTCCCTGTCCAGAGTCTCCACAAGCTTCACCAGCCAGCATTCCTCCACCAGGACCACCAGGGCTGAGATTCAGATCAGTGATTCAATTTCCCCAGTGTCTTTAAGTATCTTTAAGCTGAGGGCTCCCAAAATGGCCACTGCAGTGGCTGCTGCTGGTGGGTCCAGACTGGTTCCCTTCTCACCCGGGTGAAAGTGCCTTCTCACTGACTGTTGAAGCTATCTTTGGTGTTTGCTGGTTGAGCAATCTAGGAACTGCTGCTGTTGGTGGCTCCCTGAAGCCTGCTCTGGTGCTGTCCTTGCCATGGGGTGGGACATGGCAAGGGCCTGGCTGCACTCCGCTCTGAGCCTGGTGTGAAAGACTTTCCTGTCAGCCTTCCAGGCTGTTTTGGGCTGGAAATTTCTTTCACTCTGTCGTTTTGTGGCTTCTACTGCTCTAGAATTTGTTTAGAGTAATTTTTTACGGGTATTTTATGGGCTATGGGGGCTGTTTCTACAGGTCCATCCTTCTACTCCACCATCTTGGCTGTCCCCTGTCCATATTCTTTTAATAGCTCCATTCATCCAAAGAGGAGTTACTTTTCTAATAGCAGTTCTGATATAATAGTTTCCCAAATTTCACAATAAAAGAAAAAATTTTAAAACATAATAATTACATACACAAATTATGTATTTAAAACATGAAACAAAACTTATGACCAGTCAAGTGATATCAATCCAGTTGAATGCATTTCCAAATTTCCTTACCTAGAGAACAATCCATTTGATCAATTTTGGCATTCTATATTGATTACATTTAAGACCAATAGAAAGTACTTATATTTACTGACATTTATATAGTGTTTACCATGTGTCACACACTGAATTAAACACTTTACAATTACCATGTCATATGATTCTCACAATAACCCTTGGTTATTATCCCTTTTACAGATTATGAAACAGAGATGAAGTAACTTGTTTAAGATCACACAGCTAATAGATTTCTGAGACCAGATTTTAACTTGTTTTCCTGATTCATACATTTTCCCAAGATATTGCCTTAGTGTCAAATAGCAAATGTATTTTGCACGAAGTTCAAATTCACCACCACTATCCTAATAGAACATATTACCTTTAAATGAAACCACATTATAATTTCATTTCAGGACCAACTTCAACCAAATTAAATCTGCATTTATAATTACCAAAGGTGATTATTCAAGATCTCACTTTTCCCAGGGGCCATTAGTTACTACCAGTGCCTTAAATTTCAGAGCTCCCTGCTTCGGTTAGCTCACTTCGAAAGAAAAATTCTCACCTCCTCATATCTTTTATTATTCCTTTAAAATTGGCCAATGAGTCAAATCAGTTCCTTTGTGTCCTTAAACTACCTTCACCCTGATGCTTTAAGAGGGTGGATAAAGTCTCACCTTTTCCCTTGGTTTTTCCATTTTAACCCTGGGAAGCCCAAAGCAAAGGATAGGGAGGGACTCCACATGGCAGGCTCAAATTCCCATCTCCCTCCTTTGGAAATCCTTCAAGGACACAGATTTTGTGTGTTATGCTCAAATAATTTTATACTGCAAATTTGCTGAGTTTTCATTTGATCAATTTTATGACTTGATAGAATATTATCTGTCTGAAATTGCTAACAAGCCCCACTCTTCATGTAACTACAGTTCCCCTCTGGCTTCCAGGGTATGAGGGTGTTATTCTTTTTCCATAGGCTGCAGCCTATGTTTTCATAAGCCACAACTGTTTGTTACTGGTGAGTGACTAGCACCTGAGTGCCAATCTAACCCCAGAAAGTGGATTTTACAAAGGCACATTTATTTTACAGATGTAAGAAGAATAAACATACAAGTATTTCCTACTATCACCACCACCAACCAATACCTTGAGGTCCTAGTTCCCCCTGCCCCCCATATCTCTTCCATCTTGTTGGGAGTGAAGGAATTGGGCTGGTAGGATAACCCTGTTCCTGCATATCATTATTTATTATTTTTATTTTATTTATTATATATTTATTATATTTATATACTATTTATTTATTGTAAGACAGAGAAAACACAGCGTACTTGAGGGCTACTAGTACATGTTCACTCTTGATTTGATCAGACAGGAAAGACACTAAAAAGGGGTTAATAATCTTGTTTTATTCTAGCCTACTTCTCTCAGAGGAGGTTGCTGATAGTGAGAGCACAAACTTCTTCTACAGCATTCCCTAATCACCCTTCTCACAGGGGCTGGTGAGAAGGGGGGGCAACTATCCCTATGTCTCCATGAGGTCAGTCAAGACAGGCACAACTTGTGCTTCCCATAAATCCCCTCAAGCCTCAATGGGAGCCAATTGAGGCAAACATAGATGCCCCCCAAGCTTTGATGGGGGCCAGTCAAGTCACGCACAGCATTTCAGCTTGTGCACTCAAACGTAAGGGTTCCCCATTCACTATCTAGTGATCACTTGCTTTATAGACCAACAGACAAAGAAGGCATATTGCCAGCAATAGCCTCACAAGTTTACATCATCTTATCCTTATATCTCACTGCAAAGCCACAATGGATGTTTATGTTATTTACCATTATATAACTATGCACAAGTGTGGTGGAAATGTTTTGAACTATAACTGTGGGATCGCATATCTAGCACTTGCGAACTGTTGATTGTTATGGCTATGGATCCTGGGAAACTGAACTCTGAGAAATAATAACAAAAATTCACTTCACACACACTGACATCCACCTTACTCTAAAGTTCACCTTACATACAATTATATATTATTTAATTTATTTATTAAATATTATAGTATTATGTATTTTATTTATTTATTCATATACATATAATTATTTATTTATCCATTTTTATTCATATACATATCATTAGTCCCTTCAAGATCCTAGCTTGGCATTTTTCCTAGAAGAGTCCTTTAGCTGCTCTAGGATCCTGAATACCACTCCCAAAGATCTCTCCTTACATGTTAGGACACAGATGCTCTGCTGTTTATAAAACCTGGCTTTGATTCCAACTCCTGTGATCACAGTCTCCACTTTGAGCACTTAAATGGTAAGGAATGGGTAAAAACATTCAAGAACATGGACTCCAAGGATCTAGACCCAATCCCTGTCAACATGTTTTCACCCACCCATTCAAGTGTGGCTTGAATCAGATTAAAATGAAATTGGGGAATACTTAACCAAATAAATAAAAAATATGAATCAACATGAAGAATGTTATATGTGGTTGTCTAAGCTGGTATACAGCCCACAAGGATCCTTATGCAGGAGTTAGCGATGCACTTTCTATTGAAAGTGGATATCACTGTAATAGGAGGTGGAAACATCATTGGAAATGATAGTGCAGAGCCCTGTCTCAAATCTCTTTCTCATCCAAAAGGGTCCCCTGGTCTGAGTTCTGGTGTAGGCCAGGTCATGAGGAAAGCAGCTATGTTCTGTAAACACACCCATGGTTGATGCCACAGTGGCAGATTTGACTGGCACCAAGTCACAATCTGTCTTCTATTTTTTTCATGTTTTTGACTTGTCTGAATCTTTCACATTGTCTCATTCTACTCTTTAGAGCTTATTGCTTGGGCAAGGTTTTGTATATCTTGTGTCAAACTGTACAATCCTTTTCCAATATTTTAACTGTTGAAAAAAAACTTGTTTCTTTTGTTTCAGGAATTCTTGTCGAATTTGGGCCCAATGTCACTTGGGGGAAAGTGAATTGCCCATGAACATAAGAAGCTGAGATTGCTTTTGGTTTCCATACATGGGAAAGTTTTCAGGCAGGTAGCCATAGAGAGAAATAAGGGGAAAAGACGGGAATTACCACAGATCTCCAGAGAAAGAATACACAATGAGGGACCTTTAATGTAAGGAGATCAACCAACAGGGAGGTTAATAATAATAAAAGACAATATGACTTCAATATCATCTCATAGAATATAGCCATCTTTGAATAAATATCACAAGAAAAAGGAAAATAATTGAGGCAGGGGATCTTGGGGATTGACTCTAAAACATCTTCAAGCAAAGCCTCAATGAGAAACAAACTTTGGGCTTTTTAAAAGTGAAATAAGAGTATTTTTTAAAAGTGAAATAAGGGTATTAGAAGAATTAGGAAAGAAATGAGTTATGAAAGAAAAAATTGAAAAAGGATTGTACAGGTTTGTAAAGCATTGTACACAAGATGTACAAAACCTTGCCCAAGCAACAAACTCTGAAAAGTAGAATGAACCAAACAGAAACCATGAGGTTTCTCTCTTACTGATTCTCCTACTTCAGTCATCTCAACTTCTGGAAATATTTCCCCCTAAGCATTCTGATAGTTCTCAGAGCAACTTCTAGCAGAGCTACTTCTTTGGATGAGGTCGCCTGTGAAGACTCTATTTCTGTTAAAAAAAAAAAAACATTTCTTGCAAAATGATCTCAATACTATGTTAAGTTTGCTTTGCCAATAACTAGGTCATGTGGTAAAAACTTGCTCAAATCTTTTAACTCTAATAAGAACATCAAATTTGGAACATCTAGACCAGAAAATTTATATTTTTCCATACTCTTTGCTGTTCCTATCCTTATCTAAACCAGATACTTGATTTAAACACTGCCAACAACAGGCTGAAGAGAGAATCTAAAATAATCTGTGAGAATCTGACATATATGAGAATCTGCTTATGAATTTTATATTTACCAATGTAATTATTTAAACTATATTCTTCACCTTGGCACAGTGCCTTGGAAAGAATAAGAATGTGTGGGCTCTGTCTGTTATTTGCCATTTTATATTTTTCAGGAAAATATTTGAATGATTCAACAACACTGTTATCATTATATAAACTTAATAAAAAAGCATCTTGTGTCATCTGTGTGACAATGAATAGCAGAAAAATGTATATATCATTTCTCAATGTAAATCTATAACCAAATTCTCAAAAGGAACTGATGATTCCAGGGTTTTACATACATACATATATATAAATATATACACACACACATATGTATATATATGTACATATACATATATATGTATATATACATATATACACACATATACACATATACACACATACATACATATATATGTTTGCATATGTGCAAAATAGAACCTTACCATCTAACACAGTACTTTACGTGTGCTACATTTAAATTGTTGCAAGGCACTCAGTAAAGAACTTACTGATCCATACTGTCAGCAACAACAGGCAAGCAACATTACTGGACTGACTGAAAGGGTTCTGATGGCCTTTAAATCATTTGGCATTAGTGCACAGAGCAGTGGTAGAAGTTAATCTCATTAGCCATCTTGATTTAATTAAATGTACAATATGCTTTTAACAGCATCTTTTTACATTTTCATTAGAAATTAGTTGGAACAGTTATCATCAGAAATTTATTGAGCAGGTGTAAATACTACCAGAGTTGCAGGTCTTCTATTAGTGTTTCAGTATTGAGGTAGACTTAAAGGCATTTAACTACCTTTCAGAGAGAAAAGTAAAAAATAGAGATAAAAGGAAGCTTACTAAGCTTGAATCTGACATAATTCATACTCAGTATAAAATAAGATTTGCCTAGAAATACCATAATAGTGACATAGTTAAGAAAACATTTTAAAAGCAGAAAGACAAAAGTTAAAAACAGAACACAGGTTACCTAAATTCCTAAACCTGGCAATGAAACAAAATAAAATTAATGGAAGGAAAAAGGTTAAAATAGTATAAATGTGCTTTAAAACAAAAACCTGAGATAGTAATAAAACAAATTCTAGTTGAATATTCTATTTTGAAATGAAAAAAAAAACTTCCTACACACAATTTTCTGCCATTCTAAGAAGAGAATCCCAAATACTTAATTTGTAATACTCTTCTGCACCTATTACTGTAAAAATTTGGCTTCAATGAAAGAAATTGTGTCTTACCAAAATTCTTACTTAAACGCATATCAATGAAAAAATATGAAATAAATACACAGGGTCATCATAATATTTGAATGCCAAGAGCATGAAAATTCAAAATATCTGCAAAGATTACAGGGGGTACAAGATGTTCAAAGATTACACCCCCTTCTTAGAAGGATGAGATGCTGCTAAGGACCTAGTAACAGCACCCTTCTAAGTACATGACTTGGATGCCTAAGTTTAATGGTCACACAAATGAACTTACCCCAAAGGTGCTTATTTTAACAAAGGGCTGTGGTGGGGTATTTGAAGAGTAAGTAAATAATTCCAGATTGTATCAAAATGAGTTGTCTATAACCATGGTCAAATCAAATGGATATTACACCCACATAGACCACTGCTCTCAAATCTTCTTTCATATTCTTGTGCAATGTGTTTGCATTTCAGAACAGGTTCTCTTCATAGAAGTATTAATTTCACATTAAATAATAAACCTAAGGAAAAAATTGGAATTCCCTTTAACATAGCACAAAGTATTCCATAAGTTATTCTCCTTTAAGATTAATCTTTTCCTTTAAAACAAAATTGAAGATGTTTTGGATATAATTACAAACTTTCATATGCACACACATTCTGGTTCCACAAACCCTTACCTCATTTTCTAATAACTTCATTGTCATATAACCTTATTTATTAAAAAATATACAACAAAATATACAATAAAAGAAAACAAAAATTATATCCTGGAGTTTATTTTGGAGTTTCAGGAAGTAATTAGTGATTAGTCAAGAAAATTAGACTTTCAATGAAGATAGCAATCTACTGTTTGATAAACCCCAGCTTCTGGGATAAGAACTCACTGTTTAACAAAAACTTCTGGGAAAACTGGATAACAGTGTGACAGAAACTGGATATAGATCAATGCCCGGCATTGTACATAAAAATAAAGTCCAAATGGATACATGATCTAGGTATAAAGATTGATATTATAAACAAATTGGGGCCGGGCAAGGAATAGTGTATTTGTCAGATTTATGGAGAAAGGAGAAATATATGACCAAACAAGAGAGAACATTATGAAGTGCAAAATGGATAATTTTGATTACATTGAATTGAAAAGTTTTTGTGCAAACAAACCCAATGCAACTAAGATTAGGAGGGAAGAAGAAAAGTGGTAAAGAATTTTTGCAACTAGTGTCTGTGATAAAGGCCTCATTTCTAAAATATAGAGAGAACTGAGTCAAATGTACAAGAATACAAGTCATTCCCCAATTGATAAATGGTCAAAAGATATGAATAGGCAGTTTTCAGAGGAAGAAACTAAAGCTATCTATAGTCATATAAAAAAATGCTCTAAATCACTACTGATTAGAGAGACAAATCAAAACAACTCTGAGGTACCACATCACACCTATCAGAGTAGCTAACATGACAAAACAGGAAGATGATGAATGTTAGAGAAATTGTGGGAGAGTTGGAACACTAATTTATTGTTGGTGGAGCTGCAAGCTAATTCAACCATTTTGGAGAGCAATTTGGAACTATGCCCAAAGGGCTACAAAAATGTTCATGCCCTTTGACTCAGCAGTATCACTTCTAGGACTGTATCCTCAAGAGATCATAAAAATGGGAAAGGGTCCCACATGTACAAAAATATTTATAGTAGCTTTTTTTGTGGTGGCCAAAAATTGTAAATCAAAAAGATGCCCAGTAATTGGGGAATGGCTGAACAAGTTGTGGTATGTGAATGTAATGGAATACTATTGTGCTATAAGAAATGATGAACAGGAAGACTTCAGAGAGGCCTGAAAGGACTTATATGAACTGATGCTGAGTTAAAGGAGCAGAACCAGGAGAACTTTGTACACAGCAACAACCACAGTGTGTGAGGAATTTTTCTGGTAAACTTAGTCCTTCATAGCAATATAAGGACCTAAAAAATTCCCAATGGACTCGAGACAAAATGCCTTCCCCATCCAAAGAAAGAACTATGGCATTCGATCACAGAATAAAGCAGACCATTTTCTCTTGGGTTATGTTTGGTTTTATGGTTTCTCCCATTCATTTTAATTCTTCTATGCAACGTGACTAAGGTGAAAATGTAGTTAATAGGAATGAATGTGTAGAACCTATATAAGATTGCATGCCAGCTTGGGGAAGGAGTGAGGAGAAAAGGGTGAAGGGGGGGGGGGGGAAACTAAGATATATGGAAGTGATTGTAGAAAACTGAAAACAAATAAAATAATTTAAAATTTAAAAAATGTACAAGAATTCAAGTCATTCCCCAGTTGATAAATGGTCAAAGGATATGAACAGGCAGTTTTCAGAAGAAGAAATTTAAGCCATCTACAGTCTCTAAATTTTTCTGTTAGACTTAGGCTTTCACAGCAAAGCAAGGACCTAAAACATTCCCAAAGGACTCTTGAGGCAAAATGCTATCCACATCCAGAGAAAGAACTATGGAATTGGAAAGCAGAATGAAGCAGAATATTTTCTCTTGTGTTAAGTTTTGTTTTGTTTGGATTTTTCTTGTGGTTTCTCCCATTCATTTTAATTCTTCCATCCAACATGACTAGTGTGAAAACGTGTTTAATAAGAAGGTATGTGTAGAACCCATATAAGATTAAATGCCATCTTGGAGAGGGAGAGAAGGGAGAGGGAGTGGGAGAAATTCTGAGACTTTTGGAAGTGATTGTACAAAATTGAAAACAAATTTATGAAAAAAAGATTAGGCTTCTTTCTGTGTCTATTTCATCCTCTACTTCAAAGAGATTTCAGTGATTTTCTTTTATGATTCCTTAGAATGTAATGTCTGAGTTCCCTCTCCCCTTTTTTTTGGTCATGGCTTTCTTTCATATATGCCAATGATTCTTAAATTTACAGATTGAATAAGAAAACAAAACCCCATTATCTATTGCTTACAAGAAACAACTGAAAGCAGTCATTACACAGAATAAAAATGAAGGGTTGGGGAGAAAGTTACTATGTGTTAGGTAAATCCAAAAAAGCAGGAGTAGCAATCATGCTATCAAAGCAAAACTAAACATTCAAACATGAAAAGAGATAAACAAGGAAACTACATTATGCTGAAAGAAACTATAGGTAACAAACCAATCTTGGTATTATACTTATGTGCTTCATGCCTTGGCATCTAAATTCATCAAAAAAAAATTAACTTCACTACAAGAAGACTCCAATGCGTGCCTCGCCCCGTCTTTCTCTCAGTTTTAGAGAACTTTAACAGAAAGATAAATGAGGAAAAATATAGAATTGGACAAATTGCTGGAGAAACTAGAGCTAAAACTAGAAAGAATCCTTCCAGGTAATCTAGTCTTAGGCTCATAATGATAACATACATTTATATAGAGCTAAAAGTTGAAATACCAAGAAGTCACAGCAATAATCATAGGAGTTATGGCAGCTGCCACTAAAAAGGAGAGAAGAACTTGGAATCCACTATTTCACAAGACAAAAGATAAAGGGTCACAACAAGAACAACCTACCATGTTAGTCTAATCCTACAGATGAAAATTTTGTAATTATCTTTTAATGAAAAAGAAATTGAGGCTTCAGTCTTAGCCCTGAAAGCCAAAAGGTGAAAAACACCTTTTGGGATCATGACCATTGATGGAATTTTGCTGATTCTTCCTATCACATATGGTTGTTTGTGAGGCATAGTCCATCAGAGCTATCATATTTCCTCAGCCAGACCGAAAAATCAGGTTGATGTCCTCATGAAAATAGAAAAGTTTAGAGAGTAGGTCAATAGCTAATATGGACACCAGGGTCATGATGTCATGTTGCAGGGGACAAAGGATCATATGATCTCCCTCACAAAGAATGAGTTAGTTACTTCTCTTCAAAAATACTTCTCATGCCTGGCCTAATCCCACAGAGTTCTCAACTTGTCTTTGCCTGATGAATTGATTATATTGTCACCTCTCCCTTCTTTCTGCTCACAGAGTAATTCTCTTTTTCACTCCTTAATTTTTTATATCATCTGATCAACATCACTTTTTGCCTGCACCCTCAGTGTATGTATACTCCTTCTAACTTCCCTAACACCGCTCCTAAGAATTCCAAGTGCCATCTTCCCATGTAGGGATGTAAATAGTTTGGCTTTGTTGATCCCCTTATGATTTCTCTTTACCAATTACCCTTCTATGCTTCTCTTGAGTCTTGTGTTTGAAAGTCAAATTTTTTATTGGGCCTTGGTCTTTTCATCAGGATAGTTTGAAAGTTCTCAATTTCATTAGAAAACCCTGATAAGTCCACTAAAAATTAATTGAAACAATTAAAAAATTCAGCAAAGTAACAAGTTATAAAATAAATCCATATCAATCATCATTCTTATATCATATCAGCAAAATTCAGTCAGAAGAGCTAGAAAGAGAAATTCCATTCAAAATAACAACAAAAAGCACAACTTTGGGGGAGATTATCTGCCAAAATACATCCAGGAACTATGTGTATGTGTAAGAATTATTTCACAAAACTGGAAAAATAATAACACAATTCAAATGGAGGAACAAAATGTCAGAAATATCCAGGGTGATGATGAAAAAAAGTTGCAAGAAAGAGGTCATATTATGAAGTAGTAATTAATAAAACAATTTGATATTGGCTAAAAAGTAGAGGTCTATCAGTGAAATAGATTTGACATGCAACATACAGAAGCAAAGTAACAGTGTTTTTTTAACGAAAAAATTTCAGTTACTGGGATAAAGACTCACTATTTGGCACATACTGCTGAGATCATTGGAAGGAAGCTTGGCAGAATTTAGGTATAGGCCAATATCTCACAATGTATATTATGATAAACTATAAGTTGATACATGACAGACATAAAAGTTGATATCCCAATCAAATTAGAAGAACCAGAAGAAATTGCCTTTCAGATTTATGGATAAGGAAACAATTTATGACTAAATAAGTGATAATGAAGATCACAGAAACAATATATACAATTTTGATCAAAGAAAACTGAAAAACTTTTGCACAAATACATCTCGTGAAGTTAAAATTAGAAGAAAAACCAGGACCAAGGGCTTTTGAGTCACATGAGTAATAAGATGAAGGACTAAGCATTTTCTCTGGGCTCTATGACCTCTCAACCTCTCCAAAACAGGAATTATGCACCAAAGATAAAGTAACTTCAGCTGTCTCCATGGTCTAGGATACACAGAATCCAAAAGAAGGTTAAAAAAAATAACTATGAGCTGATGAGGTCATTTGATGCTCCTCCACTACCTCCCACGTTACTGGCATTAAGGTTACACTAAGGGCTATAAAATTGTGCATACCCTTTAATCCAGCAAAACCACTAATAAGTTTGTAGCCCAAAGAGACTAAAGGAGAAGGAAAAGGACCAGGACCTATATCTACCAAAAAATATTTATGGTAGCTTTTTTGTGTTGGAAAAGAACTGGAAATTAAGGGGATGTCTATCAATTGGAGAACAGCTGAACAAGCTGTGGTATAAGATTATAATAGAATACCATTGTGCTATAAGAAATGATGAGGGGGTGGTTTAAGAATAACCTAGAAAGACCTATGTGAACTGATTCAAAATGAAATGAGCAGAACCAGGAAATCATTGTATACAGTAACAGTAATATTGTAAAGATCAACTGTGAAAGACTACTCTGATCAATACAATGATCCAAGACAATTCTGAAGGACTCATGATGAAAAATACTATCTACTTCCAGAGCTCTGACAGAATTCATGACCTCTGAATGCAAATTAAAGTATAATTTTCTCCCTTTATTTTTCTTTCTTTTTAAAAAATGGTCAATATGGAAATGTTTTGCATGTTTTCACATGTATAATTGACATATTGCTTGCCTTCCCGGAGGAGTGGGGACTGGAAAGAGGGAGAGAATACAGAACTCAAAAAAAAAAAAAGAATGTTATAAATAAAGAGAATGCTTGTATTAATAAGTATCTTGTTCAAGTAATGGGTTTGAGTACATTAAAGTTAGAAATAATAATTTTTAAAAGTAAACCAATGAACAATAAACAAAATGATAGACTACAAGGGAGTGATTGACATTCTGTTACAATATTTGATGAACAGAAACTCATTTATTTAAAGGTAAATAGTTGGAAAGGAAGTTTAACTGGTTGTATTTATGTATAATGTTGGTCAAAATAAATCTTTTTTTAAAAAGAAGAAAAGTCTGGGACTGCCTTTTTGGGATCTCAGAACAATGCTGTAATTCACCTTAAATAGAAACAGCATGAAAAGAAACTGCTACCATAGAGGGGAACCTAGGAAGCAGCCAGAAGGCAGTTTATTTGCCTGTCTGCAAGTAGCTTCTCTGTCCCAGCCCCTAGCCATGAGAAAACACACAGGCAGGCACACACACACACACACACACAGAGTTGGATGAGACTCTTTACCATTGCCTTCTTTCTATCTCCTATAGTGAAAAAATATGGAGGCCAATCAACAAAGCTATAAGGTCCTGCTTTCCACATCTTCCCCTCTCACTCTGATGTGTTAGCCATCTCTCTCTAGGCCCAGCTGTAGGTGTTGTCACCATACTCTGAATGGGCTAAAGGATCAGAAATGGATCAAGGGAATGGCAATAAGATATAAGGATTAAAGAGATAAAGACAGAACCTGATGGGTGATTTTGTTCTCCACAACTTTCCAGTCTCTTCCTCTAAAGCTGTTCAATCCTCCTTTCTGAGAGGTAGCAGCCTGAATTTTCCCCTCCATATACTTGGCAGGGGAAAAGTCTCAGTCAGTAACACTTCCTCAACCCAAGGCTGAGTTGTCCACTCTCCCACCTACTCAGTTCCCCCCTATAGAAAGATCCACACAGGTTCACCACTCCCTAGGGAAGCACTTCCTTAACTCAGAATGGAAGAGGAGGTTTTGAGGAGGGTAGTTGGAGAATGGAAGATGAGTTCTATAAGGGAATTGCTCTGTTTGCCTTCTACATCAGACATTAGCCAGGCATACTTGTTTAGTTTACAGGACATGTGGCAGGGAAAATGGGGAGTTCGGGAATGCCCTAATCTCTGGTCTGGCCAAAACTCTGTGTCAGTGTGATACAGAGAGACAACTTGAGCTCATCTCATTCAAATTCATGGCAAACTATTTAAAGCCAAAGTCTTGCTGGATTGTGGTCTTGAGAGATCAGGTCTGGGGATGAGTGAGGAGTGAAGAGTATGAAAAGTAGACAAGAGCGGGAGAAGGCATGGAGCAAGGATTCATCAAATTTCTCCTGATCCTGACACAGATGACCCTGACACAGCAGGGACAAAGAAGTGGGGTCCAGAGGGCCCTGTCTCCTGCCTCCCTGCTCTGCCTCACTCCTCATGGCCACCTCTCTTACTCAGTTTCCAAATGTACTTGCCACCAGGTGGGGTACCTTAGTATAAACACAGTCCCTTGTACTTCATGGATAATTGAGCTTCAGTACTTGATCTTGATTGACATGGGAGTGGAAATGTTAGGAGAGGAACAGGAGGAAGGCAACTCAGTGAGTAGACTCCACTCTTCCCATGACCTTATTCCATACAGAAAGTAATCTTTCAGTAGCAGGAGCTGTTCTGAGTGTTTTGGATAAACATCTCCCCATAGTTCTCAATCCAGGGATGATTATTTGTTAGGGTGTTGTGGACACAGGGAATTATCTTGTTCTACTCAAAGTGGTCCCCAAACCTGGGGGAGGGGGAGAGAAGAATATGTGGATAGCTTTGAGAAAGGAGTGGATGGAGAAATGGGCAGATGGATAGATGGATAGATGGATGGATGAGTTCCCAGCCAGCAGCCCGCCTCCCATCTCAGCTTCAGACAAGACCAAATCTACTGACTCAAAAAAATATTTGTTTTTTAATCTGAAAGGATGGAGAACTTACGAAAATTGCCCAAGAAGAAAGATCAAGTAAACTGGCTAGCGAGTACTTGAAAACAGTCTTCTGCCAACAAATAGCCTTGCCACTGCACTGCACTGTCTCTGTTGCTTGCTAGCTAAGTCTTTAGGACAAAATGTAGATAAGTTTTCTGCTGGTGTTTCCTATTGTATCCAGTTTCCCAGGTTGCATTTGCGTGTGTGTGTGTGTGTGTGTGTGTGTGTGTGTGTGTGTGTGTGAGAGAGAGAGAGAGAGAGAGAGAGACAGAGAGACAGAGGGAGAGACAGAGACAGAGAGAGACGGATAGAGACAGACAGAAACAGAAACAGAAACTGCAAGATAAAAGAACTACCGAACAGAGCTGGAGGAGACAGAGACAAAAAACCTGCTCCTTGGAGTGGTCGGAGGCGGAGCCTCCTGCCTGGGTGGGGACGGGATGGAGAAGGGCAAGTTTAAAGCTGGGAGATGCGGCGGGCCAGAACAGCGAAGTCAATTTAGTCTGGAGAACTAAGGAGCCAATTCAGAATAAGACCTACCACTGTCAATACGGGGGAAGAGGACTCCAGAAATACCACTCTTCCTTCGTTTGGGATTCGTCCCTCCTCCCCATGCAGCCCCGAGGGGTCTTCCACTCTCCCCCAGTCGGAGGAGCAGCAAGAGAGACAGCCGTGCACTTCGCACTTCATAACCCGCCGACGTAGGGCACGGGGTCTTCTGCAACCATCGATCAGTCTTCTAAGGCCACAGACATTGAGATGCAAGATTCCTATTAATCCGTGGGACTGCAGGAAGCTGCCAAAGCTCTCTCATTCCTCCCACTGCCCACCCCCAATACCCAGAGGCTTACAGAAGAACATCTCTGAAGCGGTACTGATGGACACTGACTCTCACATGCCTGAGGATGGGGACAGTCGACTTGGGGTGAGCCAGGTGCAGGACTGCTCCTCTGGAGTCACGACGGTGCCCATGGGCGTCCAACCAGCGGCCATCCCGAGCCTCTTCCCCTTCCTTTACCCCTCTCTCACTTTGCCCCAGCTTCGCTCCGGGGGCTACTCCACTCCGGAGCCCTATTCGCTCACCTCCAGGGGCGAAGGCTTCCCCCGCAATTTTTGACTACCCAGGCACTGCCGACGTGGTGCGCTAGATCGATCCCTGGAGCTCCTAGCTCTTCCCCTGCGCCGGGGCCAACGTGGTCATCCCAGTCAGTGACCTCTACCACGGAACCGCTTTCTCTGGCAGACTGAAAGTAGTCCTCTGCAACCATTCCCTGTGGCTCACGATTCACAGACACCAGAACTAAATGATCATTACCAAGCAGAACCGGTAAGTGGACGACTGTGGGGTCGAACGTTCGTCTGAATCCTCCAGGAACACGGGAACCATAACTTTGTCTTTGGCTCCTTGAAGGGAAAAGGTCCCTGTTTTAAGTGCGTGCGTGCGTGCGTGCGTGTGTGCGTGTGTGCGTGTGTGTGTGTGTGTGTGTGTTGAAAAGGAGATCATGGCTAATGGATGCCCTTCAGCCACAGAGGCAAGGACAGACAGATGAAACGAACCCAAAGATCCGGGAACCCACAAAGCCCGGCTCATTTCTGTGACAGCTATTATCAATTACCTTTGAAAGAAATGGAAGCAAGTGGAGGCTAACTACTAACCGCTGTGTGGTTAGTGGCATTTGGGGCAGGCTGTGTTATTCAGACTAAGAGCAGTTAGGCGTTGCAGTGAGTAAAGAGCTCTGGGCCTGGAGTCAGGAAGACCTGAGTTCAAATCCAAGCTCTTAAAAGTTTAGTATCTGTATGACCCTGGGCAAGTCACTTAACCTTGTCTCAGTTTCCTTATGTGTAAAATGAGCTGGAGAAGAAAATGGCAAGACATCTCAGTATATTTGCTAAGAAAATCTCAAATGGGGTCACCAAGGGTCAGTTACAACCTATTGGTGATTGTTTAGTAAAAAAGTTTAGCACAAATATTTGCCACTGCCATTTGCCACTGCTATTGACCCATTATACTATTTGCTATTTGCTTTGGGAAACTAAAATTCAGGAATGGGGAAGAGAATAAGCATTTGTGTAGTTCCTACTATGTGCCAAGCACTATATTTGCTTTTATTTTAAATAAATATTATCTCACTTAATCCTCATAACAACACCATGAATCTATATGCCATTAATATCCTCATTTTACAGTTAAGGAAACTGAGGTTGTGCCTTGCCCAGGGTCACACAGATAGTGTCTGAAGCTGAATTTGAACTCAGGTCTTCCTTACTCCTGGCCAAGTAATCTATCCACTGTGCCAGCAGCTGGTGAGAACTAAATCAATTAGGTAGACTCAATTGTTTGTTGAAGATTCTGCACCTTTGTATAACCTTTAAACTTTAATCAGCCTTTTCAAAAATGGAGAACAGACTTGACACATCCAACCTTCTGGTTACCCAGGATAAAAGATGGGGAAGACTACAGCTCTGAAGTAGATATGACCTTGAGCAAATGACTTTTTCTCGGTAGGTCTCTGCAAAACAAAGGGAAAAGATAAGATGATTTCTAAGATGCTTTTTATCTCTGAAATCCCAACTTCCTGCTCCTCCAAGGAATTGACTTGGTGATGAGAGGGAATTGTGGTTGATGTGCTGCTGAAGGAGGCAGGAAATCACCAGACAGGCCTCATAAACCTCTATTTCCATAAGAAAAACTGTATGTGCAATGGAGAAAATTGGGGTAGAATCCACTGCTGGTCGCTCCAATCGTCAGAGCGATAATGATTACCAGTGGGATGTGTGTGTGTGTGTGTGCGTGTGTGTGCGTGTGTGTGCGTGTGTGTGCGTGTCTGTGTGTGTGTGTCTGTGTGTGTGTGTGTGTCTGTGTGTGTGTGTCTGTGTGTGTGTGTGTGTCTGTGTGTGTGTGTCTGTGTGTGTGTGTCTGTGTGTGTGTGTGCGTGTGTCTGTGTGTGTGTGTGCGCGTGTGTGCGCGTGTGTGTGCGTGTGCGTGTGTGTGTGTGTGTGTGTGTGTGCGCGTGTGTGTGCGTGTGTGTGCGTGTGCGTGTGTGTGTGTGTCTGTGTGTGTGTGTCTGTGTGTGTGTGTGCGCGTGTGTGCGTGTGTGTCTGTGTGCGTGTGTGTGTGTGTGTCTGTGTGTGTGTGTCTGTGTGTGTGTGTGCGCGTGTGTGCGTGTGTGTCTGTGTGTGTGTGTGTGTGTGTGTGTGTGTGTGTCTGTGTGTGTGTGTGCGCGTGTGTGC